>OX101788.1:20795023-21243478 GCA_944452715.1 Ophion slaviceki
GTTGTACCTCCTGTATACGAAAATAGAATACGCCCAATCGGCCCGGCCTTGAACTTTGCTATTTTTGATACGCCCCCCCTCCCTCTTTTGGGACAAAAAACAAATTGATCTCACCCACTGAAAATTCGTTCGTTTATTTTATCGCGCTTTTGTGTACACAAAAGTATTTAATCGATGGGCCGTTATCTTTTTTTTTTCGTTTCAATTCAAATTCGCGCGATAAGCTCGCGGCTGAAATAAAACATAAATAAAATAGTTCCACATCGCGTGGAAGACTCGCGTGCTTTGGGCTTTGGAAAGTACACAAGGAACGGCCACGGTTTTCGGAATTTATTGAGCAGTGTTTTTTCTTCTATACATATATTTTTTTTGAATATTGTTATATTATCTATATTTTTATATTATTATATTATTTATATTATTTTTCATGTTATTTTTTTCTATATTATCATTATTGTTGTTGTTATTATTGTTAAAAGTTGGGGTATGGTGGGAATGTTAAAAGGGGGAGATCTACGCACTAGGGAACCGGCGATGAAAATATTATTCTTAGTATTATGATTATTATTACGAACACTTAATACACGTTATTATTATTAACGTTATTGTATTATTTTCTACTATTGTACGTAATTTCGTGTATTTTTCATTTCATATCGTGAGTTTGTTCAATGAAGCGAGCGTAACGAAGAAGGAAAACTCCTTGTGTATATATTTATAGAGTAGAGGAAGGTGTAGAGTAGATTAGGCTACTGGTGACAACACGAAAATCAGGGTTATTTGAAAAAATTAATTTGGAAGGAATAAGTAAGATGATTGAAAAATCGTTTGGACACTTATTCGTAGGTACAGTGATAAAGTTGTGTACCAAATTTCATTTAGAAAAATTAATCATTACGGAAGTTATCAACAATCTCGCGAAGGACGGTGTACTTGATTCTGGCCATCCGGTTGATTTAAAAAAAAACAGTTAAAAAAAAATAGATAATATTGGCTGAGGTCGAACCTTTTTTCCTCATCGTGTTTCAATTATTTAAAAAAATGTTGACAGTTTTCTTTGATTTTTCGAGGTGAAGTGACATAGTTATTGTTAAAAAACCAAGAAAGAAAGTTAAGAAGAAAAACGTCGGTCAAGACGGAGGTACTACTACACTGAATACGTGTACCACATTTCAAGTCAATCCGTCCATTAGATGTCGTGAAATCGTGTACACCATTTAGGAAAACATAGTTCCAGGAACAGTATTCCAAGTAATTGCAAGAAAGAATGAAGGAATTGTTAACTAAGTAGAGAAATGGATAAAATGGATGGTATTGAAGTATGCATCGTTGGCATGCAATGGTAATATTTTTTTCTCTTTATATTACCCGATCTTTTTTTCGGCCCATTTAGGCTTCAAGAATCACTGGAAAATTTTTGAAGACCCTCATTAGGGCTCCATAACCTACACTTAGAGAAAAGGGTTAAGATCTAACTTCAACATCATAGTTTCGAGAAAAACGCGTTAATTGTTAGCAGTTCATCGTTGCAATTACAAGTTTACCCTCAATCTGCTATTTCTGCACCTTACGTTGGACCTTCCTCTTCAATTTGAGTTGCCTCAAGCGACGAACGATTTTTTGAAATTTTCACACCAGCCTAACCTCTTAAACTCCAACGCCACTCGTAAATGCTAGAAAATACAAACAAAAAAAAAAAAGAGAAAAAACATCGCTTCAGGCCTTACGAAACCATTCGCAACGAATTCTTTCGCCATAACTTCACCGAATTTCGAGAGTTACCCAACAGTCACACCATATTCGATACGATAATCCACAATTCTCGTCGGAACGGCCTCATGCGCTTTAGTGTGCGTTCTAAGAATCCTCAAAAGTCGAGTTCACGTTTTGAGAGTCGCAATGACGTAGGAATTTTCTCCTGAATCGAGAAGATATTCGCTGAGCCGATTGCGAGAAGAGCAAACAACATTCAGAATTTTATGTAAACATTTTTTTTTTCTAAACAAACTTTTATTTAATTTATTAAAAAGTAGAAAATATTTTTTTTGCCAAGTCACCTATATGTAACTATGAATACAAGATTCTGGCGCTCGACTAAGAAATTTGACCAATTCAGTTTCATTAATTAAATTAAATTTGGCACAATAATAATTAGAGAAATTATTATCACACGTTTATGCTCAGTTTAAGGATTTTTTAAAAGAAATCTAAGGTTGTTTTACAGTAAATTAAATACAGTTGATATTTAACGAATTTGTGTAAATTGAAGATTATATGTCTAAATTTTGAGCGCCCCAAGCTTTTATGTATAGACACATATAGGCGACTGGGTAAACAAATTATTTTTTACTTTTTGGTACATTGAATGAAAGGTTGTTAACCCTGCGGTACACTATATTTTTCGGGATACGGGCGTGTACACTGGGTCTTTTAGGGAACAGTCGGGTTTTCAATGTTTTCTAGGCCTTCAAATTTTTTTTTTAAATTCTGGTTTACTTCTTGAAGTGTCTACTACATGGCCCAGAAGTTGCCAAAGTCAAAGTTTAAAACCGTTGTTAAGAAAAATTGAAGAATAGTGGAAAAAGCGGAATTTTGTTAAAAACTTCGTAACTCTACAATAAACAAATATTTCACAAAACAGTTAGAGGCTTTTGTAGCTTAGACTATGAGCTTTCAAAAGCATATAGTGTCTTTGGCGTGAGCTTCAAAAAGCTGGATATTTAGACACCTGAAAGTGGGGAATATTTGGCCCAAAATGAGTTTTTATTGTTGCAACAGAAAAATTATGAAATATTAATAATAATTAGTGACAAAAAGGAATTTGGAGTGCGCAAATGTGGCAAAAGTGCGTTCGATGATAATCGCAAATCGGCGTTTCGCATGATGCATAAGAATAAATTGTGTTTTGTTTTCTTCATGAACTTATTCTCTATCAGCTTCATTTGAACTTTCTTCATCGTACAACACGCCAGGGCGACAATCGTATGAATTGTACATAAACTTGGATGCACTTCTTTTACCCATTTTCAAAAACTGTAAGAACAAAAAACTTATTTCGGTAAAAAGCATGGACTAATAAAAAAAAAGCAAGAAACAATACAGCAAAACTTTATTTTCTATAAAAATATGGAAAAATAACGGACTTATAAGCAAAAAATACAAAAAAAGTTTCGGTTTTGAGATAAAAGTCCGTAAAAAATAGCCAAAACAACATCAACTTACATAAAACATTTATTTAACCACGAAAAAAAAAACTAAAAAATTAGGAGAAAAGCAAAAAAAATGCACTCACTTATCTTCGAAAATACCGACGCCGTGTGTACACTGACCCTTTTAGGGAACGGACATGACTTGCACTGGCTGGCGTCCCTTGGGCTTTTATTCCCCACTACTAACTAGATTTTTAGGGGGGGGGGGGGGCGCTCTCTATTCATTAGAGGGAAATTCGACTGTTCCTTCAAAGACCCAGTGTACACACGCAGGGTTAAAAAAATTACATATAAATTATTTTCTACTTTTTAGTCTTTAATTGACTTTACTAGAGCTCTGAAATTTTGCAGAGGGATTAATCCTTCCAAACGAAGCGGTGTTATTGTTGGTTGATTGTCCGGAGAAAACCTGGAGAACTGTGATAGGTGGCATCTATCATAGATGTTGGCTCACCACCTATTGCACCTTACTTTTTAATCTATTTTATCTATCGGACCTTTTTAAGGCAGTCTGGTCTAGAGCGAGATTTTTTACGTCTTTTTTGGGTTGGAATAACTTGTAAACCGTTGAAGTTGTCTTGATGAAATTTTACATATGTATTTATTGTTCCTTTGAGAATGTATCTACATAAAAAAAATTATTAAGAAGAAAATACAAAGAAGAAAACCGCATTTTTCTCGAAAAACAGCATGCTGAAGTCATTGTTATTAACAAATGGTTCATTCAATTAAAAAAATGCGATCGTGAACCGAAAATGACTACTGTTTGAGCGCCAACTGTGCAAATTCAAGTCAATAGTGTGAAAGTTACTCAAGATGTCAATCCCGCCGTGTCAAGATATGTAGTTTCGAGATAATCGCGTTCAAAGTTTTGGTACATATTTGACACGATCTTGTGAAATATTGTCGTCTTACCGCTAGTCAGCGATTCCGGCACCATATAAGTATTCTTCCTCATCATCGAGATCGTGTTGCACACCTGATCTACGCAATCTGCGGGCAGTCCGGGCCTCTTCTGACTGTTCTTGTGCTTTGATGTCCGTTTTCGTTACACGCCAATCATCCTTAACCCGACGTACACTGTTCCACTAAAATAGGTGTAACTTCGTCAATTTTTAGAATTTCACGGTCCGGTTGGTCTTAAAAAATTCTTGAAACTTCACACTACAACAATATGCAAAAAACGATTTTTTAATGTTTCGAGAGGGGTACCCCATTAAATGAAAGCTTGTAACTTGTAAAATCTAAGAACGCGCCGCGTGACTCGAACGCTTCGACGACCGAACAGCGATTGCCAATTCATAAATAAAACAAGATATTCAACGAGGTTACGATCGCGATACGTAATATTGACACGCCAAGAAAAACGCTAGAAAAATCTCGAATGTTTGCATGTTGAAATAATAGCATCGCTTTTCATCGAAGCCCCCCGCCCCCAGCCCCCTCGCCGCTTCCTCTCTATCACCGATGCGTAAGAGTTTATACGACGGAACAGTATGTCGTTTACGACGTCGTCGGCGTGTACCACGAAGCAAAAGAGTATTGATACTCGATGAGGAGCGGGGGGGGGGGGGGGGGGTACGAATAAACCTTCCTCCATTGCTCGCATTACGAGCGTCGAGAGAATTTCGTCTCGGTTGTCTATCAACGCAGCGGAAATATAATTGAGAACGGAGACGAAACACTCATCTCCCTCGATCTATTATTCTTTTTTTTTTGTTTTATTTTATTTTTTCTATTTTTCAAGTCGTGTCTTCAATCAATATTAATTCGACACGGACGTTCGTCACGAGGCAACGATAACTCTGCTGCTACACGTATCCAAGTTTTCAATTTTTGTTCACCGTTAAGGCGTTAGGCTACTGTGACAACTCGAAAATCAGGGCTTTTAAAAAAGATTTATTTCGAAGGAATTAAGTAAGATGACTTGAAAAATCGTTTGGACATTTATTTGCGATGGTATTGAAGTTTGCATCGTTGGAATGTAACGAAAATATATTTTTTTTAGCACATTAGGCTTCGCCCCGATCGAAACATTTTCGAGAATCCTTATTGAAAATTTGTAACCAACAGCAAAAAAAAATATTTGAGATTACAATTTAAAAAAAGAAAAGGAAAGATCAAGAGGAATTTTCGTTGCATTCCAACGATGCAAACTTCAGCAGAATTATTCGCGTTTACATTAACAAAGTTACGATGTTGAAGTTTGTATCGTTGGAATGCAACGAAGGTTCTTTTTTATTTCGTTTTCGTCATTTTTGTTATAATCGAGAATCTGATTGTGCAAATTTGAGCAGGCGAATTTCAGATACGAATGCTAAAAAACGCTTGAGTGGCTTTCGTAGTCAAAATTTGCTAAAAAAAAGTTTGGGCTGCTAAACTATCGTTGCGTTCGAGCCACGCAAACTTCAATATCATACAAAGTTGTGCAACAAATTTCATGAATAAATATTAATAATTAAAGGGGTCATGAAGAATCTCGTGAAGGACGTTTAAACACGAGGAGCTCAATGGCGACGAAAGTTCACTTTATTTTTTCTTGCTTCTTCACTTTTATTACAATCTATAATTTTTGTATCGATTAAGAACCCTCTTATGAGGGTTAGAATGAACCGCTTGAGTGTTTTTCGTGCCCTAAATCGGCGAAAAAGAACCATGGGGAATATAAGAAAAATTAACTTTCGTTGCATTCCAACGATGCAAACTTCAACATCATGAGACTCAACGGTGTACTTGATTTCGGCCACCCGGTTGATGTGAAACGAATAAAACGAGTTTTTTCTCTCTTAAAATAGATAATATTGGTTAAAACCTGACCGAGCTTTTTTCGTTAGCGTATTTCAAACATAAAAAAAAATGTTGACCGTTTTCTTCGATTTTTTGCTGTAAAATGGCATTATTGTTAATAACAAAAAAAAATGATTTTGGCCACCCGGTTGATCTGAGACGAAAAAACTATTTTTATTTTTTTAAAATAGATAATATTGGCTTGAACCTGATCGAGTTTTTATCGTTATCGTGTTAAAATAATAAAAAAAAATTATGTCGAATCTTTTTCGATTTTTCGTGAAAAAATAACATTATTGTTAATAACCAACGAAGAAAAAAAAACGTTAAGAAGAAAAACGTCGGTCAAGACTAAACTACTATAACACTGAACGTACCGAATTTCAGGTCAATCCGTTAATTGGATGTTCACAAATCGTGTACACCGTTTTGAAAAAACGAAGTTTCGAGAAAAACGCGTTTGATGTTTTATTACCAACAGTTGTATCGTTGTAATCCATAAGTTTACCTTCAATCTACGATTTCGGCACCATATGTTGAACCTTCCTTTGTAATACGAGTCGCCTCAAGCGACGAACGAGCGTTCGTCATTATTACGGTAGTAACTCTCTCAATGTTGACGTTTTCAGAGAATATTTTCGAAATGTTATATTTTGGAAATCCGTTAAAAAATCGATATTTAAAAAAATGGACTAGGTCTAAGCCCAAAACAAATCCATCCTAATTAATGTACGTATACAGGTGTGCGTGTGTGTGTGTGTTCAGCAAAGAAAAAAAATTGTCGCGGAAGCTGCGAGCGGTCAAAAAATATTTAAAGGTCGCTCAAGCCTTCCAAAAATTCAAATTTTCATTAAAAAATCGATTTTTTCCGTCCCCTTCCCGCCCATGAATTTTACGCTTTATAATGTTTAAATTAACGTCGCAAAAGCTCTAGCCAGCCAATGAATATTTAGTGGTCGCTCAAGGTTTTCGAAATTCAGGCGTTGCGCCGAAAAATAAATCTCGCATGCACTATAATTCCTTGTAGTATAATAACAAAATAAACAGCGAAGTGTAACTTCGTGTTTTTATCTTTTTTGGACATCATTTTCTGAATTTTAATTTCATTCATTCATTCTCTTTTTTGGACAACATTTTCTGAATAATGTATTATAATAATGTGTTCCAAACACCAATTAGACCCTATGTGTTATTATGTATTATTATATATTATTGTATTATGTCGTCGCTCGTGACAGAGTAAAGTTACGATTGGTCCGCAGTTTGACTAACGAGACCAACTGTGCAACGTACTACGATGCGCGGCAAACAGCTGCCATTTCAGTTTTACGAATTAAATGACCTATAATTTTGTTTACGGACAAAAACTTTAAAGAATTATTTCATGAGTACGAAGATTATTATTCTTGGGTTAGAAGTTTGAGGTAAATTTGAAAAATCTGTTTCCAAAGAAAAAAGGATTAGATGTTTTGAACATTTTCCAAACCGTGAAAATTTATGAGTGACAAGAGCAAAAAAAAATTGTCGAAAATTGGAATTTTCGAAGCTCGTGAGCGACCACTTAATATTCATTGGCCGGCTAGAGCTTTCGCGAGTTTAATTTGAAAATTGCGAAGCGTAAAATTCATGGGTGAGAAGTGGAAGAAAAAAAATCGTCTTTTTAATGAAAATTTGAATTTTTGGGAGACTTGAGCGACCTCAAAATATTTTTTCACCGCCCGCAGCTTCCGCGACAATTTTTTTAAAAAGATAATTCGATGGTGAGAAATAGGAGAAAAAAATAGAGCTCAAAATTGTGCCACCCTAATATGTGTGTGTGTGTCTGTGTGTGTGTGTGCTTGTATTTATGTATATGTATAGCAAACGGCTTCGAAAAAGTCTCCCCGTGTATGTGTATACACTGAGAGATTTGCAGAGGTTCCGGTTTGATATACGCATACATATGTAAATGTGTACACGGTGCGGTGTCAATATACTGTACGATACACACAAATGCTACAAGTATTACCAGTATAGGTATGACGAGTCAGACCACGCGAAGGTCGGCGCTCTCGAGGAAACTCTCACGCGTTGAGTAACCTCAGCCAGGCCGATACCTCCGCTACTCGCTTCTCTCCGTCTCTCTCGCTCGTCCTCACTTTATTCTCTTTCTTCTCGTCCCTCTTCTGCTCGCTCTCTCCGACTTTGGTCTCGATCTTCAGAGAGAAAAAGAGGGAGAGAAGGAGAGCTGTCGTGATAATGCGGCTGGTCGTTTGTACCAGTCGTTTTGCCACAGAGTTCGAATTTCCGAATGTACACAAAATCGGAGAGGCCGCGTTGGTGGACGAGGCATTTCGTGCTATTCATCGGGGGGTTTTTTTTCTCGAGATCGAAGACTCGTATTTTTCGAGGTGGTTCTTTCTCGCGCCTATCGAGATGGGCGTTTATGTTTTCTTCGAAGGTTCGAAAAATTATTTTCGAACTTTTCCCGTTAAGGGGTCTGCGTTAGCTCGGAGCGCGAGAACTGGTCGACGTTGAAAGATTTTTTTTTCCTGGCGGGAGTATTGGGATGACGGGGTCGAAATTTTACACACGATCAATACATAGTTGTTCCACTTTTGAGTTTGTTTTTTTTTTCAATTGCTTGGCTGCTTTTATGGAAAACAGAGAGAACCGGAAAATTACGGGAATTTTTTTCTCTTGGAATAATCGGGGACAAGTCTCTGGAATTGTTCCGAAATTTACTTTTTGCAAGAATTACGAAAGAGGAAACCGTCTTGAAAAAAAAACTGAAAAGTATGAAAATAAATGTTTTTGTACTTAAAAAAAAATTATATTATTGTTCATTATATAGAAAAAAAGGTGCAGTGCCAAACATGGAAAATTTCAAAAAGTTATTTAATCTATAGCTCTGTACATTTGCATTCGATTTGTCGACACACAACCACACAATTATTATTGTAGATGAGTGTTTATGTTTAATTTTATTTATTGGCACCGACTAAAAGTTTCGTTTTATAATGACGAACGGGTTCTGTATTTGCTTTTAATGATTTTTTTTTTACTTTTCAGTGTTTAATTTCTCGAATTTCAGATAAAAAAATATTTTAATATTTAACACTCTTATATATTGATTTTTTTTAATTGTTCATTATTTGACCCTAATCTTTCTGGAATATTTGCACTACCTGTGTGAAAAACCGGGAAAAGTCAGAGAATTTCTGAGCCAATAATGCGTAAGAACCATGAATTGGAAAATATCGATAAACAAGGAAACTATTGTTTAAGGCGTTACCCCCACTTGTAGCGCAAAAAAAGGCCTTTTTCATGAATTTTTTTAAAGAAAACTACAAAACTTTTTTAATCGATCAATATACCATCTTAAAGAACACATCTTGAAGAACTTTCAGTAATTTTTTTATTGAAAAATATTACATTGTTTAGTGGCAAATGGCCGTCAATGAAATAATGTTTTTATATACACGGTTTGCGGTGACCAACATTGCGGCGAAGTGGATCATCTGAAAAAAAAATGCGGATGGATTTAGTCAAATATAAGTACAAACTAGTCTTTAATCGAAGGATTTTAAAAAATATTCATTTTTCACAAAATAGCGGACAGTCAAAGTTAATGGTTCGATTTTAACGAAAAAAAACGGCCGTTTTTTGGCTATAAAATGGCCATTTTTTTTTTCGAAAAAAAAATCGAACGATCAAAGACTACATTTTTATGTATTAAATAAGCCTGCAAAATTTCAAGAAGATCGGTTCATTAGTGTTCGAGTAATCTTGGTCACCGACTTCAGAAATGCCATTTTGAGAAAAACGCGTTTAAAGTTTCAATTTCAGTTTACACGATGAAAATATTTTTTTTTGTAAACTTACATAGAGTCATCTATTCCGGGCATAAAAAAACTGCACTTCAAATTGCACTTAAAAAAAATGCAATAAAAAAAATCGATTTTTTCAAAATCGCAAGTGGGGGCAACCCCTCAAACAAAGTGACGCAGTTGCTGCATGACTTAAAAAATGGCTAAAAAGAATATTGAACATGAAAATTCCACGATGGTGAAGTTTGCACCGTTGGAACGCAACGAAAGTTAATTCTTTTTAAAAACTCAATTTTTTTACCTCTAAACTGTGAAAATTGCTCAAAAGTTTCTACGCTTTTTCATTAGAAATGTACGATTCAATTTATAAAGAAAAAGGCTTTGGATAATGATAAAAATAAAGAAGTAAACAAGTGTGAGTCGGGCCTCGGACTATTAGGGATCTGTATATATGACAAATTAATTTTTTAATTGTTTTTAGTTGTTTAAATACAGCATATAGTACATAATATATAGAAAATTCCGAATTCCCAACTAGTTTAGTTTTTTAGATAGATCCCGTAACAAAAATTGTCTAAAATTGACAGCTTTAACGGCCCGCCATTTCTTTATTTTTGAAGATGAAAAAGAAAACAAAATATATTTGTACTCTACTCAATGAGCTTTAAAAAATGACACCCCACATGCCAGGGTAAGACATTTTTTGTGTTCCTTTTTCATGTATGGGATCGCCACGAAAATAATTTTATTGAATTTCTAATTCAATATTCGGCTTTGGGCCAACATTCTACACAAAATACCCAAAGTTCAGGTCTGTAACTCATTCCGTTTACGAGCTGGAGACCCGTGACATACGGACGGACAGACGGCAGAGTGTCATTAATAGGGTTCTGCCGTTCTGCCCTTTGGGTACGGAACCCTAAAAATGAAAAAATATCGTTGCGTTCCAACGATGCAAATTTCAACGTTATAAAATTCCGAAAGGGGGAATTTTTTCACTAGAAGTATTCCTTCCACGAACCCGAACATTTAACAATTAACTGACTTTCGTCTATAATCAAGTAAAACTACATCCCAGTATACTGGTAAAATTTCGAGCCAAGTTACTGAACGTTTAACCAAAAATTACGATTCTAAAAATCGTCACATTTATAGGGCACAGGCTGGCCACGTTTATATCTAATAATTTATATACTAAGTAACTCTCGGTGCCTGATCCAAACTGGTCAACGCTCGTAAAAAATTCTAAACATTCCGTAACGACAATAAAAACAGGGGGTCACTGAACGTTTACGGAAAATATCAATGATTAAACCTGGAAAAATGTGACTAGCGGAAGAATTTTCGTAGCGACTTTTCAGAGAAAATGTTAAAATGTGTAAATCTACCAAATTTGCGCGAAATGTTTTATTCCATTTTATTGTTGGCTATAATAATCGATCGTTACTTATTTCCATGAAGGAGTTACGTGGGTTTCGAAGCAAAAAAAAAGCATATTTTCTCTATTAAAATAAATATAATATATAAATTATTTTATTCAAAATGTTAAGCACATAAAAGAGCAACTCTTTAATGACATAAAAAAAAAAATTCGTCCAAAAATTTGGGAAATTCAGCCGGTGGGACCTGGTTTCCGGAGACCTCTAAAGAAAAGTGTCCTCGTGGTGGTCAGGATAACTCATGATAGCTTTATCTGAAATTAAAAGACCAAATTTTTTCGGATTTTTCGGAAGGATTTAATAAAAAATTGAAATTCGAATTTTTTGCAGAGTTGTGTGCAAAATAGTTCAATTTTTGGTACAATTTACACTATGCATAGCCTTGTAAAATTAGTTGCAATCGAAAAAAAAACCTTCGTTCAATCACTAGTCAATGTTATTTTGAAGAAGTGTGCAACATTTCAATAAGATCGGTGCATCAGTTTTTGAGAAATCGTGTCCACCGACTTCAAAAATAGTGCTTTGAGAAAAATGCGATATACCTGCATCGCTCCCGGCCGCTCTTTCCGAACGGGAGGAATTCCCAAAGGCACTCTCTTCAAAACTTTTACTCCGATTGGCTTAAAACTTTGGGAGAATATTCTAGACATATTGTACTATTAGATAATACAATTTTTTTTTAATCGATTTTTTTTTCAAATTTTCAAACCCACCCCAGTTCTGAAGCGCCACTGTAATATACCGATGATTCCGAAGAGCCCTGCTTATGCCCCCACAAAATACGGCCCTCCGCGAAAGGGACACCTTAAAACAATAATTATTCCGTTTTTCAATATTATTTGGTAAAATGTATGACAGGTTCCCTCGAGCTATGGTACTTTCGGATAATAAATAGTCTCATGGTGGGCGTTCCGAAAAAAGTATTTATTCAGAGGTCCGAAAAGGGCCAGGTGAAGAAAACAAAATTTCCAACGGCTGCTACCGACAAACTGACGCTGCAATTAAAAAACTGTTAGTCCCTACGGGCACAGGGAACTTCGAGCCTTCGAGGGGCTAAACCCAAAACGCCGAGAGGCTACCCTTATTCGGCCCCGAATTCGGAGCTGGGGTCGATTCGACCCTCCAGTCACAATAGAGGGTTAAAAAATATTGAAAACTCTCCAAGTTATCGTGCAGACCGTCTCGAAAATTGAAATGTCGCAAAAAAAAACTCATTTCAGCCTTCCTGCGCCTGGGTTAGCCTGGGCTTGCAATCGGGATATCTGGCAACTTTTTTAATCCGGACAATGTGGATAATTCGGATAATACGGATAGTGAAATTTATCAAAAAATTACGATTTAAACATGGATCGAACTATAGTAAAGCAATCATTTCGGCATTGTGTGTTGTCAGTACACGTAGCTAACAAGTAATCTTGATTTAAAACGTGTTTTTTTCTTTGCTTTTAATATTTTGTGTGCACTGAGAAAAAGAAATCGTTGAATGTGCAAAATGCATTTTGTTGCCTCGAAATTTTGTTGTTTTAACAGTTGCTCAGACATGCTAAATAAGCTACAGTTCACACCACGAAAACTATCGGTTAGATTAACAAAAATCAAGTTGAACGTATTTAAAGATACATTTTGTTAAACCAACTGAATTTTGGTTGGATGAACGATTTTTTTCAGTTTTTTTTTTTTCATTTCAATGTTAATTCATTCAGAAAATCCCGCACGAGTCTCGCCACTGACAAGTTGCTTACTGTTTATTATGTTAGGTCGTCCGAATTGCAAGATGCGTGCGCGAGATACGCCGGATCGCTTTGGACGCTAAAATAAAAGGCTATTGACATGATTTTGTTAAATAGGTTTATATTATAGATATTGATATAAAAGTTGTTACACTTAATAAATACACTTTCGAAATACAATAAAAAAAATTATTTAAGTCACTATTTATAAACGAAAATGGTAGTTAAAAAAATTTCCTAAAAAATTGCAGGTCTGCGCTGTTGACGAAATCTCGGAGATGGATCATCCTCAACAAAAAAATCAATCGATTTTAGATTCAGTATGTTAATGACTATAGCGAATATCATACGATTTTTGATATACGCAAAGATAACAAAATGGCGGACATTTTTCGAAAAAATAAAAAAACGTGTTTTTTCACCGTTTTGGCAAAAAAAAATAGGAAATATCGAAATTGCGAAATATCGAATATGTGGTTAAAATTTCATAAGGATCGGTTCAGTAGTTTCGAAGATTTTATCAACAAGCCGTCGAAAAACGTTGTTTCGAGAAAAACGCGTTTAACGTTTGTTTGGGTTACATAAATACATCAAATTTTTATTTTTAAATGTATTCCGGAAGTGTATTTATCAAGTGTAACAACTTTTACATCAATATCTATAATATAAAGCTATCAAAAAAGTTAATGAAAATAGCCTTTTTTTAGCGTCTAGAGTGAGAAGACCACTTAAGTCTGAAATACCTATTTTAATTGTGCCCTTAAGTTGATTTGAGATCTCACTCACTATAACGTTTAAGTATATGATTGCTTTCAGTTTTTCTCTCAGAGGAGAGAATAGTTAATTCTTAAGGGGTTACCCCCACTTGCGATTTTGAAAAAATCTATTTTTTTTATTGCATTTTTTTGAAGTGCAATTTGAAGTGCAGTTTTTTTTATGCCCGTAATAGATGATTCTATGTAAGTTTACAAAAAAAAATATTTTCTTCGTGTAAACTGAAATTGAAACTTTAAACGCGTTTTTCTCAAAATGGCATTTCTGAAGTCGGTGACCAAGATTACTCGAACACTAATGAACCGATCTTCTTGAAATTTTGCAGGCTTATTTAATACATAAAAATGTAGTCTTTAATCGTTCGATTTTTTTTTTCGAAAAAAATGGCCGTTTTATAGCCAAAAAACGGCCGTTTTTTTCGTTAAAATCGAACCATTAACTTTGACTGTCCGCCATTTTGTGAAAAATGAATATTTTTTAAAATCCTTCGATTAAAGACTAGTTTATACTTATATTTGACTAAATCCATCCGCATTTTTTTTTTCAGATGATCCACTTCGCCGCAATGTTGGTCACCGCAAACCGTGTATATAAAAACATTATTTCATTGACGGCCATTTGCCACTAAACAATGTAATATTTTTCAATAAAAAAATTACTGAAAGTTCTTCAAGATGTGTTCTTTAAGATGGTATATTGATCGATTAAAAAAGTTTTGTAGTTTTCTTTTAAAAAATTCATGAAAAAGGCCTTTTTTTGCGCTACAAGTGGGGGTAACGCCGTAAATCTTAGAAGAAAGAAGCTTTGTGTTTTTATTTGTTAAGGATTGGTTTTTATTTTGTTTGATATTTTATGATCTCATTATTACTATGATAACTAGTTTGAGTTTTAGAGGAAAGAGTTAACTAATTCCTTTCAATGATTCATAATTTCTTTAAATAATTTATGGTAAATAGTAGCATACTATTATGCTCGATCATTTTGTGATATTAAAAATGTTAATGGCGTCCATTAGCTATAGTAAAGAGAGAAAAATGTTGGTTTAATTTTAATCAATATGAATGAAACTACTTTTCACGGTTTTCCTTTGTTTTTTTTTTCCAAAATTGTCCGTATTATCCGGATATCCGGATAGTAAGGTTCACCCCTACCCATATTATCCGGATACGAAAAATTAACGGATAATGCAAGCCACAGCCCAAGCCAGCCCGCACGCTCCGCCCACATTTACCCTCCTCAATTGAAATTTCACGACAACTTTTTTTAGTCTCCCAAAAGTACAGCGAACAATAAAAAATTAAAAAATTTGAAAATATCGTAACCCCTTAATGCCCTTTTGTTCGCGGGTCGCACTTTAGGCCTGGCACATCGCGATTACGCGCGTACGTAAACGCGTGTGCAAACGGGTTCGACATTGCGACACGCGTATGTACATCGCGGGGCGTGTATCTCGGTCAGTCGTATATGCACCACTTTATTAATTATAAATATACTGACGTTACGAGCACGCCACACACCGGTGTTTTATACACAGTTTTTTTCTTCTTCTTTTTTCCCCTTTTGACGAGTGCACGTGGGAAAATCGATCGATTCGACAGCTATGCCTCCGTACGTGTGTCACACACGCAAAGACCCGGCGAGAGAGAAAAATAGGATGAAAAGCGAGAGAAAAAGAGAGAAAGAGTGAGGAAGGGAACGAAAAGGAACGTTCCATGTAGGCCAGTCGAATCGAGTTATCACGTTCCTCCGCAAGTAGACTGGATATTTTTATTCCTCAAAGTAAATAGGCTATATGCGAGAATGCATACGTGTATATCTGAGAATATAAATATCGCTTTATAAAACAGGATATACAAAAATACAGGGCCACTTTCGAGTATGGGTCCACGTGTATATTTATCAATCTGTACATCGTGAAAAGTGTATTTTCCGAGCAGTTTCATATTAAGGTATTCCTCTCAACAACTCGTATATTTAAGGAATCATCACAGAGTAATGCGTAGAAAAATAGCTGTTTTTCGCGTTTTTTTTTTTCGATGATTAAAATACATTAAGCAGTCTGATTTTTTTTTATGTCAAATCAAAGCAGTCATGAAGAACTTTTTAACGGTTGAAAACGTCTTCGAAATAAAAGAGTCCTCACGGTGTAGACAGTTGTGGCCGTAAATGTTATCTGGAACAATGTTTGTAAAAAGATGATTAAGGGGCTATACCAGTGTGAATGCTGAACATTTGGGTGATTTTCGGGATTTTTTCGGAAGAAAAGTACTCAATTAAATGTTTCGGAAAATTGAGAATATATTTGGCTATATTTGACCTATATTACATAATTTATTCATAGAAAAATATTGAGATCCAAGCGACTTATGCGCTGCCTTCGGAGGCGCCAAACAAAAAGTTTCTCCACTGCTGACATGATTCCGGCCGATTGAGTAGCTGAAACCGAAAAAGGAAAAATATCGTTAAGCTGGAAGGTATTTCCTGTACAATGACGTAGGATTTTTGAAAAATATAAAAATCCAACAAAATGGCGTAGTTATGAAAAAAGTCTGTTTTCTTGCCTACAAAATGGTCGTTTTTTCAACGCCAAATCGTCAATTTTCATCCAATCAAAAATATCCTACGTCATTGTAGAGCAAATATATTCAAGAGTACTCAGTTCAAATTTCAAGTCAATCGGATAATTGCTCTTTGAGTTGCAATCTCAGCAAATTTGAAAAATCTCATTTCGAGAAAAAAGCGTTTAAAGATTTAACTATCGATTTTTGCAAGATAAAATGATATTGATATAAATGATATAAATGATAATGATATTCTTGAAAGTATAAACTGTCGAAAAAGGCAAAAAAATTGATTTTTGAAAGTGTCACACTGGTATAGCCCCTTAATCAGTTTGAAAGCCGCTATCTTGCTCTGAACGTTTTTTAAAAATCAAAATTGACAAAATGGCGGCGGTTTGAAAAAAGTATCGAATTTAGCCTATTTTTCGACAGTTTTTCGTTAAAAAATATATGAAGATGTAAAAAAGCTTCCATAGCAAGATAAAGAATGGGGTGAATGATGTTGTGTCAGAATTTGAGACGGATGGCTTGAAAACTCTTCTTTTAAGGCGAAGTAGAAGATGTACCACGTGACATATGAGTGCGAGAGAGATAGCTGAAATTTTCGAACAGAGATTCCTCAGAGATGAATAATATTTAGGGCAAAAGGAAATCATCACGCTCTGTGTCAGGAAATTCTCCAGAACCTGCTTTGCTTTTTCTAAAAAATGTAACCGTCTATGAGAAAATTGGTTTGGAAAATTTGTGAGGTTATGTTGACCTTCTACATGCCCTTAAGAGTACGCGACTCGTGAGTGCGAATATGAGATCTAAGTTTGTATGGTTGGAATGCAATGACAATTCATTTTTTCGTCTCGGACGAATTTCTTTTCGCATATTTTAGCTACGAGATTTCCCTAAAATATTTTTTCCGACATTTGAAGTTTTGCAGTCGAGTATCCCTCGTACGTTTTGACGTATCCTCGTTCAAAATTCGCAACCTCAATTTGAAAAAAAAAATTGTATGGTGATATAAATAAAGAAATTTAAGAAAATCCACGAATACTCCACAAGAATCTGAGTCAAAGTCATCGAGATCTTCAGTCCAAGACAGAAGATTAAGACCTTAAGGCCACTCCAGAGGCTGAAAAAATAGGCTTTTTGGCGATCTTTTTTCAGAAATACTACAAAATAGGTCGAGCTTACAAAAAAGGGTGTTTATCATACATATCAGTGACGGTATACAAAAATTTTTTTGAAGCGATTAATTTAAAAATGGCGGCAGTGCAGCGTTTATCTGAAAACTGCATTTTTTAAGTTGGCCGAAAACAAAACTCAGACAATTTTCAACCGATTTACTTGAAATGCTGAATATATCTTGACAAATACATTGTCTATCGAAGTACGTAGGATTTTTTTTATATTGCATAGTTCATTTGTTATTAACAATTATCTGACGATTTTTTAGGCAAATTTTTCACTTTCCAAAATTTTTTTCTAAAAAATCGTTAATAACAGATGAACTATGCAATATAAAAAAAAATCCTACGTCTGAGTTATGTTAATTGTCTGAGTTATGTTTCCGGCCAACTTGAAAAATGCAGTTTTGAGATAAACGCTGCACAGCCGCCATTGTGAAATTAATCGCTTCAAAAAAATTATTGTATACAGTCACTGATATGTATGATAAACACCCTTTTTGCAATCTCGATTTATTTTGTAGTTTTTCTGAAAAAAAATCCCCAAAAAGCCTATAGAGTCGCCTAACCCCTTAATTCATTTGGTTATTAGTCGACATTCATAGTAATCACAATCTGGTTGTTGCAACTACGCAACCTGTTTATCCGAAGAACCTAACTAATTGCGTGGAAATCCTTGGATCCGTTTTCATGATAAAACGTAAATACCAACATGTAAATATAAGAAAGTACAACTCTTGCTTGTTCAGATATGGGATAGGACGAGATGAAACGGAAAAGGACGCGATGTAGGAAAAGCTGCGAACTTTTTCGAATATGTAATTATTGCGATGTGCTGTCGAGACGTTTAGTCCCTTTATACATACATACATACATACATACATATACACACACACACACACACACACACACACACACACACACACACACACACACACACACACACACACACACACACACACACACACACACACACACACACACATATATATATTGCCGTTGCTCTTAGCGAGCAGACGCGTTGGTAAAAACTTAAAATTCCTCGTCGGCAACGGCAATACCTCTCACGGATTATGCCACAGGCGCAAGTCCCTGCTATGATTAATGGACGGTCTTCGCAAGCGGGCGAATAGACGTTTAAATTCCGTGAGGCTACACACACACACACCTACACACAATTTTTTTTCTCACCCGTGCACACACATACGTGTATGTGCGGGAGAGGAAAATGTTTGCCGGAAAGTTAGCAAACATCGTGTGCGGGGGCGTAAGTAAAATGAAAAGCGATAAAAAAAATTTGCAATAAAATTGCACTCTCGAAATGTTCTGATAAATTTATTACCCGTTATACAGCCCCAGCAGCTCGTAATTACTTTTGTAATTGATCCGTCGTCTTTTTAACTTGAGTTTTTTTCCGTGCCTGCCTGGGTGCCAACTTGAATTCTAATCAGTTTTTTTTTCAATATCTATATTTTCGGCTGATAGGCAATTGAATGTCGGTATTTTCGGGCGCATGGTTTTCATGGCATTGTCATTATTAGTATTAGCCGTGATGGGAATACTTTTTGATTCGATACTTTTTCAACTAAATTGATGGAGCATAGCGAACTCGCTTGCGGTCATCAGGCACGGAAAACGGAATGGAAATTCAATGACGCGTGCACGTGTAATGAGTGTATGTGCTGCGGCGTCTGCATACGTGGAAAAAGTCATTACCGTTGGATAAAGGTTGCATGAGGTTCATCGTTGGGAGGCCACGAAAATTCTTACCAATTTCTCATTTTCATTATTATCCAAAATCACACTGCAACTTTGTTGTATGATCGCTAAATAAGTATCTCGGAAAATTTTTGCGTGATTTTCGTAGCTCAAATCTGCCGAAAGAAATTTGGAAGATGGATAAAAAAATCACTTTCGTTGCATTCCAACGATGCAATAGCCATATCTTCTCCATTTCTTAAACATTAATAAAAGATAAAATACCATATAACAGCCAAAAGTAGAAATAAAACATAGCCGAAGAAAAAAAATGTTGAAAAAAACTGCTTAAAAAAAATCATGAAAATTACCACATTTTTTCCTCGCCCAAAGGTATCTCCCCCCTTAAATCGCCGGGGAGGCGCTAATGGCGCGCGTGCAGAAGAGCCTCCAAGTTTTCACGGATAATTAGGCTTGCCGTTTGCGGATTATGTCCCAACGATAATTGATTGCAAAACGAGTTGCCCTGTCATTGGACAATCGAGGTTATTTTGGTCTTCACGCCCTACGTCTAAGTGCGTTACGCAAGCTTATATTTTTATCATAGATAATTTTTATCTTTTTTTTTTGCGGAACTAATTCCTTTAAAGCAACCACAACAATTCTATCCCAAAGTACTCCCTCAATGCTGTTCTCATGTTTGGGGTTTTCGAATCGGAGCATTACAAGAATGAGGCAGAAGGAGGGGGGAGGACACTCCGCTGTGACAGATGGAAGGACACGAAAACCTGCAAGGGTTTCTATATCGGTTGTGGAAGTCTAAAGACGATTCCATCTATAAGTCAATCTACGGAGTCTTTGCGCGCCTCTTTGATATCGTGAATCGTGATTGATTGAATTTCAATTGCAATTGCAACGAAATGTAAACGGAGAGATCGATGAGTCGTATTACCAGATATGTCAGCGCTGTCAAGTCAATCGCGCGCACAGAGAACTTGAGCCCGGAAATGTTTCTACTCCGTCCTTTAGCCCTCCACATTACTAGTAATTTTTATACAGAAAAATTTCATCCGGCTCTAATGTAGAGTAAACCGACCACTGAATAGACGAATAACGTCACTGTGGGATCCAGATGGACTGTGAAATGAGAATATTGTGAAAACTAATTTTTTTATTTTTAGACAACAAAATATATTATTCGCATAGTTGAAAAAAATATCCAAAGTAATTGCAATGAATAATACAGGAAGAATTCACAAATAAGTAGCAAAATAACTGAATCATCGGTGAATGGACAAAATTACCAGTAAATAGACTCTCGACCATTAGTGAATGGACGTGTAGTGTAATTTATTTGAGTCGCTATTTATTTAAGTCTCTTTATTTAAGACTTTAAAGACTTATTTATTTGAGACTTATTCAAGTCACTATTTATAGACGACAATGGTAGTTAAAAAAATGTCTTGGAAAATTGGAGGTCTGCGCTGTTCATGAAATCTCGGAGATGGATCGTCTGAAACAAAAAAATCAAACGGTTTTAGGTTCAGTATGTTAACGGCTATAGCGCATATCATACGATTTTTGATATATGCAAAAATAACAAAATGGCGGACATTTTTCGAAAAAAAAAACGTTTTTCACCGTTTTTTGCAAAAAAAATAGTAAATATTAAAATTTAAAAAACTCCTTGTTATGAGCTATAGGTATAGTTGTAATGAATATGTGGTTAAAATTTCATAAGGATGGGTTCAGTAGTTTCGAAGATTTTATCAACAAGCCGTCGAAAAACGTCGTTTCGAAAAAAAACGCGTTGAAATTTTTTAACGAGCAGATCCACGTGCTCAGGTAGTAAAGGTCACACAAAAATACAGTTAGACTCCTCCGATCTTCATAAAATTTTAGTATGATACTTTTGGATATGTATACTTTCCAAAAATGTAATTAAAAAATCGTTCCTTTGAAAATTGTTAAGTGAGAAGACGTCTTATTCCGACGTACACTGTTCCACTTAAATAGGTAAAACTTCGTCAATTTTTCGAATTACAGAGTCCGATTGGTCTTAAAATATTCTAGAAAGTTCACACTATAACAATATGCAAAAAACGATTTTTTGAAGTTTCGAGAGGGATACTCCCTTAAGCAATGAAAGTTACGAGGAATCTTAAGGCCTTAGGCCACAATTTTTGGAAAGTGAACAATTTTCGTAAAAAATCGTCAGATAATTGTTAATAACAAATGAACTATGCAATATAAAAAAGAAATCCTACGTACTTCCATAGACAATGTATTTTTCAAGATATATTCAACAGTTCAAGTGAATCGGTTGAAAGTTGTCTGAGTTATGTTTCCGGCCAACTTAAAAAATGCAGTTTTGAGATAAACGCTGCACAGCCGCCATTTTTTAATTAATCGCTTCAAAAAAAAATTGTATACAGTCACTGACGTGTATGATAAACACCCTTTTTGTAATCTCAATTTAATTTATAGTTTTTCTGAAAAAAAAAAACATCCCCAAAAAGCCTATTTTTTCGGCCTCTAGAGTGGTCTAACCCCTTAAGTAATGAGGAACCTCGGCGACACTATTATATCGAAGTTTTCATCTTTGGAATACAACGACAATGATGTTTTTTCAAATATTCAAATTTCCTATGGCAGATTTGAGCTACGAAAATCATGCAAATAATTTTTTTGATTCCTATTTAGCTGTCTAAAACCAATTGGCAACATACGATTCTGGATAATAATGAATGTAAGGAATTGAGAAGAATTTTCGTTGCATTCCAACGGCGCAAACGTCAACCCCATTCTTTGAAAGGCAACGAAAATAATTTTTCTCGAACTGCCAAATTTCTTTTTGGAGAAAGAAGGGGGAGAAAAATCGTTGCATTCCAACTATACAAACGTCAACATGTGAAACCCCCTTCCCTCAGTATTGGTGGCGCAAGCGGGTGCGCGACCAAGCGGTCACCCATCCGAGTATCGTCCAACGCTCCTCGACAGGGAACTTCACGCCGACCGCGCCTCCATTTCTGTCGCCTTTTTTTTCGTACGTTACATAATATCGACCAGAGCTCCAAGTCATTCTCGGCTTCATCCCCTCGAGCCCCCTCCCGCCCCGCCTCCTCAAAGATACGCTGACGTTCGAGGTGGCCTTTAAAAAAATCCCAATTTTATTCGACTCGTACGTGTGCTGCACACAGGTAGAATATTCATTCGCTCCCTAACCTTTCTACACACACGTACACACATGCACGCGCGACTATACAGGAGCACACGGTGTGCGAAGTTTATACGACTTACATAAAACTGGGTTCAAATGTCACGAGATTATTTCGGACGTAACGGGACGAAAATAATAAAGTAATGACCCTCGGTAAGATTGCGCATCGTAGTTCGGAAAAAAGACCATGGGGTGAAGTTTTCATCGTTGAAATGCGACGAATTTTCATTTTTACCTCGATTTAGTTTTTTTGGATCGCAATTCAAATTTTGCCGTCGATCTAGTTGATAGATCTTTCATAAGACTCCAAGCAAACAATTGAGCTTCTTGAGTAGCCTAAATCCATCGAAAAAACTTTGGGGAAGTCGAAGAAAATTAATTTTCCATTGCATTCCAACGAGGCAAAGTTCAACGTCGTAAAAGATATGGAAAAAAATAGATGGTGTTGATGTGTTGGCATCATTGGAACATGACGAAAGTTCTTTTTAACATTTTATTTGTTTTTGTTGTTATAGATTTTTCTATACATTTATATTGTATATAGCGGAATTAGTTGAAAAAAGGGTGAGGGACTTGTGTAGGCAAAATTTGCCAAAATAAATCAAACGAATTTGGAAATATTCATTCTCATGTGGCATTGAAGTTTGCGTTGTTGGAATGCAACGAAAATTCGTTTGAATTTCTTACCTTCATGATCGTCGAAAATCATATTTTGCAGATTTAGGTTGCAGATCGCTGCATAACATTTCTAAAAAAGTTTGCGCGATTTTCGCAACTGAAAGCTGCCAAAGGAAGTTTGGGAATACAAAAAAAAAACACATCTTCGTTGCATTTCAACGATGCAAACTTCAACGTCATGCATCGTCGGAATAAAACGAAAATGAATTTTGTTTTTCGTATTCCCGTATTTTCTTTAGCACACTCGATCTACGAAAGTCACCGAATCATTTTTGAAAAATGAACAATTTATAATCAAAAGCGGCAAAAAAGGATTTAGACAATAATAAAAAAACGAATAAAAAAAAATCAAGAGGGATATTCGTTGCATTCCAATTATGCAAACTTCAACGTCATATTTTCATGGGATTTCAACGATGCGAACTTCAAAAATATACATACATCCTATACAAAATATAGGATGTATGTACGAGGCTGTAACGTTGGTTCGAATTACACCGCGTACTTCGTTCCATCCGCGCGATCTCTTAAACTCCCTCGCACCCTCCCCCCCTCTCTATCGCTCCGCTTGTCGGTCCTCGCTCCTTTTTCTCTGTCTCGATCGGTCGGGAAGCGCATA
The DNA here is from genome assembly GCA_944452715.1 of Ophion slaviceki. Taxonomy (NCBI): domain Eukaryota; kingdom Metazoa; phylum Arthropoda; class Insecta; order Hymenoptera; family Ichneumonidae; genus Ophion; species Ophion slaviceki. Next base: position 20,818,726 of record OX101788.1, read on the forward strand.
GTACAAAAATATGATAAAAGGGGGTCGAACGAGGGGCCGAAGGGGGGCGGGGGTGGCTCGGCCTCGGCTTCGACGTAGCACGATAAAAGCCCTACGATATAACCTCCACACACAAACACACAAACACACACACACAAACACACAAACACACACACACACACACACACACACACACACACACAAACACACACACAAATGCACATACAACTGTAGACGCGGAAGGGATAACGGCCAGGGTGGGGAACGAAGTTACAGCACGGTGGGGTGGGGGTAGGGGGTACAAAACGACGAGGCAGACGAGGGGCCACTTTTTTCAGTCTCACATCACTCTTTCTTTCATTTTTATTATTTGTTCTTTTCTCTCTTCTTCCTTGCCCTCGCTCTTACCCCCTCCCACGCGTTCTCGCATACCGTCCGGTTTGTCCAACCTGACGTCACAGAGCTACCCCCTATCCATGTGCCCCCCCCTCTGTCTCGTGCACGGTTTTCAACGAATAATGCAAATTGATTTTGCGCTTTCACCAAAGTGAGCACCGGAGGGGATGAACGAGACGACTCTCCGCTCTTCTTCGACTCTCTCTCTCTCTCTCCCTCTCTCTCTCTCTCTCTCTCTAGCTGGATACTTTTTTTTTCGTCGCGTTTTCACCCTCTCGGCGCGGCTTTTTCTCTCGTCCGCGCGCATTCCCCCCTGTGCTCAATTTTTTTCGGAGCCTCCGATGTCGCGGCAGAGGAATTTTGTTCTCCTCGTCTTTTGCTCGATGGGGGATGCGGGAAATGGCAATTTGCGTTGTATGTATCGGTACGCCCTACACGTATTTGGAGGAAATAAAGATGGTTGGATGTCAAAGAGTTTCGAGGGCTCGCTCGTCGCCACTTTTCCCTGGTTCTTTTCGTCGAACAGTTGGAAATTGTCAATTCGATAATGTTAATTTTCGACCCGGCTGATGCGTGATTTTGACCAAAGCGGGGATGGAACTACTGTCTCGGCGTTTATTATTTCGCAACGCCAATGACGTTGAAGCTTGCCGATGTTCATCACTTCTGCTGAGTGCCGATTGGTACGTTGAAAAAAATAATGGGTTTGAACAAATGGGGTTGAAGTTTGCCGATGTTCATAGCTTTTACTGCGTGCCGATTGGTAGCTTGAAAAAAATGGTATTGGTATGAGGTGCTGGAGACCGTGATTTTGATTTTTAAATAAATAATATATATTTGTTTTTGTTGACCTCAATATACAATGAACGAACGGCTAAAAGGATTTTTTAATTCGCTTTATAGTTTCGTCAAAAAATCCCAAAAAATCCTTTTTTTTTAAACAGATATTGCCCCTTAAAAAAGATTTAGCGATGGCAGACCCTACATGCTTACGAAGGGACTCCTGATAGTTGTGAATCGCCGTGTATACAAGTACGCGTAAACGTGTGTGTTAGTAAAGCTTCCGTCATTCCACGTCGTTGGAATGCAACGATGTTTTTTTTCTTTCTTTTTTTACATCTATAATCTTTTTTTTTGTATGTATACATCGATTTATTTTTACCCCTGAGTACGAATTCACCATAAATTTCCTCGAAACCTTCAATGAAAAAATTTATTGTAAAAAGCACGTGGAACGTTTCTTTTTCGCGTTTAGTCGACGTGGTTTTGAGCTTTGAAGAAAAACTCGGTGATATTCGTAATCGGTAAAAAATTCCCTTTCAAAAGACCCTTGAAATGGTTCAAAGGTAGGAAAAAAACCATTTCGACCCTCCTGATCACTTTTCCGGAAACACCAACATCGTGGAATTTCAAACAGCCGTAGTCGGTTCTATTTGAGTGACATAAACTGAATTTGGGGGGGGGGGGGGGGGGGTAAAAGGATTTTGGTATACTTAGAGAATGCCCCTTGATGCATCCCGGTATCTCGTTTAGTTTTCCCGGAAAGTACACTCGAAGAATGGCCAACAAAGATGCAAAGGGGTATGGAAAAATTCCCAACAATGCATGATCCTTGCATAGACTTTGAAATTTTGCCAAAAATCGAAAAATCATCGGAACTACATAAATCAAACGGCATTTTGAAGAGAAAACGATAACGAAGAGAATTAGCACAAAGCGGAGTTCCAAATCGGAAGCCAAAATAGATGATCGACGATTCAGTACAGCCACTAACTTTTGGCCGAGATGGTAAACAAATTTGGATTTGAAATATTTGTTTGTTTTTTACAAGTCTAGATCGATGTACTTTTACCCTTTGAATACGAATTTACCATTTGTTTCTCCCATGACTCTCAATTTTCATGAAAAATAACCCGAAATGTATGGAATGTGGTTCACCCCCTTAAGCTTATTATCCGGCAAAAAAGCTAAAGTACGTAAACTCTAAGTTCCCCCAAGTATTCCCCGTTACGTTCAATTTGACACACCCCTTTTAAATGTCGGCTGAGAGAAACAAAAATTAAGGGGTGGTTCATCCCTCAAATTGGGTTTTTTTCCCCAACGTGCCCATAGTGGATTTCTGATCGTTTTGCTTTAGAAGAATTTCCGTTTCTGTTTAACTGAAATCGATGGACTGCTTGCGGGTGAAACCGCAAAAACAGCCCTTGACATGCTTCACTCGAAGGGGTGGTTTCACCCCTTGAAAAAAAAATTCGCCGATAAAAAAAAATGCGCATCTAATAATTTTTTATGCTCTACAACATATATGAGTTTCAACAAAATCGAAGGCGGACACAAAAGTTCCTTGTCAATATTGCACGAGTCTACGACATCAAAATTTCGGAAACGGTGCAAAAATAAGTGAGAATGCTTGGAGACCGTAAAGTACGAAAAAAAAACTCCGCGACTATGGCGAGTCTGCGACTTACCGCAGCCCAAGGGGGGGGGGGGGGGGGTGGTAGCTCGGTGACCAGGAAAGTTATGGGCACGTTTTCTCGCATCGTTTTCCTTTTGCAACCATGCAGGGCTCTCGTGAGAAAGCTTGACAAAAAAAGTTGGCCGTACATGTATATTCCCGACGAGGAGTAAAATAGTGGCGAAGATCGCGGAAGCGACTATGCCACATGCGAGAATATTGCTTTGGCACGGATACGTTATTACCTCGAAATATTCGCGAGAGAAAGAGATGGCTCGTGAGATGGACCAGGGCGGGTAAGAAGAAGTGGCAGGGGGCTGGGGGGCCAAAGGGAAAGCCTCGAAATTACGTCGTTTAACTTCGCGAACATAATCGAGTGCTGGTTGTTACTGCAAGAGCGGGACCACGAAGGGACGGGGTCGTGGAGGAAATAAAAGTACACATGTATTAGAGACCAAATGGCGGAGACAAAAATCCCCAATACATATATATATATTAAGGGTGTGCGGGTACCCGATTCACTCGGGTACCCGATGTTCGGGTCGGGTCGGGTACCCGACGGGTTACGTTTTTGCATTACCCGCCACTATCGGGTACCCGAATGTGGTAATCGGGTACTCTCAAATTTTTTGGTACTCGTAAACGTCGAGTACTCTTAAACTTCGAATATTCGTGAACGACTGAAATAATAGGAGAAAACGAAAACTCGAAGAAGGCGATAAAACGAATAAATGTTAGTACTGTAAAAAATCTTTTTTCGCCTCACTTTTCTATCCTGTGTGTGTGTGTGTACGTACGTGCGAGTGTGTGTGTCTGTTAGGATGGAGTGAAAAAAGGTAACTTTTGGCGGGTCGTATCGTAATAGCGCGGGAAAGTTGCGTTTTGGCATCACTAAAAAGTTTCCGAAAGGAAAAAATGTACAATAAATATCTTCTGTTCCGGCGAACGCCTTAAAGTTTTGATTTTTTTAACGCGGGTTTTAAATGGAGAAAAACCCCAAAAAGACCAAGATTCAACGCCTCGCGTTTATTCGAAGCGAGAAGAATGTAGCTTCCATTTGACATTTAAAAATTGAAAATATCTTAATTAGTTTCAGAGATATAAGCGTTTGAAGAACACGCTTTACCTGGAAAAAAAAATAAAAAAATGACAAAAAATTAAATTAAGAAGAATGAATCGCCGAAATTACCAGTTAGCACTAGAAAGAATTGATGAAAATTCGACGAAGAATCTTGCTTTTATTCAGTTTTTTGACATTCAAATATCTCGATATTTCCTGAAATGCGAGTGTTTCAAAAGAAGTTTGCCGGAAAAAATTGTGAATATATATATATATATATATATATATATAACAAAAATACTAAAGTTATGAAATAAATTATTTGTATTCCTTATAAAGTCCAACCTATCGGCGAAGGGTAGAGAACATAAAGCTGGAGTCTATTTCGTTCGTTTTGGTACGTTTCCGTGGCGCTATTTATACTATGAAACAAAATTTTGTTCCGGCAACACGACTTATCGAGTACCCGATGTGAGAAGAGTACCCGAAAAACTCGGGTACCCGATCGGGTCATAGTCTAATTACCCGACCCGACCCGACCCGACTAATTCTGCTACCCGCACACCCCTGATATATATATACACACACACACACACACACACACACCTGCAGGCATATATACGAAGAGCCATGAATATTTGGAACACATTTGTAAGCCTAACGTGACCATCTTAGGCAAAAAAGCTGTAAATTATAAAAACTTTTTTTTTTCATTTGGATATTTTATAAAAATTGTTTTATTTAATAAATAAATAAGAATACCATACGTGAAAAAATTTAATAATTTGAATGAATTTTATATTTGTATACATTTATTTTATAATATTTATATAAACAAAACATTAATTAAAACAATTCAATTTTGTCACGAATGATACGCATGTTCTTTTAGTTTTTAAGGATTGGGTAAAAATCCTCATGATTCGATTGCTGAGAAGACCTAAGCCGCAAAACCAATGGTATTGAAGTTTGCATCATTGGAATGCAACATCAATATAGTTTTTTTTTTCTTCGTATTCTCGTTTTTCAAGCATACTTAGGCTATGTCCCAATCGAAACATTTTCGAGAATCTTTATGAAAAACGTGTGACCAACAACGGTAGATAAAAATATTTGAGATTACAATAAAAATAAAGAAATTAAAAAATCCCGAGGATATTTCGTTGCATTCCAACGATGCAAACTTCGGCACTATTAGAACCTACGGCGTTGAAGTTTGCATCGTTGAAATGCAACGAAAAATCTTTTCAATTTCTTACTTTTTATTATTATCCGAAATCATATTTTGTATAAGGAGTACAACTTTGCAGTGACCGTTTTTTTTCAAAAGTTTAAGGCTTTATTATAAAAAAGTGGCTACATATTTTTTAATCAAAGGACTGCCCGCCGCTAGCTACGACCTCGGCCCATCTTTCAGGTAGCATTCGAATCCCGCGTCGATAAAAGTCTTGGTCCTTGGAGGCAATCCAGGAATCGACCCAATTTTTGACTTCTTCGTAAGTACCGAAGTGCTGGTCAGCCAAATCGTGTCCCATTGACCGGAACAAGTGATAGTCGGAAGGGGCAATGTCTGGAGAGTACGGCGGGTGGGAAACCTCCCATTTCAGCGTTTCCAAGTACTTTTTCACGACATTTGCAACATGGGGTCGGGCATTGTCATGCTGCAGTATCACCTTGTCATGTCTTTCGTTGAATTGTGGCCGTTTCTCTTTGAGTGCCTTACTCAAGCGCATCAACTGACGTCGGTAGAGTTCCCCTGTGATGGTTTCGGATGGTTTGAGCAGCTCATAGTACACAACGCCCAGCTGGTCCCACCAGATAGACAGCATCGCTTTGGATCCGTGAATATTCGGTTTGGGCGTCGATGACGGAATATGACCAGGCAGTCCCCATGGTTTTCGGCGTTTAGGATTATCGTAGTGAACCCACTTTTTATCTCCAGTCACAATCCGGTGCAAAAATCCCTTCCTTTGTTGTCTTTGGAGCAGTTGTTCACAGGTGAAAAATCGGCGCTCGATGTCTTTCGGCTTCAACTCATGCGGGACCCAATTTCCTTGCTTTTGGATCATACCCATATCCCGGAGACGTTTTGAAACTGCTTGCTGGGTTACTCCTAACGTCTCGGCGAGTTCCTCTTGAGTTTGGCACGAATCCTGGTCCAGCAACGTCTCCAATTCTGCGTCTTCAAAAACTTTCTGCCTTCCGCCACCATGCTTGTTCTCGACCTCAAAATCTCCACTTTTGAAGCGTTGAAACCACCGCCGACACGTTTTCTCACTAATAGAATCCTCCCCGTAAGCATCTACAAGCAAACGGTGGGCCTCAGCCGCAGATTTCTTGATGTTGAAGAAGTAAATCATAACCTCCCGCAAATGCTGAGAATTCGGTTCGTAGGTTGCCATGTTTGAGTGCCTATAACTTTATAATGCATACACGTATCCGTTAGCTTTTTTAAATTGTTTACATTGGCAGAGCCTCTAGTTTAAAATGCCACTTTTTTTATTGAGCTAGGGCCACTACTTCGGCCGCAGTGGCTCTCTAAGTAAAACGGTCACTGCAAAGTTGTACTCCTAATACATTTGTTGCAGATCGCTAAAGAAGAAACTAAAAAATGTTTGCGTCACTTTCGTAGATCAAATTTGCGAAAGAAAATTTGGAAAATGAAAAAAAAAAATAATAATTTTCGTTGCATTCCAACGATGCAAACTTCAGCACCATCAAAACCTTACGTTCAGACTGTTCGTGGATTTCGGCTTATCTTTTTGTCGATCAGTACTCGATGCATCGCCATTTCCCGTTTCTGACCCGACGCCACTTTTTCGTGAATTTTTTTCACTGCTGTACCAGTTTGGATCGTCGAGGCAACGAGAGCGAGGGAGACTCTTGTGTGAAGTAGATTTTTTTTTTTCATGTTGCGTCCGTTCCCTTTCCCTCCCTCTGGCTTTTTATATTCACGAGCCAAAAGTGGGTATTAATCTGCGAGCGGGTGACCGCGTTATGATCGTCGTGACCGAACAACTGCCAGATAAGGCGGGGTGTCAACTCTGCACCGTGCAAGTCGCCTCTGTGTCAAGTCGCCACTTCAACTCGCCGTCTGTTCAACTTGCCAAAGCGGGCAACTCGCCACAGACCCAAGTGGACACCGTAGCAGCCCGCCGTTTCCCCGACGCTCGCGTAACCCCACTCTTCAGATTCGGGCCGGGCATTTTTTGCTACCGTTTCAACTCGCACCGTGTCTCAACTCGCCACGCGCTGCGTGCTCAACTTCCATTTCCTAGCGACTGTACTTTTTCCGAATCACCCATACCCGGGAACGAGAAATATACAAGCAAAATGTTTTCACATGTACCGACTACCCGCTCTGTCAGTTCTCTAGTTTATCGACTGATTTTGAATGGAAATTTCACGAGCGGCATTTTTCTATAGCTTTATTCCTTAATAATGCCACGAACATATATGTAGTCTCCTAAAATTTTAATTCTTCCATAATTCGCGGAAAAAAGCGTCATTTTTGAGTACTTGAGAGTAACGATAAGCAATACTAAGAGAACTGAAAACTCATATAATAATCGTGTGAAAGAAAAACTGGTGGCCTCGTACAGTTGGACAGATTTTCGTTGCCGTTGAATATAGGATTATGATCTTCAAGAGGATGTTTAATTTTGTTCTGAATTTCATTTCTTGTGGCTCTTGATTTATTCTTAAAAATCATTGTGCAAAGTCTACATTTTATAATCAACTTTTTAATCATCAAAAATATCGATGAAAAAATCATATGCATTTACAAGAAATTAATATCATAAAACGATTCCTTTCATTACAGATTTAAACGTCCACATTATTATTATCCATGTTGTTCAAACACTTAATGCCTCAGAACAGTGCATGTCGGATATATTTATTTTTCATTAATGTGTGACATATCGTCTACTATATATGAAAAAATTGAATCATCGTATAACATGAATACGCTGTGTTGAAAAGCGCAGAATCATTAAGGGTGGGGGGTAAGGATAATTTGCTATAAAAAAGCATATTTTCGATATTGTTTGTTGACGACACTGTTTATATATATTTATTTATATAATTAGTATAAGATAAAAGGACATTTGAAGAATATTCTGTGAAATTTTCGTTAACAATTGTGCAGAAATAAGCCAGTGACAGCAAATATTTTCAGACGCCACCAAAAAAAAGTTACATTGCGGTGAACTGCATAACTCACCACTGGATAATCCGAAAAAAAATCCAAGAAGATTGTATTAGTTAATAAGTTTCTTGAGGTAACGCTGTCGCGTTTTTATTTTTATTTTTTTTATTTTCAATTTTTAGTCACACCTAGAAGACAAAATAGCGATTTTTCATTTAAAAAATTGGAACCTATATTATTGCAAAATGAATTAAAATGATGAAAAAAAACTCGTCAGCGTTACCTCAAGAAACTTATTAACTAATACAATCTTCTTGAAGTTTTTTTCTCGGATGATCCAATGATGAGTTATGCAGTTCACTGCAATTTTTTGGAGGTGTCTGCAAAGATGTGCTCTCAATGGCTCATTTCTGCATAATTGTTAATGACAATTTTACAGAATATTCTTCAAATGTCCTTTTATTATATACTTCTTACACAAATAAATACATATCAGCTGTGTTGTAAAAAAAAATTATCCTAAATATGCTTTTTTTCGTAGCGAAATTGCCTTACCCCCCCCCCCCCCCCCGCCCTTGCCCTTAACACGTCTGGCCACCCTGGCCACTCGAAAAATGGGCATTATTTTTTAAAAGTCATAAACTCAACAGTATAAAACAATATATGTTAATTTTTTAACCTAAGGTAAGAGACAGCTTTGAAAATGCCTCAAATAAATTTTATTTTAAAGTATTATAGGACGAATATTATTGTAAGATGAATTTCCGTTTCAGGCAAACAACGAAAAAGCATTTTCGTTGACAGAATCATGAAGAAAAAAGTTTATTTTTCATGTTGCCAAGTAACGAAGTAACTTGGCTCGGATCAGTACAGTAAATACTGAAGCGAAGGAACGGATTTATAAATAAAAGGATCATTGTCGAATTTTTGTCAATACTTGTGGTTTTATTTATTTAACTCTTTAAAAGAATGCACAGCCGTCTCGGATTTTTTTATGCTACGATTCACATCCTACATTAATAACTGTTCAATAGCCGGGTAAGTAGGGAAAAATTGCCCTCTCATTTTTTCCAGCGAAATTTGGAGTGTATTCTGAGGTGTAAAAAAAACGAATTTTCTGAAAATGTCATCCCCGTCAGCGCAATGGTTTTAGAAAAATGAATTTTTTTAAATATAAAAAAATTCCGGAAACGGTTCAGTGGATCGATTTGATTTTTTTGGTGCTTGTTCCAATCAAACGTGTTACGAAATAAAATTATAGAACATCTTGCGAAAGATTAAAGTTTAAAAAAATGTTCCTTCTTTTATTTTATTTTTACTATAATCCACTTGGGGTGCAATAACGAAATTTTTTTCATATAATTTTTGAGCACCTTATTAGATTATATAATTTTTTCAAAATGATCGGTTTGGTACGTCACAGTGAAAAAAAAAGAAACACACTTTATTGATATATTTCCGTTATATATCTATATAACTAAAATATATCAATAGTTTCTTTTTTTTTCACTGCGGCGTACCAATCCGATCGTTTAAAAAAAAATTATATAATCTAATAAGGTGCCCAAAGATTATATGAAAAAAATTTCATTATTGTACCCCAAGTGGATTATAGTAAAAAATAATAAAACAAGGAACATTATTTTTTTTTTCAAATCTTAATCTTTCGCAAAATGTTCTCTAATTGTATTTCGTGACACGTTTGATTGGAACAACTACCAAAAAAAATCAAATTGATCCACTTACCCGTTTTCGGAATTTTTTTATATTTAAAAAAAAATTCATTTTTCTAAAACCATTGCGCTGACGGGGATGACATTTTCAGAAAATTCGTTTTTTTTTACACCTCAGAATACACTCCAAATTTCGCTGGAAAAAATGCGAGGCCAATTTTTCCCTACTTACCCGGCTATTGAACAGTTATTAATGTAGGATGTGAATCGTAGCATAAAAAAATCCGAGACGGCTGTGCATTCTTTTAAAGAGTTAAATAAATAAAACCACAAGTATTGACAAAAATTCGACAATGATCCTTTTATTTATAAATCCGTTCCTTCGCTTCAGTATTTACTGTACTGATCCGAGCCAAGTTACTTCGTTACTTGGCAACATGAAAAATAAACTTTTTTCTTCATGATTCTGTCAACGAAGATGCTTTTTCGTTGTTTGCCTGAAACGGAAATTCATCTTACAATAATATTCGTCCTATAATACTTTAAAATAAAATTTATTTGAGGCATTTTCAAAGCTGTCTCTTACCTTAGGTTAAAAAATTAACATATATTGTTTTATACTGTTGAGTTTATGACTTTTAAAAAATAATGCCCATTTTTCGAGTGGCCAGGGTGGCCAGACGTGTTAAGGGCAAGGGCGGGGGGGGGGGGGGGGGTAAGGCTATTTCGCTACGAAAAAAAGCATATTTAGGATAATTTTTTTTTACGACACAGCTGATATGTATTTATTTGTGTAAGAAGTATATAATAAAAGGACATTTGAAGAATATTCTGTAAAATTGTCATTAACAATTATGCAGAAATGAGCCATTGAGAGCACATCTTTGCAGACACCTCCAAAAAATTGCAGTGAACTGCATAACTCATCATTGGATCATCCGAGAAAAAAACTTCAAGAAGATTGTATTAGTTAATAAGTTTCTTGAGGTAACGCTGACGAGTTTTTTTTCATCATTTTAATTCATTTTGCAATAATATAGGTTCCAATTTTTTAAATGAAAAATCGCTATTTTGTCTTCTAGGTGTGACTAACAATTGAAAATAAAAAAAATAAAAATAAAAACGCGACAGCGTTACCTCAAGAAACTTATTAACTAATACAATCTTCTTGGATTTTTTTTCGGATTATCCAGTGGTGAGTTATGCAGTTCACCGCAATGTAACTTTTTTTTGGTGGCGTCTGAGAATATTTGCTGTCACTGGCTTATTTCTGCACAATTGTTAACGAAAATTTCACAGAATATTCTTCAAATGTCCTTTTATCTTATACTAATTATATAAATTAATATATATAAACAGTGTCGTCAACAAACAATATCGAAAATATGCTTTTTTATAGCAAATTATCCTTACCCCCCACCCTTAATGATTCTGCGCTTTTCAACACAGCGTATTCATGTTATACGATGATTCAATTTTTTCATATATAGTAGACGATATGTCACACATTAATGAAAAATAAATATATCCGACATGCACTGTTCTGAGGCATTAAGTGTTTGAACAACATGGATAATAATAATGTGGACGTTTAAATCTGTAATGAAATTAATCGTTTTATGATATTAATTTCTTGTAAATGCATATGATTTTTTCATCGATATTTTTGATGATTAAAAAGTTGATTATAAAATGTAGACTTTGCACAATGATTTTTAAGAATAAATCAAGAGCCACAAGAAATGAAATTCAGAACAAAATTAAACATCCTCTTGAAGATCATAATCCTATATTCAACGGCAACGAAAATCTGTCCAACTGTACGAGGCCACCAGTTTTTCTTTCACACGATTATTATATGAGTTTTCAGTTCTCTTAGTATTGCTTATCGTTACTCTCAAGTACTCCAAAATGACGCTTTTTTCCGCGAATTATGGAAGAATTAAAATTTTAGGAGACTGCATATATGTTCGTGGCATTATTAAGGAATAAAGCTATAGAAAAATGCCGCTCGTGAAATTTCCATTCAAAATCAGTCGATAAACTAGAGAACTGACAGAGCGGGTAGTCGGTACATGTGAAAACATTTTGCTTGTATATTTCTCGTTCCCGGGTATGGGTGATTCGGAAAAAGTACAGTCGCTAGGAAATGGAAGTTGAGCACGCAGCGCGTGGCGAGTTGAGACACGGTGCGAGTTGAAACGGTAGCAAAAAATGCCCGGCCCGAATCTGAAGAGTGGGGTTACGCGAGCGTCGGGGAAACGGCGGGCTGCTACGGTGTCCACTTGGGTCTGTGGCGAGTTGCCCGCTTTGGCAAGTTGAACAGACGGCGAGTTGAAGTGGCGACTTGACACAGAGGCGACTTGCACGGTGCAGAGTTGACACCCCGCCCCAGATAAACCCCCTTCCCTCCCCCCCCCTCCCGCTGTTATTCGAATCAGCCAAACACGCGAGTATCAATAACAAAATGATTCATTGTTGCATCAACGGGATATCGCGTATTACGCGGGTTTGCAGCATAACCGATATATTTTTTTTTCTTTCTCGCGAATAATTTCGACGAAATTTATCTCGTGTACATTACAACGATTCGAAACGCTCGAGTCCACTTTTTTTTTTTAACGTTGCAGTGTGCATCGTTGGAATGCAGCGAGATTTATTCTTTTTTTTCCTTATTCTCCATTTTTATTCTTATCGAGAATCATCCTCGATAGAATTAGAGACACAGCGTTGACGGGCTGTAACTTCTGAAGTTTTTCGAATTTCGCTTCGAAACTTTGGGAAAATATACTACATATACAGTTCTATCGTTTAAAGAAGAAAAAAAAAAGAAGTCGATTTTTTTACCATTGCACCATGTATATCCCGCCTAAAGGAGAACAAAAAACAATCTCCCATCAGCGTCTCGAACTTTTGAGAATTATGATGCATTTTTCCGTGACGATTTTTCCGTCAATAATAATAATTCCCCGTAAGCGCCGAGGGGGAATTGATCGCGCGCGAGCTCGCAGGAACGTCAGTTACGGTGGGTTGACAGAATTGCGGGGTAGTTGTGCATCGTAGTTGCTCGTACGAGCGACAGCGAACGGAGAAAAATGGTTACTTGGAGGAGAAAAGTTTTAAAAGCTCGGGGCGTACGTTAGTCGCGAGGCGCGACCATTAAATGTAATACCGCGCTATTATGTTCAATTATATTGCACGGCGAGACTCAATTCAATTGGTCGGGGCTAAATATTGTGTATGTAAAAAAGTATATTCTCGCACAGATTTGAACGTACGAGACCTCTACCATTTCATCGTTATTGTAATTGTTACAATTTTTTATAATTACAACTGTTTCGCTCTATATGGATGTTTCAGCTGAATAGAGTAGCAGATCAATATGTATACACACACACACACATATATATATATATATGTATATACACAGGGTGTCCCTCTTATCTCTGCCACCCGAAATAACTCGGTAATTATGTCACAAAAAAATGTTCCAGACAAAAGTTGTACGGTGTGAAGGGAGCCATCAAATGCGACCAATTTTTTTTTTATTTCGGTGGAAGCGCTGACGCACAGTGAACGTCACCTCCACTTTTTCAAATGGAACGGTACATTTTTTTCAACCATCTTGTGGAGCACCCAACTCGCATAAAAAACATCAGGGGGTCAAAGTCGTTCAAGGTCATTCAAGGTCAGGATCGATGATACAAATCTAAGTATCTCGGATCACTACCAAATATTTTGTAGTGATCCGAGTTATTTAGATTTGTATTTCATTTTAATAGGTGTTCGAAATGACCTTGAACAACTTTGACCCCCTAATGTTTTTTATGCGGCTTGGGCTGCTCCACAAGATGGTTGAAAAAGAATGTAACATTCCATTAAAAAAAGTAGAGGTGACCTTCACTGTGCGTCAGCGCCTCCACTGAAATAAACAAAATTGGTTGCATTTGCTGGTCCCCTTTACACCGTACAACTTTTGTCTGGAAAATTTTTTTGTGACGTCGATAATTACCGAGATATGTCGGGTGGCAGAGATAAGAGGGACACCCTGTTTATATATATATATATATATATATATATATATATATATATATATATATATATATATATATATATATATTCATATTTTTCCCCTTGCACACATGGAGTTGAACTTTGCATCGTTGAGCCGTAACGAAAATGAATTTTTTTAGAATCCCAGAGCATTTTTTTTTGCCGTTTCGGGCACTCAAACGTTTTTGGAACACTGATAAAAAATCCACAAAATAAATTGGCAAGAAAATATTTTCGATAATAATGAAAATAAAAGAAGAAAAAAGAATACTCGCTGCACTTCAATGGTGCAAACTTCAACGCCGTTTGCACATTGTAGCCGGCACCCAAACGAATGCAACCATGTAACATGGTATGACCTTCAAATGACATTCAACTCAGAAATGTTGAATAAATACTGTCGACTTTCTCCATAAATGAAGATCATGTCGATCTTTTCTTCCTTCGAGTGACGCATTGTGAAACGGTCTTCGATAAACTGATAGTACAGAAATTTTAGAAACTTCAGAAATCCGATAGCAAGAAGGTATTCGGAGTAATAAGTAGATGATAAACACGATTGTGTACATACGAATAGGTGAAGGTGCTTCGTAAATCTTCTGTCATCACAGAACCTGTTACTCTGTTGTGATATTGCGATACATTTGAATGTAACCCAGCTCACAGGAATCATTTGGCGTAACAGAAATAAACAACGAACTCTCCCACGTTGAATTATTATTTATTCAATATTTCCGGGGTGAAGGTCATTTGAAGGTCACAGTATGTTACATGGTTGAATTCGTTTGGATGCCGGCTACTATGTGCAAGGGGAAAAAATATACCGTTCCATTACAAAAAACACTTTGACGACCTTGAAAAAAACCGAAAAAATAAAATTAAAAGTAAAATATTATGATAGCCATGTGCTTCCTTCCAAACAATTCAAATTCCGATATGTGCATACTTCGTATTTTCGAATCCAACAACGATAAAAAAAAATTGCCGAAGCACTAAAATTTAACGAGAATCGATTTTTTTCAAATTTTATTTCGTTTGTTTTGGATTGTTCATTTCGGCGACCTGCTTGGACGAAGTACATGGCGAAACGATAAGAGTATTTGATATGCTATTGTATATTTATATACATATGTGTGCATGCACGTTTGGGACGTACAAGTCACGAACATCGTACGCGAACGAGTAGAAAAATTTCATTCCCCCAGAGCTGCTACCACAAAATAGTCTTGATACACCATCGATAAAAAAAATATTAACGCATCACTAAAATTGATCGAAAATCTGTTCTTCTTTCTTACGTCGCGATCTGTCGACGCTTTCGCGAGAATGCAAAATTGTGGAATTATTGAAGTGAGGGTTTCAACAGGCGATTGTTCATTTCGGCGACCTGCTTGTAGGAAGTACATGGCGAAACGATGAGAGTCTTTGATATGCTATTATATATTTATATACATATAAATGTATGCATGCACGTCTAGGACTTAGAAGTCACGAACATCGTTCGCGAAGGAGTGAGAAAATTAAATTTTCATAGAGCCTCTACCACAAAATAGTCTTGACGTATGACGAATTAAAAAAAAGTGAACAGAGGAATAGAATTTAACAAATATTCGTTTTTCTTTTTTTCCTTCGTGATCTCTCGACGCAAAATTTCCCGAGTATGCAGAATTGCGGAATAATTGAAGGGCTTTGAAAGGGGATTGTTCATTTCGGCGACCTGCTTCTACGACGTACATGGCGAAACGATGAGGGTCTTCGATATGCGATTTATATATATATATATATATATATATATATATATATATATATATATATATATATATATATATATATATATATATATATATATATATATATATATATATATATATATATATATAACGAAGCGTACGAGCTTGGGGAAATACATTTACACACACATACACACATGCGTGTATACATAAAAACACGTACTAAGAGAAGGGAGAGAAAAATGAACGGAGAAGCGGCACAAACGGGGGTCGAAGCGGAGAAGAGGCTCTCTACCGCGATCGATTGTGTGGTCGGGTGCCCGTGCTTCGGGGCGTGCATCCCTTTCATGTATATATACACTCCTTGACGTTTCTTGTGATGGAAGAAAAGTTGCAAAAAACGAAGAAGAGGAAGATAGGGAAAGAATAAAAAAAATTGAAATAGTATGAGGTTCCAGAGGAGCGAGGAATAGGCCCAAAGAAGCCGGATCGAAGGAAGGGTAGGTGTGTGTGGGCGTGTATATATATATATATATATATACAGGGTGTCCTGTAATGAATGGATAATCCTGCAACTGTCGATAGGTTAAGACGGAATGACACCTCATCGCGGTCGGTATGGTAGAACAATTGTAGATACCCAAAAATCTCTGAAACGGCTCTTCAGATCCCGTCAAAACTTTGCCAAATGACGTCCAATAGATAGACGAACAGCTGTCTGCTCCTCAAATTTTCTGAATTTGAGAACAAAACGTAGATTGGCTTATGATAACCTAATCTACATTTTTTTTCTCACATTCATAAAATTTGAGGGGCAGACAGCTGTTCGTCTATCTATTTGACCTTGTTTGACAAAGTTTCGACGGGATCTGAAGAGCCGTTTCAGAGATTTTTGGGTATCTACAATTGTTCTACCATACCGACCGCGATGAGGTGTCATTCCGTCTTAAATCATGTCCTATATGCTGGCATTTCGGTTTAGTAAAAGTAGCACGGTTTTCGAGATTTTGCACTTTATGTTGTTTTTTGAAAAAAAAAAATGTAATTCTTTAGCTAAGTGACTTTTCCGAAAAATGAGCCTAAAATTTGTTTTTTTTTTTCTATTTTCTCATTTATTGGGTTATAAGTGATGATATCAGTCGGGGGAAGTTGACATTTTTCATTAACAATTTTTTTACGAGCCAAAAATCGTTAAATATAATTTCGAATTTTTCAAAAAAATCCTGTATTGAGACCCAAATGTGGGGAGATTTATAAAAGAAGCCTTCCTGAATACAAACAAACCAAAACAATCTGGTAAAAGTACCACGGTTTTCTCAAAAAGCCTATTTTTCCGACCTCTAGAGTGGCCTTAAGGCCTCAAATGTCAAGGAAACTTTATGAAAAAAGATCTTATGCAGAATTTTTATACAAACCAATTCGAGCATCTGATTTTGATAGCCTGCGGTGTAAAGAAGAATGCACTACGCATATGGTGCCAATTACTTAAAAAAGTTGCTTAGTTGTTGTCGATTCACATCATTTGTAGAAATGGCATGCGAAAAACCAAAAGCAGATGATTTTCAAAAAATAACACAGAACCCAAAATGTCGAAATCCCCGGGACTTTTACTAAACTGAAATTCGAGCATATAGCAGGACACGATCGTACCGATTGACAGTTGCAGGATTGTTTATTCATTACAGGACACCCTGTATATTGTTTCGAGGGTACACGGAGGGAAAGTCAAGGGGTGAACAGTTGACGCGAACGAATGAAGCGTTCTGTGTATCAGCGAGCAAGGCAAGGAACTTCGCGATCCTAAAGCGAAACGGTATGGGTACATCGGAGTGGCTTCACGTCAACGAAGACCTCGCGTCGGGAAGATGAATTGTTTTTCTTACTCGCTTTTCCCCTTGTATCGTGCAGGTGTATTAAAAAGTGCGTATAGGATAATTATTTTATTGATATACATAGATGTACATAACTCTGTATTGATGGCCAGAGTGATGCTGGCAATGAGTATTATTAAGCTATTTTGACTTATCAACGGATCCGCGTCAGCTTGGGGCCCGAAAAACATGTCGATTTTCAATAATTTTTTCTAATGAAAAATTAAGATGGAGAAAAAAATGATTGAAAATCGAGATTTTTTTTGGGCTCCAAGGTCACGCAGACTAGGTATTAACCTAGTCTTTCTGAGTTTGAGATTTTTGTGGAAAAATTTTTATGTACAATGAAGTTATTGTCATTTAGACAAAATGGCGCTGTTGCTGGATGGCCGATCGGTGTAGGTGGAATGATCAGAAATGAATGATAAAAAATGTACCTTTAGTATGATAATAAAAGTTTCGCATGACCGGATACTTTTTTGAAATTTTGATGATTACGAAAATGGCGGCTGTAGAAAAAAAAGTTCGATTGTCGAGAAAAAAAAATAACAACTTTGATAATTTGTTCCTAACGAATAGAATGTCGTAATTGTTCGTTCAATGTTCGGTAATTTGGTTTGAATTTTTATCAGTATACTGGTATGTATTTTTACTTTATTATATACGAACATCAGTTAAGGGGCTATACCAGTATGAACGCTGAAAATTTTGATGATTTTCGGGAATTTTTTGGAAGAAAAGTACTCAATGAAATGTTACGGAAAATTAAGAATATATTTAGCTATGTTTGACCTATACTACATAATTTTTTCATAGAAAAATATTGAGATCCAAGCGACTTATGCGCTGCCTTCGGAGGCGCCAAAAAAAAGTTCCTCCACTGCTGACATGATTCCGTCCGATTGAGTAGCTGAAACCGAAAAAGGAAAAAATGTCGTTAAACTGGAAGATATTTCCTGTACAATGACGTAGGATTTTCGAAAAATATCAAAATCTAACAAAATGGCGTAGTTATGAAAAAAGTCCGTTTTCTTGCCTATAAAATGGTCGTTTTTTCAATGCCGAATCGTCAATTTTCATCCAATCAAAAATATCCTACGTCATTGTAGAGCAAATATATTCAAGAGTACTCAGTTCAAATTTCAAGTCAATCGGATAATTGCTCTTTGAGTTACAATGTCAGCAAATTTGAAATATCTAATTTCGAGAAAAACGCGTTTAAACATTTAACTATCGATTTTTGCAAGATAAAATGATATTGATATAAATTATATAAATGATAATGATATTCTTGAAAGTATAAGCTGTCGAAAAAGGCAAAAGAATCGATTTTTTGAAGGCGTCACACTGGTATAGCCCCTTAATAGTTTAATATTCGGGTTCGTGAAAGGAATACTTTAATACTATCCTTTATAAAGGCGTTCATTGTCAATACCATATGCATAAACACACATATATATATATTAAAACAACAAACCCATTTCGCACAGAAAAATAACACACTGGAACAAATTTTATGGAAGCGACAATTTCAATAAAATTGACGACGATGAAGATCGTTGGAATGCAACAAAAATGAATTCTTTTTAATCGCTCAATTTTCTTTTCGCCGATTTTCGCTGGGAAATATGAGTCAAACTTTTTCACGTATTTTTATTAACGCGGTCCTCTAGTTTCTCGGCTGTTTTTTTACGGCTTTTTCAATAATTTTTTACGGGCGAAGCATCGAAATAATCAATCTCATTGTTTTTGCATAATCTTTATTAACATTTAAATAAGCTTTACAAATTTTTTTAAGTCAAAATATATAATAGAATAACAGTTATAGTGGCCGACAGGAAGACATCAAGTAAAAGAGGTGCTTGACGGTGACCAAGATTGCGGCTGTTCTGCTTATCTGAAATCAAAAAACCAAACAGCATTTTAATCTTCATATTTAAGACTAGCGATTGAACTAGAGTGAATTCTAAATTACAAAAATTGACTTTTTTATACACTTTTGAAAATTACATTCTATTTTTTACTCATTTTTTCTTAAGTTTTTCGCTCGTACAAAAAAAACTATCGAAGCAATCATGATAATCCTAGTTCAATCGCTGCCTTATAACATATTAAAGATGCTGTACAAATTTGAACAAGATCGGTGCAGTAGTTTCTGAAATATCGTGGTCACCGTTTCGAAAAATGGTGTTTCGAGAAAAACGCGTTTGAAAGTATACCTGCTCCGTATACCTGCTCCGTTCCAGGGCCGTAACTTGTGAACCACTTCGAATATCGAAAAATCCTTTGGCACACATTTTCTACACATGTTGTAGATGTGATTTATGAAAAAAAAATCGATTTTTTCGACCCGAGAAACTGGAGGACCGCCTTAAAGTCTCACGATCTAAATTCGCAAAAAATGCGTTGAATACTTATCAAAATGAAAAATGAAAAAAACAAGAAAAAGATCATTGCATTCCATCGATGCAAACTTCAACGTCATTAAAATTCGACATTCCCAATAAAAATATTATTAATAATATTTAAAGTAAAAATAAAACAAATAAATATTAAAGGAAATAAAAATTAAATAATCATTGGCATAGGACAATTGGTCGACTGAATGTGTCCCAATTCGCCAAAGGCCAATTCGCCAAGCATTCGAGTTCCAATTCTCAGCGCGTCCAGGTACTAGAGACAAAAAACTAAAGAATTCTCGCCGGCGACCAGACAGGGCGAGGGTATCACGATGATACCCGGAGATTTCCGTGGGGTATGAGTTTTCGAAAAAGTGTTCGCGAGCGAAAGAGGATAGAGGAGTAGCGGAGTGGTTTCGGGGGGGGGGGGTCTCGTAGGACCGCTTCCCGTCTCTCGGTAGTCAAGAAAAACAGTGGAATTCTTTGTCGAGGCGGGGAACAGCCACGGACTTTCCGGGAACCCAAAGGCTCAAGAAACTCGAAAGAACGGCCAAGAAAAAGTAGACGAAGACTGATAGAGCGTGTGTAGCCCGGCGAGGGTGCAGTGGGGGTTGCATCGGACAGAGAAGTTTAGTGGAAACGGCAGCGGGCTTCGCCCAACTTTTACCCTCTTTCACCCTCTCTATCTCTCCGGCTGCACACCCCTTTATGAAAACTTGGTAGTTGGCGCTTTATATCGGGGTACTCCTCATGGTTGTGCCGAAGCGATGTACAAGGCGGTATTAGTCGTATACGAGGAGTGGTGGGGTTGGGTGGGGCAAAGGTGGGGCTGATTGTCAAAACAGGGCTCGCGAGACGCTATAACGAAAAATGTTCGTATTTACGGCACCATTTCCGCTCTCTATATACATACACATATGTCCGTCTCTCTCTCACACACGTTTTCTTTTTTATAACCGTACCCCTCTACCTCGTAACCTTCTCCTTCCCTCGATAGTTTCTCCTATCGCGCCACCAGGGAGTGTTTCTCCGTTTTTGCGCTCTCTCTTCTTTCTCGTCACGACGCGATCCCTCTCGACCCCCTTTACGACGTTCTCGAGTGCGCCCCCGTTCCCTCTCTCCTGTGCCCCCCCCCCTTTTTCCTCGCTCTCTCTCTCTCCCTCTTTTAGTCTCTTCATCATCCGAAAGTCTTGATCTATCTGTCTCTTCGGGCGCACATACGCGCGTCGTTCGTTAGCGAGACTCTCGTGTGTGCGAAACAACGAAGGGAGGCCATACGATCCTCTCTCTCTCCTACTCTCGCGTTCTCCTTTCCAGAATTCCTTCCTCCCTCAGTGGATTAGCCGGCGGTGGTGAAAAAAGTCGCGGCGTGTCTGTGCGCGCAACCAGAAGAGACTGCGAGACCGAGAGGGAGAACGCGAGAGGGTGAGAAAGATATGAAATTGCCCCCTCTTCGGTATGACGGCCTACGGCCCCTCCAGCCGTTCTTCCTTCCTCAAACCACGCGCGCGATACACACGCATACACTCGGAATCAAGCAGCGTTTCTTCCGGGCGTGCCCCCCCCCCCCGCCGCCCGATCGTCTCCCCGCCACAGCGAGGCTTTTCCCCCCACCAGCGGAGCGTCTACCGTCGCGCCGCTAGACGACTCAGAGACCAAGCCCGGCAACTCCGACTCGTTCTTCCTAGCTACCCCCTCTCGCTCCCCTTTGCCCCTTCTCCGTTCGCTGACTAGCACCGAAGCGGTCGAGCCGCCGAAAGCACACCGATGTGTTCGGAGGCGCAGCAGCCCCCACCCCCCCCCTGGGTTACCTCTTTCGTCCGCGTCTTCTCTGGGTTGCCCCGCCGCCTCACGGGCCGCTGCCCCCGTCCCCCCACCCCCACCTTTGCCGCCGAGATACCGCGCCGCGCTTCGGTCTCGCTCGCGCGGCCGTGCGACAGTGCCGGGGCCGAGCCTCCGGAGGGGGCGACGCCGCGGGGGGAGGCGCGAAGGCGGCCTGCAACGAGCGGAGGACTCCCACTTTAATGTTACATTAATAAAAAGCAACAATCAATATCTTCCCGGTAAAAAATTTTAATCTATAACAGAATTTCCGAGGAGAGAGAGAGAGAGAGAGAGAGAGAGAGAGAGAGAGAGAGAGAGAGAGAGAGAGAGAGAGAGAGAGAGCGGCGCGTCGGTCGCGGCCAATACACAAGCGACGAGAGAATCGAGCCAACGACGACGAATACGACGACGTCGCGGGCTTAAAGCAGCAGTTGCACGATCGGTGGACAAGAGCGCGGGTTAACCTCTCTCTCTCTTTTGTCTCACTCGCGCTCTCTTCCTCTCTTTTTGGAATTCGCTAGTGCGCTCTCTCTCTCTCTGTGCTCCAACGTGTCTGTGTTCACCCACCAGAGTGCGTTTCTGGTAGACGCCTCCCCCCACCCTCCCCCCCCCCACTGCTGCCACCGTAATATTGTCCTCCCCCGCCATATCTCAGAATCTCGTTGCCCTCTGTACCACCAGAGTACACCCAATTGTCCGATCAACTTTTATGTGCGCTACACTACGCGGTAATCGCGGGACGCTCCTTTCTCGTCAACTTGGTCGAATAACTCCGACTCCTACCCCCCCCCCCCCCCCCGCCTCCCCCGCCGTGCGACTCAACGTGGACGTACGAATGTACGGAGGAATAGACGGTTTTGTGGATCGACGATGATGACGATCGATCATCTTGGAGATTGCAAATCGGTGCACGCTCATTGCATCGGCTAATTCGGACTGCTCGTCCGCTCGAGTTACAACAGTGACGTACTTTTCGCGATAGTGACATTGGTACTCGGCGGTGCGCGTTCGTTGTTACGCACGTGTCGTGCTTCCGGTTTGCGCCGGCCGCGAGCGCAACTCCACCGGATCATCCGAAGCGGAGACGATTTACTCGCGTTACTCGAGAACGTCGTCCTCTGCGTGCTCCCCCCCCCCCCCCTCGCCGAGCGCGTCCTACGCCGTCAAACTTCCGGTCGCGAGTGTTTGTGACTTGATTCTGTGACAGTACCACTTTACACGAGGATTCGCGGAGCGCTCTTTACGGTACGGAGATTCATGCGCTCAAGTGTATGTGTGTGTGCGCGCGCGTGTGTGTACATTTATACATATCACACACACACATACACATGCTATGGATGCTAATGTAATATGTCACGGAAGAACGCATTTAATATATATATATATATATATATATATATATATATATATATATATATATATATATATATATATAATCCAATTATTTTTTGAAAAAATAAATTAAAAAAAAATAAATTGTCGCGCAAGCTGCGATCGGTCAAAAATATTTAGAGGTCGCTGAAGCCTCCCACAAATTCAAATTTTCATTAAAAAGAGGATTTTTTTTATCATCCAGTTCTCACCTATGAATTTTACGCTTTATAGTTTTCAAATTAACCTCGCGCAAGCTCCAGCCGGCCAATGAATATTTAGTGGTCGCTCAAAAGCTTCGAAATTTCCAACTTTCGCCATTTTTTTACTCTTCTCACTCATAAATTTGACGCTTGGTAAAATTTTCAGAACAATTAATCCTTTTTGCTTTAGAAACAGATTTTTCAAATTGAACGAGGTGTTGCACTTATTCAGCCTTTTAACAGTAGCATAACCATTGCCGCGGAACAGAAACAATTCTTACTCCAAGTCGTTGAGGATCATCGGCAGACTTCCAAACCCGATTAACACTATCGTTGTACGAAATTTGTGGAATACTTTAGATAGAAAATAAGACCTATAATACACAATAATAATAATAATAATAATAATAATAATAATAATAATAATAATACATAATAATACATATCGTCTAATTGGTGATTGTTACAAATTATTATAATAAATTATTCAGAAAATGTAACACTTCGCTGTTTATTTTGTTTTTATGCTACAAGGAATTATGGTGCATGCGAGATTTATTTTATGGCGGAAATTCTGAATTTCGAAAACCTTGAGCGACCACTAAATATTCATTGGCCGGCTAGAGCTTTCGCGAGGTTAATTTAAAAATGAGAAAGCGTAAAATGCATGAGTGAGAAGTGGACGAAAAAAAAAATCGAATTTTTAATGAAAATTTGAATTTTTGGAAGGCTTGAGCGATCTGTAAATATTTTTCGACCGCTCGCAGCTTCGGTCTGCTTCGTAAAAAACAAGCTTTTTTTACGAAGAAGATAATTGGATGGTGAGGAAAAGGAAAAAAAATATAGCTGAAAACTGTGCCACCTTAATATTTAGGGACATTTGTCCACTGCATCCGAGATGAAACTTTTGTAGGCTACTTTTTTTTAGTTGAACAAATGAACTAAGATACGTCGCGCTGTATTCTTGTACCAAGTGTCACGTATTGTTCTCGTCGATTTTTCGAAACCTCGTCTCTTCTCGTGCATCATTCCGAAATCATCCAGCCTCCCAAATAATCGGAAAGGAGACGTTCGATTCGACTGTAGTCAGCCATATTTTCAACTTGATTTTCGCCTCGAGTGTGACGAGGTAGAGCAATCCGGCGAGCGACGAAAAAAAAACCAACCGATCCGGAAGTCGTCAGTTCTGTGGATCGTTCCATTTTGGTCCTGTTCTTTTTTTTTCGTTTAAATGCAAGCGAAGGATCAAGGATCAATTCACTCTCGATTATCGGTCGCTCGCCCAACAGCCTTGGAAGCACCAAAATTCAAGCGGGGTTCTTGGCGAAGGTAGCGTGTGGCGAATGTAGATATATGCGTATAACGTGTATAGTGGAATGGTAATAGAGTGTAAACACGGCAGCCGCATGGCGAGAGCGAGACTCGGATCTCGTGATTCGCCGTATGCGTAGGTCAGGTTGTGGATCGTCGTATACCTGTGTACGTATGCGAGCACCCTCGGGCCACGGTTCTCCATACACATATGGCACGGTACTATTGACACCTGGATATATATACACACACACACACACACACACACACACACACACACACACACACACACACACACACACACACACACACACACCCACACCCACACACACACAGACTGACGGTCAAAAGATTTTGATCACTTTGGATAATTGCGAAATTTTCCATCACTGAATAATTGCGAAATTATATTAGTAATAATGTAATTCGTTTTATAGAGCTATGCTGTATCTTCGTAGAATAAGAAGTAAAATAAATTATATTATTCTAATATCATTTTGCAATTGTCGAAAGTGATGGAAAACTTTCGATCGGTATTTCATACAAATATACGTGCGCGCGCGTGCACACATACGAGCACATACATTTAGTAATTTTCGTTTGTGTGTATATGTATTTTATGTATATGTTTGTATATTTATAATCTGTTATTATGTATATATAAAATATTACAAACAAGCAATATGCAGAAATTGCTTGTTTATATATACATAAATCCTCCGTCTGTGCACTATACTCTCCGAGACACGGTGTGCTGAGGCCTTGGGACACATGGGACAAATCATGTGCGAATTTAACAATTTTTTTTCGTTTGGAAAAGTGATGCACTCGTCAAATTAATTACACATCTATTTTGTATGGATATCAAGCTGTTAGAACAAATATATATAATTTTTTTTCGATGTACAAAATGGCCGACTACTCGAAACTTCTCGAAACAGCTTTTTTCCAATTGGCGTGACAAATAACTTCAACAATTTTCACTCGATTTACTTCAAATTTCAAAGTTATGTCCCTAATTGCATTTCGCAGAGAAGTACGCACGGAATTTCTGATTAATCGAAAACTTTTCATTTTTTGAGCAGTTTACGAACAGTTATAACGAAATTTTTCACTGAAAATTAATTTCTTAAGTTCAAATATCTTCAACTTTTGAATAAAACAATATTTTTTACATTCCGTACGTACTTCTCTAGGTATTCTCATGTAGATTGACGAGAATTTTTGTTTTTCGTTGTAGGTCAAAAATTGTGGATGCTAAATGTCACGCCGCGGAGCGCCTAAAAAAAGATAACGAAAGAAAATATTAGTAGTCGGCCATTTTGTACATCGAAAAAAAAATATATATATTTTCTAACAGCTTGATATTCATACAAAATAGATGTGTAATTGATTTTATGAGTGAATCACTTTTACATACGAAAAAAATTGTTAAGTTTGCACATGATTTTATACCCGTTACTGTGGCCTAAGGCCTTAAGTAGTTAGGCTACTGTGACGACCCGAAAAACAGAATCCCGTGAAAAATTAGCCGGCGCTTAAGATACGGCCGACGCTTGGTACGATATTCAGCACCAACCACTAATACCCAGTGTTGGTCCTTTATACGGGCCAATGATTTGGCCATGATTCTGCCAGTGCTCATTTGAAGCATGGCAAACCAACGCACACCCAACCTTGGGCCAAATATCGATTACCAACTGTCAGCCAACCATTGGGTCCCAGTGTTGGCCCCGAACATGGGCCAATCGGTTGATCATGGGTTTGCCAGTCTCGAATTCAAGCTCGGCACACCATCGAAGAGCCAACGCTGGGCCAGTACTAATTAATGACCGTCGGCCAATTGTCGGGGCGAGCGCAGGCCCTGAGTCTGAGCCAATCGTTTGACCGCGGTTTTGCCAATGCTTATTTTTAGCATGGCATTTTTAGCATGGCTCATAATGACTGTTATCGGAAATTCACTTTATTAAAAATAAAATTGATTTATACTAAAGTTTTGTGGTGTATTAAAAAATGCCGAGTTATTATGATAGTATTAAGGAACGTCTAGTGCTAAAACGACGACAAAAATTAGAAGACTTTTTACAGCAGGTTAGGATCAGAGGCAACGAAACGAAAAAAGAAGTAGAGAGTGAAACAAATTTTGAAACATTCCACGAACAAGTGATTGTGCATAACGATGTTAGTGAATCTAATATTTTTTTCGATGAGCAATCATCGAGCACAGAAACTTGTGAAAGTGATCGATTGTTGGCTAAGCGTTGGGTTGTTTTGACAGCCCTACACTGGGCCAACACTAGCCCGAATATTGCGCCAACAATATGAAGCCGACCTTAGCCCTACTATGGGCTGGTGATTACGCCAACCGACAGCCAATGATCGTGATCTCTTTAGTCCAATGTTGGGCCAATACCCGGCCAACTGTTAGGATTTCTGGTAAGCCTACCATTGGCCAACCGTACATCCCAGCGTTGGGCCGAAGAGATCACTCCTACCGTGGCGCAACACTAAGCCGGTAGTGCTGCCGTTCATCGGCCAATGGTAGAATGTGATTGGCGTGACGCTGGCTCGAGGTTGGGTTGGTTGCGTCGTTTTTCATGGGATATTAAAAAAAAATTGAAGGAATAAGATGATTGAGAATTCGCATGGACATTTATTTGTAGGTACATTAACAAGGTTGTGTACCAAATTTTATTTAAAAAATATCAATAATTCAAGAAGTTATAAACAATCCGCTGAACGACTCCTCAACGGTGTACTTGATTTTAACCATCCGATTGATCGAAACAAAAAAAAAGTTGTTTCTTCTCAAAATAGACATCATTGGCTAAGACTTGACCGAGCTTTTTTGTTATCGTGTTTCAAACATAAAATTTAAAAAATGTTGGATTTGTTTAGTACAGACGTTGTACAAAAAATATACAAGGACCTAACAACTGATGATCTACTATCAAAATGCCTCCCGGGCACGCGCAGAATTCAAACGAGAGCTTCAATTTCGTCGTGTGGACGATAGCTTCTAAATTCCTTGTGAAACGTTAAACGCGTTTTTCTCGTAACCACGTTTTGAAAATCGGGAGAACGCATTATTCGAGCAGCTTTCATCCGATTGACTTGAGATTTGAACTGTAACTTCCCAGATAGATTCTCTGAGGCAGTACACATGAATTCTACGATTCATCGACGCTTCTCGTTTTTATGAACACATTAAGGCCGATTTTGTAACGAAAATTAAAAAAATTCATCCTAAATGATGCCATTTTGCGAAAAAAACCACATTTTTTTTATCAATCTGGTGAACTTCTAAACTCATGTAAATGGTGAAAAAAGCCACTTCCTGCTCTAAGTGCTGAGCCATTAAAGTATCGTTCTCTCGCAGATCGCTTAAAAATGCTCTTACAAGGAACATCACTTAACTTTCCGCCTCCCATTTTATCGAACCTCATATATGTGATAAAGCATTGAAAACTATTTTAGACACGTATTTTTTTCGTCGGCGGAAAAAAGTTTAGGGGGGGGGGCATCCGTAAAAAAGGCATGTCGAGGGGTGATTTTGCAGTTTCACCCACAATTCACCTATGTGAATGAAACAAAAACAAAAATTCTTCCAACGTAAAGCGACGGTAAATCCACTGTAAAAGTGGCCAAATAAATAGTAAATTAAGGGGTGACATGTCTTTCTTTGGGGGATGGTCCCCACCCTTAAAATCGTTTTGCCGCCGACAAAAAAGAAATACATGCCTAATAATTTTCAACGCTTTATCACATGTATGAGTTTCAACAAAATCGAAGGCGGACACTTGAGTAATTTTGTACTTTTTTTTTAACGTCAACACATGTACAATAAACCCTCGAAACCTCATTTTGATTGCTTTTTTACTATTCTCAGAAGTCCAAAAAAGTCTCAGTCTTAGGTTAGCCACATAACGCCTGAAGGGGGGAGATTCAGACCTTTGGACGAGGAAAAAATTGCTGATTTTCATAATTTTTTTTTCTCAACGCAAAGATTTTTTCACCCTTTTTGAGACTTAGGGTATATTTTATTATTACTTTTCGCTGTTACATGGTATTTAAAAAAAATTAATCTTTAAAAGTGGCGGAGCTATGGCACGGTTTTCTAAACGGGTTAGGGCGGATGTTGTCAGACGGCATGACACGTAGCGTCGGCGGGAATAATCTATAAAAAAAAACCAACGAACATTTTTCTTTCATTGACACTCATACGCAGAATATGAACCACGGAAAAGTGAGAGATGTTGAAAATCGATCAAATGGTACGCTTTGAAACAAAAAGATTGCATTTTTCGAACAAAAATGGCTACATTTTGCAATAAAAAAAAAACACTTTTTTAATGCCCAAAAACATTTAGACTCATGTTTCAGACAATAAGGTTAGAAAGGTCTATACCAAATTTCATCAGAATCGGTCGACTAGTTTGTTAGCTATACGTCACGAAAGTCTAGAAAACCGAGCCATACCTACGGCATTTTCAAAAATCAATAAAAAAAATACCATGTAACAGCCACAAGTAGTAACAAGCACACCCCAATCCTCAGAAACGGGGAAAAAATCTTTCGCTACATTTTGCACTAAAAAGACTTTTTTAATGTTCAAAAACATTTTCGCTCACGTTTTAGATAATAAGGTTAGAAAGATTTACACCAAATCTCATCAGAAATCACGCCAGTTTTGAATATGCAGTTTAGAAGACCGTGGCATACCTCCGCCATTTTTAAAGACCAATAAATAAATAAAAAATACCATGTAACAGCCAAAAGTAGTAATAAAACATATCCCAAGTCTGAAAAATACTGAAGAAATATTTCCTTAAAAAAAATCTCGATAATCAGCAAATTTTTCCCTCGCCGAGAGGTGTCTCTCCCCTTGAGACGCTATGAGTAGAGAGATACAGTCCCATTCGGCTGGCGATGCGTATCCGCACGTGTGTATCGTCCGGAGATGAAAAGGGCCAAAAAAAGTAGCATTTGTAACAGCGTGGTGTCGCTCACGCCGCGACGACCACGAGTGTCGCGACGTCTACGTATCACGTATAGCGTACGTGAGCACGCGGCGCATTCAGTGACTATTCGTATTTCATATATATGTGTATTTACATATATACATATACATACATACGTACGTACATATATATATATATATATATATATATTCCTAAGTAACGATCGCGCACGCGGGCGCGTGTCGTGGGCGCGTTGACGGCGCTCGTTGCTTGAATGGGACCAGCTCGTAGTAAACTGTCCGTGTGTGCGCCGAGTGTATCTTGTATACGATTCTTCGAGCCCGCTGCCGCTGCTGCTGCCGTCGCCGCCGTCGCCGCCAAACGCGTCAGCCTCGCGTATTCATACATCCGTACAAAGGATATCGGCATAGCAAAAGACCGAGCACGAGAGAAAAAGTTATCGCGCGGCGGTGCGACTCGAAACGTCTCGGGTTGGCTGACGACTGCGAATGTGTACAATCGCCGCCCGAAACCTCGCGGGCGGACCAGCAAGCACTGGCGTGGCGGGTGCCGCGCCGTCGTGGGCCGAGGGCGGGGGGGGGGGGGAGAACGAGTATCGGAGAAGGAGAGAACGAGCGAGAGAGAAATCGAAAGAAATAGCGTGTCGATATACATACACATGTGATATGGACACAGAGTTGTATTTTCTTACATGGCACACGTGTGTGGATTTGTAACCTACGCTACGCGTACATTTGTTGCGTTGCGTTCGCCCGCAACGTCACACGCGCCCCTCGGATTTTCTACGTCACAAACGCGGGGCAATCGAGCGTCGCGAAGAGAGAATGTCGTCGGGTCGCTCGTGTGTACGTCGCTCCTCTTTCTACCGCGATACTTCACTGTGTGTACATACTGATGAATATGGACGAGAGATATCGTGATTCTCTCTCTCTCTCTCTCTCTCTCTCTCTCTCTCTCTCTCTCTCTCTCTCTCTCTCTCTCTCTCTCTCTCTCTCTCTCCCCCTCTCCCTCGCTCTCTGTCACTCTTGTTAGCTGTTACCAATGTGGATAAATATCTGCGCGTATTCGTCATCTTTTCCTTTTCGTTCCATTTCTTTTTGCCAGAGGCACATGTGCACGTGAGATCGAGGAGTATGTAGGTTGATCTCTCTAATGACTGAGTACATTTGTATCGGCTGGGAGAAACAATATATGTGCGATGGCTCTGCATATGTGTTTGTGTGTGTTTGTGTATATACATATAGGTGGTAATAACCGTGTCATGGAGTATGAAAGCGGATGTCACTCGATTTCTATTTGATGGACAGTTTATCGAAGCGAAGCTATCGATGATTCGTTATTCGTATGATTATTATTATTTTCTTATTATCGGGGAAACCCGCGGGCTGTGAGAATCGAACTCTGGTTCCCATTACCTGCGTGGAATTGATGGTGTTGGAGTCTGCATCGTTGGAACGCGACGAACGGTTTTTTTAAATTTCTTTGTTTGTTATTATTAACATTTTTGCTGCAGATTTTGGTTATAAATTTCTGGATGTCTAAAATGTTTAATGGTATTGACATTTACGCGACGTTGATGTTTGCATCGTTGGAATTCAGTGATTTACTTTTTTTTTTGATGTTTCTCTTTATTAATCATTATCTATATGCCTTTTTTTAAAATTGCGGTTGTGAATTTTTTATGACAATACGAAAAGACGATTTAGCGATTGTTACATGCTAAATTAGCGAAAAAATTAGCAATTAAAAATAAATAATTTTCGAGGTATTCCAACGATGCGAACTTCAACGTCATAAATTTGCATCGTTGGAATGCGAAGGAAATTTTTTTCGCTTTCGCTCATTTAGGCTACGAAAGTCACTGAAACATTTTTGAGAATGCTTGGTAAATATTTATATCGAAAGCTGCGAAAAAAAGATTTTAGATAATAATAAAAATGAAGAGATAAAAAAATCAAGAATTTTCGTTGCATTCCAACAATGCAAACTGCAACACCGTTATGTTTGAATGATTTTTGTAGTCTAAATGTGGTAAAAAAACAGCAGTACGCAAAAAAAAGTAATCACATAGTTTAGTGAGTTTTCCTAAATATGGCGCTAGAATTTATTTTTTGCAACTTTTAACTATAAAACAACATGAATAATGGTCTCATGTCGGGGGTAACCCATCTTGTTAAACTGCGAATTGTTTTTTGAGTAAAAAATGAATTTTCAAAATTTCCAATTTCGTACGTTATTTCAAGTGAAATTCCCAATGAGTGTTCGAGTTGTTACTTCTATGTCTTTATTTACTTCGCTGGTATACATTGTGCGTTGTGTTTAACGGCCTCGGTCTTCGTCCCACGATGAAAACAGAAACGGTAATAGTGCGAATATTCGAAAGAGCCTCATGTGTCTTATATTCTTCTTATTCTTATTCTCCATGTTATGCAGCGTGCTTCGATTTGTGATTCCAAACGGAACGTCTTAGGTAATTTTGGAGTTCTTCGGTTTTATTCAATTTTATGTAACGAATATCTTGTTCACAGTGCATTTTTATTCCGCACAGTTATATCAACTCGAAGATATGGATGCGAATGAGAATATTGACCAAGATTCAGTATATGCCGAGTGTATTTCCGCGAACGATTTTACGCATTTTTTTTTTCAATTATTGCATCATCGAACGTGGAGAATATGACCAATGTAACGAATAATTGCTAAAAAAAAGTAAAAGCCCTGAAATTTGCAAATTTTTACAATTTTTTCAAATGTATTTTTTTTTTTTCGTAAAATAATCTGGAACCTAAAAGACCGTCTCCCCCCAACGTATCATAATTATTTACACCACAAAAGGGCGATAAATCGCGAAAAAAAACGATCGAAGGCCATTTTCAGGAAAAGTCACTAAACTATATAATTACCAAAAAAAATACATTTTCGTTGCGATCCGACAATCCAGACTTCAATAGCATGTCGGAATAGCGGGTTTCGTGAGTGGCAATGTCCAAGAATATTTTGACACACCTGTCGGGTGTGTTATATTCTTTTTTTTCGTGTCGTCGAATCACGTACTTTAATTGGCGGATATTCTTCCATGTGGATTAGATAAGAGTGTGATTTTTTTTATTTGCACTCATATCTAATCTGATTTTGATAAATCTGTAATTATAGCAATATTTGCTTGACGAAGGTCCGGTTTTATTTTTATTGTGGGCCAAATTTTTTATCGATCGTTGAGCAATAATCTGTTCTTCACCGATAGGGCAACGGTACGAAATTCACGAGGTTGAAGATTGCATCGTTGAAATACAACGAAAATTCTTTTGAATTTCTTATTTCCATTATTATACCAAATCACATTTTACAGATTTGTTGTAGATTTTTGTAGATCGCTAGATAAGAATTCTCGAAAACGTTTGCGTGATTTTCGTAGTCCGAATCCACCAAAGGAAATTTGGTAAACAAACGAAAATTCTTTCTTCATTTTCTCGAAGAATGCGACGAGATTACTTTGATAAACTGATATACTCGCAATCGAATCTCAATCTTCTGAAGAAAAAATTGAGATATGATTGACGTATGGAATAGATTCCAATCGTGGTACTTTGAATCTTTGTCTGCCTCTCTCTCTCTCTCTCTCTCTCTCTCTCTCTCTCTCTCTCTCTCTCTCTCTCTCTCTCTCTCTGTCTTTTTCTTTCTCTGCTCTCCGGACACGCAAATGAAAAATCGTGAAAATTGCTTTCCTTCACGCGATACTCTCGCCACGGTCCTTCTAGAATTATCCGCGTTGTTGAGCGTTGCACCTCGTGTGTCTTAATCATGACGATCGTGGCGAATGCACAGATGCACGGTTCCCCGCTTCGAACGAACCAGCCGGCACCTGTGAACACAATCTCAGCGATAGCGCGTGCGAAATAAGCTACGAAAAAATCCTCCTTTTATTATTTTCACATTCTTAATTCCGTTCGATAAAAAAAAAGAAGAAAAAAATGCCGCTGATTTTCGACATTTTCAGTAGGGAAGTGCGTGCCTTTGGCATTGATAATAATGATAATTTGATGCATGCTTGTTTGATTTAAATGAATAAATAAATTTGTCGATTTTTCGTGCTGATTGAGTTTAAAGTAGAAGTGGATAAACTTCTGGCCAGGGTCGCAGAAATGACATGGAATGTTTTTGGATGGAATTGAAGTTTGCATCGTTCGAGTGTGATGATTTTTTTTTCGTTGAAATTTATTTTAGCAGCGATTAGCTACCGAAATCACTTGAGGATTTTTAAGAGATTTTCATTGCGGACGTAAAAATCGCAACCCGTTGGAACTCAGGAAATGATTAATTATGATTATGGATATACACACGCACTGTATACCCTTAAGGTTCTCGTGAAGTATCACATTCGAATTGTTTATTCACTATGATTTTATTAAGGGGTTAGGCTTCAGTGATGAGCCGAAAATCAGGGTTAGCTAAAAATAATAATTTTGAAAGAATAAGTACGATGATTGAAAAATCGTTTGGACACTTATTTGTATGTACGTATATTTACAAATTTGTGATAAAAAGTATTAATAATTACAGAATTACATCTTAAACTACACGCACGCAGTTCTGTTGACGTCATTTGTTGGAAAACAGCGAGAACTTATTCAACGTACTAATAGTTTCGAGAAAAATGCGTTTAAGGGGTCTTCTCACTTTAGCCGCTAAAAGAAGGCTATTTTCATGCATTTTTTTCGATAGGTTTGATAGGTTTGATATTATAGATTTTGATATTGTATAGTCATCATACGATGACAAATCATATACTATACAAAATCAATCACATTTCCCAGTATTTTAGAGTATCGTAACGATGTCATATATCGGTGGCACTCTGCGTTCAGACATTTATTTGGGTCAAGCAATGTATTTTTTCGATTCAATTGGTTTTTTTTCTCAGTGCGATTTGAGGTGTTTGAAGCGTCGGACGTTTCGTCATTTTCACAGTAGTCTAACCCCTTAATTCGCTTTTTGTTCATTCATCATGCAAGGAAGTTCAATAACTTTTCATGAGACAAATACACCCTACGTAAATTTCTTTGTCTCCACTTTTTGTGCAGTATTTATGCTTTACATATACGCATATAGACATGCAAATGAAATGCATATCAAATATGCGAACAGAAGGCGTCCAAGTCTCTCTCTCTCTCTCTCTCTCTCTCTCTCTCTCTCTCTCTCTCTCTCTCTCTCTCTCTCTCTCTCTCTCTCTCTCTCTCTCTTTTTTTTTCTCCCTCGCTCTCTTGATCGTTCGACTCTTCACGCGGGCTCTTTCCGCTCTCGATTCCCGACTCATTACTTCTCGGAGCGTCCCGCACCTCTCGTTCGAATCTCCTTCTACCGGAAGTTCTCGCGCTCCTACGAGCGAAACGAGACGTCGTCGAGCTCGAACGCCCTCGACCTCACACTCTCGCGCGTGTTCTCGTCCATGCGTCCGAATGTGTATACACGGGTACGAATCCGTACACGTCGTGCCTCGACCTGCCTACCGCTCTTCGTGTGTGTTTACATGCAAAAATCTCTCGGTGTGTATATGCGAACTATGGGTGTTGTGTAGGAGCGTTGGACTACACGGACAAAATTTATACCCGTGCGATCGAGTCGGCATACGCAACACGTGCATAGGAATGCGCGAGGGAAAATAAAATCGCGAAGTACCTCTCGGGTGCTGGATACGTCTGTCACAGCGTCACAGCTTCTACGGCTTTAGAACCCATTTGCACACGATTTTTCGAGTAGATGTTCCGGATGGAGGGCTTAATTAATATGGGGCTAATAATAAATTAATTTATCGACCTTGAGAAAAAAAAAATTATCAGTGTTTTTTTTATGACGTTGAGGTTTGCAATGTTGGAAGGCAACGTAAATTCATTTTATTTGATTGCCATAATATTTTTTGGCGGATTTGGGCGACAAAAGTCGAGTCAACGTTGAACAGGATTTTCTTTGAGGGGGAGATACCTTAGGCGAGAAAAAAATTGCCGATTCCCATGATTTTTTTTTGAAGGAAAGATTTCTTCACTATTTTTGAGACTTAGGGTATGTTTTATTACTTCTTTTGGCTGTTGCATGGTATTTTTTTGATTAATCTTTGAAAATAGCAGAGATACGGCACGGTTTTCTAAACGGGTTGCGGCGGATGTTGTCAAACGGCGTGACACGTAACGTCAGCGGGATTGATGCGAAAAAAACCAACGAAGATTTTTCTTTTATTAACACTCATACGCAGAATATGAACCAAGAAAAAATGAGGAATGTTGAAAAGCGATGAAATGGTATGCTCTGAAACAAAAAGATTTAAGGGGCCAGTCCGCTTTGAAAATTTCAAAAAATCGATTTTTTTTACTGTTTTCCAAAGTACATACATTCAGAAATATTGTGTCAAAATTTTATGAAAATCCGAGTTCTCTAAGTATTTTTTTTACCTGAACGTCAGGACCTCATTTCGTCTACCTGAGCGTAGAGCGCGCTCGGCCGACCCATCGTATAAACTTCAAACGCGTTTTTTTCGAAACAACGTTTTCAAAATCTAGCTCCATCGTATCTCTAAATCTAATAAACCGATTCTCTTGAAATTTGAACCACATATTGTAAACATGACTCGCAACAAGATGACTCTCGATGGTTTTAAAATTTTGATTTTTACTCTTTTTATGCGATAAACTGCGAAAAAAAGCGTTTTTTTACTTTTTTCGTTTTTTTTTCTGCCATTTTTTTATTTTTTGATAAACCTTTATATCCGAAGGTCATTTTGTAGCTGGTGTCATACTGAATCTAATGGACTTCGATTTTTTGTTTCGGACGAGCCGTTGCCGAGTTGTGATGGAGCTACCTAGCCCACCTAATTTTGAGGCGTTACGGTAAACTATAGTTTTTGTACTTAAAGATGAATAAATGAATTAAAAATTTAAAAAATGTTAACAACTTTTATATTCATATCTTTTATAAAATCCTCAAATAAAATCGCGACAGTGGCCTTTTTTCGTGGCTCCAAAGTGGACTGGCCCCTTAATTTACCAAAATGGCTACATTTTGCAAAAAATCACTTTTTTTTATTGAAAAATGTAGGGTCATGTTTTAGACAATAAGGGTGAACATATTTATACCAAGTTTAATCAGAATTGGTAGATTAGTTTTTTTTAGCCATACGTCACAGCAGTTTTGGAAATGGAGTTTAGAAAACCGTGCCATACATTCACCATTTCAAGAATCAAGAAAAAAAAATACCACGTAACAGCCAAAAGTAGTAACGAAGCATACCCCAAGGCGTAAGAATGCGGAAGAAATCTTTCCTTTAAAAAAAAATCATGAAAATATGCGAATTTTTGTCGCGTCCAGAGGTATCTCCCCCCTTGAAAATATTTTCATTAATAACGAAAATGAAGAAATAAATCAAGAAAAAAGAATTTTCGCGGCATTCGAATGACGCAAATTTCAACACCGTGTTTTTTCCCTACATGGAAAAGAGGAACTAATTTAGTTTTTGGCACACCCAATGGAGGCAGGTGTTTGGGTTGCTAAACTCAACGAAAAATTTATTGATAAATAAATTGCGAAGGTGAAAAAAAAGACAAACAACTATTAAATTTGCAAAGACAGTTTGTAACCCCGAGCAACCTTTGTTCGAAAAACTAGCACTTTTCCATGAACGACCCTATACCTTTTCAATTTTGAGGTATGACTAATGTCGTGGAAGCATGCAAAACCGTAGAGCGCTTCTTTCGAGAATATTCCAGCGACTTTAATGAGCCGCGCACGAAGAGTATATCCATCATCTGTATTTCCATTAAGGGGTTCCCCCACTTGCGATTTTGAAAAAATCGATTTTTTTTATTGCATTTTTTTGAAGTGCAATTTGAAGTGGTTTTTTTTATGCCCGGAATAGATGACTCTATGTAAGTTTACAAAAAAAAATATTTTCTTCTTGTAAACTGAAATTGAAACTTTAAACGCGTTTTTCTGAAATGGCATTTCTGAAGTCGGTGACCAAGATTACTCGAACACTAATGAACCGATCTTCTTGAAATTTTGACGGCTTATTTAATACATAAAAATGTAGTCTTTAAACGTTCGATTTTCTTTTTTCGAAAAAAAAAAATGACCGTTTTATAGCCAAAAAACGGCCGTTTTTTTTCGTTAAAATCGAAACATTAACTTTGACTGTCCGCCGCTTTGTGAAAAATGAATATTTTTTAAAATCCTTCGATTAAAGACTAGTTTATACTTATATTTGACTAAATCCATCCGCATTTTTTTTCAGATGATCCACTTCGCCGCAATGTTGGTCACCGCAAACCATGTATATAAAAACATTATTTCATTGACGGCCATTTGCCACTAAACAATGTAATATTTTTCAATAAAAAAATTACTGAAAGTTCTTCAAGATGTGTTCTTTAAGATGGTATATTGATCGATTAAAAACGTTTTGTAGTTTTCTTTTAAAAAATTCATGAAAAAGGCCTTTTTTTGCGCTACAAGTGGGGGTAACGCCTTAAACAGAAAAACATGAATATTCACCTCGTGTGTGACGGATGATGGTATTGAAGTTTCCATCGTTGGAATACAACGAAAATATATTTTCATTCGTATTGTCGTACTTTTTTGGGCACATTTGGGCTACGAAAATCACTGAAACATTTTGAGAATTCTTGCGAAAATTGTTTGACCAAAAGCTGCAAAAAATTGAGATAATAATAACAATAAAGAAGAATTTTCGCTGCATTCGAACGATGCAAACTTCAACATCATGACGAAAGCAACGAGTGACGCGATCTCGAAACAAATTTTATGAATGTTTTTCTTGACGCAACCAACATACACGTGTCACGGGTGTTTTTGATGATGTTGAAGTTTGCATCGTTGGAACGCAACGAAAGTTATTTTTTCTTCTATTGGTCACGTTTTTTCGCCGATCTAGGGTACGGAAATCAACCGTATGGATTTTCTTATCTTCATTAGAGATCCACGGTCTTAACATACATAAAAGAAATTATAGATCATTTTGAAAATGAAGAAATGAAAATCATAGAAAAGAACTTTTGTTGCATATCAACGATGCAAGATACAACCCCATTGTTTTTCACCAATATTTATGTGAACAAGAAAGAAAAAAAAGGAGAATCATTCTCGACGCAAACTTGTGCGTCTTTAAACCATAGAACTATATATGTAGAATATTTTCCTAAAGTTTCAAAGCGAAATTCGAAAAACTTCAAACGTTACAGCCCGTCAACGCTGTGCCTCACCGCTCGGATTCGGAGCGGGCGTGAACTTCAAACGCGGTTTTCGCAAAACTGCATTATCGAAATTGGCGTGCAGGATTACTCAAAAACTATTAAGGCGTTACCTCCACTTGTAGCGCAAAAAAGGCCTTTTTCATGAATTTTTTGAAAGAAAACTACAAAACTTTTATAATCGATCAATATACCATCTTAAAGAACACATCTTGAAGAACTTTCAGTAATTTTTTTATTGAAAAATATTACATTGTTTAGTGGCAAATGGCCGTCAATCAAATAATGTTTTTATATACACGGTTTGCGGTGACCAACATTGCGGCGAATTGGATTATCTGAAAAAAAAATGCGGATGGATTTAGTCAAATATAAGTATAAACTAGTCTTTAATCGAAGGATTTTAAAAAATATTCATTTTTCACAAAATGGCGGACAGTCAAAGTTAATGGTTCGATTTTTACGAAAAAAAAAACGGCCGTTTTTGGCTATAAAACGGCCATTTTTTTTTCGAAAAAAAAAAATCGAACGATTAAAGACTACATTTTTATGTATTAAATAAGCCTGCAAAATTTCAAGAAGATCGGTTCATTAGTGTTCGAGTAATCTTGGTCACCGACTTCAGAAATGCCATTTTGAGAAAAACGCGTTTAAAGTTTCAATTTCAGTTTACACGAAGAAAATATTTTTTTTTGTAAACTTACATAGAGTCATCTATTCCGTCATATAAGTCAGATACTTATAATTCAAAAAAATGCAATAAAAAAAAATCGATTTTTTCAAAATCGCAAGTGGGGGTAACCCCTTAAGTCGATTGAGTTGAAACTTGGTAGAACTATTGATAATATTGGTACCTTCTACTTGACGAGAAGTGTTTTTGAAAAATTGAAAAAAAAAAACTACTTTTTTCATCCACATTTTACGGAAATGTTGCGTAAAATGTTGATTTTTCTTGGTAAATTCGTGCCATTTTCTTAAATTTGCACTTTCTTCATTTTAATTACCGTCACATAGAAACTATACATGTTATAACTGAAAAAAGTTTGAAGTTTTTTGCAAATCAAAGTCTACGGGAAGCTGGACTGCACGCCGATTCGCAACTCCCGCGGCGACCTTTGCTGTAACACTCTGCCACAGCTCCGTCATTTTGATGATGGATTAATTAAAAAAAATGTTTTGTATACTTAAATATACTATTAAAGTATATCTAAAGTTTGATAATTGTAGAGTAGTTATTTCTTAGTTTAAAAAATCCCTCAATATTGCTTATTTTTTTCCTGCCTAAAAGTATACCCCGTCTTAAGCAACGAACATTCTCACTTCTCTTATTTTTTCATTTTTATCATTATCCAAAATCTTCAGTCGTAAACTTCGGCTGTGGGCCTTTACCAATCACGTCAAAAACGGCAAACCCTTGAGTGATTTTTGTGTCCTTGATCCGCTCATCGAAAATTAGCTGCGCCGTTGAGGAAAAAAAAAAGCTCGATCGGGCTTTTGTGAAATTTGGTCGTCGCGCATGTACGATGAAAATCTGGCGTGTATGCGCTTTATGCGCGAACAAGTGGGTACACAACTCGGTTAACCTCGAGTGTGCGCGAGGCCCGCAGTGGCATAGACCCTTTGCCACGTAGCAAAGCTTTTCGCTGCCTCCGCGATCCTCTTGGTTAGAGAGGGATGCGGCAGCTACGATGAAGAAGGGTGGGAGCGAGCGAGACCTCCAGACAAGGAGAGAGAGAGGGAGAAAGAGAGAGGGACCGAGAGAGGCAACTTGAGAAAGAGGCACAAAGAGAGAGAGAGAGAGCAAGAGAGAGAGAGAGAGAGAGAGAGAGAGAGAGAGAGAGAGAGAGAGAGAGAGAGAGAGAGAGAGAGAGAATGTTGAATTCTTGGCGTATTTCTGGTCAAGGACCGAAGTTTCTCGGCACAGGAGGCCGCTGCGAGTGAAAAAAGGTGGAGGAATCCTCCTTGCGTTGCTCACTCTCGTGGGGTTCTTCGTCCTCGAGCGACGAGCATTGTCGAGTGCGACTAACGCTCTCGCACGCAACTACGAGAGACCCGCGCGAGGCAATTCATCCGCGATGCAAACAACTGCACAAAAACATCAATACATTTTATATATATATATATATATATATATATATATATATATATATAACCGACCCTGGTGGATAGGCGGTCGAGGTTCGGCTCCGGCGGTACTTCGAGTTAAGCAGCGTTGTGCATGGCCGATACTCGGAGCGGTGACCGCTCAGCCGTGCACCGGCTGGCGCATAAACCAGTCAGCGGAAGGCCAATACTTCTGAGACCTTGGTGTAGATACTCGAGTGATAGTCGGTGCACCAGAGAATCAGAAGATTATGGGGCCGTCTATACCGGTACGGGTTTTCCACAGTTTCCCCGTACCCTCGGCAAATGCGGTATAGTGTAGGTTAAGGCGGGATATACATTTACAACGAGCAAAAAATCGATTTCTTTTTTTTCTCTAAACGATAGAACTATATATGGAGAATATCTTCCCAAAGTTTCAAAGCGAAATTCGAAAAACTTCGAACGTTACAGATCGTCAACGCTGTGCCTCACCGCTCGGATTCGGAGCGGGCGTGAACTTCAAACGCGTTTTTCTCAAATCTGCATTATCGAAATTGGCGTGCAGGATTACTCAAAAACTATTAAGCCGGTTGAGTTGAAACTTGGTAGGAATATTGATAATATTGGTACCTTCTACTTGACGAAAATTGTTTTTGAAAAATTGAAAAAAAAAAACTAGTTTTTTAATCCACATTTGACGGAAATATTGCTGGAAATGCTGATTTTTTGTTGTCAATGCGTGCCGTTTTTTTTCTTCAAATTTGCATTTGCTTTATTTTAATTACCGTTACATAGAAAGTATACATGTTCTAACTGAAAAAATGTTTGAACTTTTTTGCAAATCAAAGTCTACAGGAAGCTAGACTGCACGCCGATTTGCAATTTTGCAATTTTGCTCCGCAATTTTGATGATGAATTAATTAAAAAAAAATTGTTTCGTATATTTAAATATACTATAGTGTACCTAAAGTTTGATAATTGTAGAATAATTATTTCTTAATTTAAAAAATCCGTCAATATTGCTTATTTTTTCCTTTTCATAAATATAACCTTTCAACAATAAAATATAACCTTAAAATAATAAAGAAATGTCGGGTGAGGCAACAACTATTAGCAGCAGAAATATTTTCTACCCTATCAGACTTAGGAGAAAACTTTTCCTACAAAAGTTGCGTAGTTCGAAAGGGGTCATTTTAAAAAATTGGAACACTATCGTTTTCGAAATTTTATTAAGGAACTAAATATAAGTTTATACGCCAAATTCCAAGATGATCGATCGAGATTTAGTATAAAGAAATTACGTTGAGGTTTGCATCATTGGAATGCAACGATATTTTTTTACTTCTTTATTTCTTTATTTTTATCATTATGCAAAAACTTTTTTTTCGCAAATTGCGGTTGTAAATTTGTAACAATGGTACGTCGAATAATTCGACCAATTTTCACGGTTTAGATCGACCAAGAAAAATTTCATTAGTTGACAATAATTAATTTTCGTTGCATTCCAACGATGTAGACTTCCACGTCATTATAAAAAAACCGATAAAAAGAAACGTGCTCTCGATAAGGGAACACTTTGTGGAGAATTCAATTTTGTATTGACAAAAGGAAATGCTGTCGTAGTATTTTTCATTGAAAAGATCATGCATTATTATGGGAATCACGAACTTCTCACTGTTTTCCAAAACAAGTTGATAAGATTCTTAGTTGCAAACAATGTCAAGAAAGCCGTACGACTTACCTGGATTTTGCTTAGTATTAAACTGTGGAAACCTTAATTGACTGAAATCTCTAAAGCGCCTCCACCTGGATGAACGTTGTAGCCGCCATTCGATGACCCTTTTCGAACTACGCAACTTTTGGGGGAAAAGTTTTTTTCCAAGTCTGTGATGGGTTAGAAAATATTTTTACTGCTAATAGTTGTTGCCTTATCCGGTATCCAATGGTGTTTTCGAACATTTTTTACTTTGAGCACCGTCCCCAACAGCCAGACGTTCTGCTTATCTACATTACATAGCTTAAACCTATAGAGGGCTTTAGAGGGTTCAAAACATTGTTTCCCCGTATACCTGAATTCTCTTCGGTTTCTCGTCGTTGTGTTTTCTGCTTGCCGTTCTTTTTTCTTCACCGCGCTGGTTCTTCGTGCGTTTCCCGCGTTAGCGCGATCTCGAGCTCTTCCCATGGCTCGTACTTTTCTGGACACGTATACGGGTCTCCACGGGCTCCGCAATACCGAGAACTAAATCCGTGCGATGAACCGCGGAGCAAGCTCGATGTTAAGTACAGCCCTGGCACACGGGTGTACACTGATCATCGCCATAGGTGTACTTACGTATGTTTTACCGTATCGGATGAGGATGAGCAAGGAGTCCCAAGCGTTAGTGAAAATGATGATGAAGTTTCCATCGTTGGACTGCAACGAACGTCAATCTTTCCTCCATTGCTCGCTTCTTTCGCCAATTTGGGCTACGAAAATCACTTGAACAGTTCTTTCGTATACTCATAAGAGTTCCACGACCTTAATCTATAACAAATTATATATTGAAATAATAGTGCGGAAATAAAGAGAATTCAAACGAACTCTCGTTGCATTCCAATGATGGAAATTTCAAAGTTATTAGTGAATGGCGAAGGTAGGCACGCGAATTTTGTCTTGAAAGCAGGCTTTGGAGGTTATGGACGGAACGAGCTGAGGATATGGTGTTTCCGGATGGGAGGAAAGCCGCACAGTTTGTAGTTCTCGACTGGGAAAACCCATCAAGAGGGTTGGCTAACCAGGTTGATGATTACGAACGGAAAGCGCAGCCCTGAAGATTTTGACCGGTGTGGCGGCTTTGGGAAAACTCGTCAAGGAAGCTCAACAACGAAATTCCAACGTCCGAATAATCAACGGATAATGAAGTTTCCTCGCGATTCGTCTTGAATGTCGATTGCTCCAAGTTGGCGGTACCGATCTCTGGACGTGACGTAGCAAAATTGATGATATTGAAGTTTGCATCTTTAGAACGCAACGAAACTTTCTTAGCCCATCGTTTTGGCACATTTAGTCCTCCAAAATTGCTCAAACCATTTCAGGATCCTCATTAGAGATCGTCAGCCTAAACATGTAAGAAAAGAATCCGCATGATAGTAAAAATAAGGAAATTAAAAAAAGAA
The DNA here is from genome assembly GCA_944452715.1 of Ophion slaviceki. Taxonomy (NCBI): domain Eukaryota; kingdom Metazoa; phylum Arthropoda; class Insecta; order Hymenoptera; family Ichneumonidae; genus Ophion; species Ophion slaviceki. The sequence continues at coordinate 20,862,678 of OX101788.1, forward strand.
TTCTCGTTGCATTACAACGATGCAAAATTCAACATCGTCCAAATGGAAAGTCAGTATCAAAAACTTCAGCCAGTATCCAAAACAAAGACGACGTTGAGGTTTGATTTGTTGGAATGCAACGATTGTGATGTTCATTTTTATCACTATCCAAAGCCTTTTTTCACATCAAAGTCGTAAATCTCAAACAAAAATACGTAAAAACGATTGAGTGATTTTCATCCCAGGTAGGAATTGACGATGAAAAAAGGGTTCGCCAAGCTCTGAAACAAGGCTCACATTTTTTAATTCAGGCTGAGCACCAGCCTGATTTCAGGCCTAGCTGAACCTCTGAATGATAACGCGGTTTCAGGCTCTTGCACACAGGCTTGACCAAAGGCTGGTAGAAAAGCCTGTACTAAGCCTGAAACGACGAAACAACAAGGCTCAAAACGAGCCTTAATGAAGCCTTCACGAGCATTTATGACCAGGCTTTTCCCAAACTCTTCCCGAGGCTATATGAGGCCTGTTTTTAGTTTTCTATATTTTACATTGGGGTAAATTTAATAAATTTGTAAAGAATTCATTCGATTTATTATATATATTTATTATTTGTTATATTATTTGTTACAAAATATATATAAAAAATATTTTTAAAAACAATACTTTATTTTATTGCGTACTTTTATTTTCGTATATACTTTTTTGTGTACCTCATAAATATCGATAAGAGCATATGTTTAAATGTTCTGAGCTGCCTCCTTCGCTTTCGTTTTTCGTGCCTTCGCACCCGACAAATTTATTGCTAAATTTTTTTCTTCATAAAAGTACAGAAAAAATATTATTTTAAACTTATTTTATTTTATCACAACCTGAAACAAGCCTGCATCCAGCCTTGATTTTTCAGCCTCAAAATTCACCGGCTGAATAAAGCTTGAAATAACCCTGAGTTTAGGCTAAGCAGCCAGTCTTGGTTTCAGGCTGCTCCAAACGATGCAATGAAACCTGGGCCAGGTCTGTCTCACTCAGGCTCGGTGAAGCAAGGCTCGCACAAGCTTGTTTCCATCGTCAGCCTTTTGATTTCCTACCTGGGATAGGCTTGATTAGCCGAAAAAATGGAACAACAAAAAACAATTAATGTTCGTTGCATTCCAACGAAGCAAACACTTCAACATCACGAATAAGGATGATGTTCAACATCCAGCCAAAGGACTCTTCGGCAAATATCGATTGTCGACTCTTTCGTTGCTTCGAACAACCGTATCGATTAGCCAACTGCCAATCTCGACGATTCTCCCTCGAAATCGCAATCTCTCGTAATAACGTGGCGAAGTATAGAAATCTTTCAGCCACTCGATCATGCAAATTTCGCCTGAAAAGTGAGCCTAACGATTTTGACGAAACGGAGCGCGAATTTGCCTGGTCGATTCAGCCGGCCTCGAGTCTGGCAAAGCTCATTAAGGTGGTTGAATAACCCCTTATTATGGGAGCGCCGACAAAATGCGCGACTTTTTTTTCGCCTTTGCCAAGAGCCGTTCTTCCGGTACCATACGTTGATTCGCTCTTTAATCTGCGACAAAAAAGGGGGGCGGAGGGGTCTGCACGCTTGTAGCAGCTCGTAGACAAAGTCAGTTTTCTCAGCTGCAAGATACGTAGGGGAAAAACGAGCATGGTTCCGCTCCTTCGAACCCCCCCCCTCCCCTCTCTTGGTCTCGCGGCTGCTCGAGGGTGCAGTAGAAACGGCGCTGGACGAGGACGCGCGACCAAGTGGAAACACTCTCGCGAGCTCAGACACACGCATACTCGTACCCTACCACCTGTATATACTCGCCCGATGCGACGAGGGGACTTCCACCCCCATTGGCTCTGGTACGCCTTTCGGATCCTCAGCCGCGATTTTACAGGGCACCCAAGTCGAGTGTGGGGAAGGTGCACGACGTTTTGGCCACGGCGGATCGCGGGAAGGTGACGCGTTGCCCTCCCCCCCCCCCTCTCTAGCCGGACGGGGGGGGGGGGGGGGGAAGGGGTGTCGAGGTATCCGCGAGCGGGAGACGACACCGGGAAATACGTTGGAAAAAAGGAGAAGGATCGAGATGAGAATCCGTCGGTGGTGAGGAGCGGAGCACGGAGGGAGCGCGGAGGAGTCGGGAGGAGGGAAACAGATTTTACAAAAAAGCACGACGTCGCTCGCGGTAGTGTAGCAGCGGTGGTGGCGGCCCCTTTCGAAGTCTCGTCGACGGAGGGACGGAGATGGTGAGGGCGGGAGGGCGGGGGGGAGAGAGAGAGAGAGAGAGAGAGAGAGAGAGAGCAAGGCATACAGAGCGGCGACCTCGGCGATGATACGACAAAAAATCAGATGCACGGCCATTGGCTGTTCTCAATTCGAATTATTGGCTTCCCCGGTCGCCGTTCGTCAGATCCTCCCCCGAACTAGCAGCTCTCTCTCTCTCTCTCTCTCTCTCTCTCTCTCTCTCTCTCTCTCTCTCTCTCTCTTTAACTCATCCGCGTTCTCCCTATTCCCCAGCGTCATTCTCCTTGCTTTATTTTACCTATACTCTCTCTCTCTCTCTCTCTCTCTCTCTCTCTCTCTCTCTCTCTCTCTCTCTCTCTCTCTCTCTCTCTCTCCTCTCTCTCTCTCTCTCTCTCTCCTCTCTCTCTCTCTCTCTCTCTCTCTCTCTCTCCCTCTCTCTCTCTCTCTCTCCTCTCTCTCTCTCTCTCTCTCTCTCTCTCTCTCTCTCTCTCTGCCTCTCTCTCTCTCTCTCTCTCTCTGCCTCTCTCTCTCTCTGGTACAGAGTTCGGACCGAGCGAGACGGCGGGAAGCGCTCCCTATTTGCTCTCTCTCTCTCCTTCTCTCTCTCTCTCGCTGTCTCGAGCTTATTCGAACCCCGCGGTTACCTTTTCTCCCGTCTCTCCCCCCTCTCTTTCTGTCTCTCTCTCTCTCTCTCCTTTCGCTTCTCCTCCAATGCTGCCCTGCTTCCTCATCCCTCTGCACCGCACCGCACCCCCCCCCGCCTCTCGTTCTCTCTCGCTCGCTCCCTCGATAACTCCCGAGACCGCCGAGAAGGGCCGAAAAAACTTTCAAAAAGGAAGAAAGATATTGAAAAAAGGGGAAAAAAAGGAAAAGGAAGGCAAAAAAACAACAACCGAGAAGAAAAAAGAAATCCAATTTCGTTGCCATGGCGACCAACTCGCGGCGTGCGTCGACTTTGATAAAGATCCCCCTGCCACCTTCGCGATACCGAGAGACCCCGACCAAACCTTGTATACCTATGTACGCGCCGCACATACACACACGTCGCACGCGCTTTCTCTCTCGACCTCGTCGCTGTCCCTCTCGTTGTGCTCTCACTGTGTCCGTACGCGGGAAACAGAACGAACGAGACAACAACAAAAAAATGGGGGAAAAAAGAGCGTGGCGAGTGAACACCGAGCGACTCACGGAACGAGCCCCTTGATTCTCAACCTCCCCCGTCCAACCCTTGTCTAGCGTGTTGCCGGCTCTCCTCGTTGTCACTCTGCTTTCGTATAAACTCGATTCTACTTTTTTTTCTAAATACATATACTAATAAATACGTACTTTTGTACGTGCGTGTGTATATATATATATATATATATATATATATATATATATATATATATATATATATATATATATACACACGCATATCTCCACATATACATACACGGAGAAAACAGGGGCTTCGAAGTTCAGGATTAATACTATGCTTCTAATAAAAATATCATCAAATATCAAAAAGTATTGAATGGAAGATAAAAATTGTAATCATGGTATAGTGATAATATAGAAATTTAAATTTTAACCTACGATATGGCACGTAAACTAATACAAATAATACATTTTATTCGGCATATTGTGATTTTTTTGTAGTACTCAAAAAATATTTTGCCTACGTGATTGGAACAATTAGTTTCCAGTACCTATTCTACAAAAAGTATGGTATAAAGAGTCACATTTTACTAATAACTTCGTAATATTTTTCGCTACACGCCGAAGATTCACGCTATACGTATGGTAAAATCCATATGAAAATATAACTCGCGCCTATGCGAGAATAGTTTCAAATGTAATATGCACGCATCATTTTTACTATACGGTGTGAGAATCATTTTTACACTTCTATAACAAGTCTTAGAATTCCGAACTGGCAGGCAACTGCTATACTTTTCTAGCACAGAATATTAGAATTCTGGCAACCAGTGTTAGAATTTGAGGCCGGATTTTTCTCCGCGTATAGTTGAACCTCGATATAACGAAATCTCCACCGAAGTTCGTTATATTGAGTTTTCGTCATATTGAGGTTTCGTTATATGAAGGTCTGGTTCCTTAAGAAGCTCTTTAAAAAAATATATTAGGATGGATATAGGGATATTTCTTAAAGAAAAAAAGGTTCAACGGATTACATCTAGTTCGCGGCCGGAAAAAAGAGGTGTTTTCGTGAATTTTTTTTTGGGAAATCGGTGCAGGTTTTTAACTTTTTTTTTTCATGGTAAAGGGTATCGTTTCAAGTATCTTTGACAATTTTTTCATTGGGAAATATTTATAAACGACGGAGAAACAGTAAATTGCACAGAGCGCTGTGCAAAAAATTTGGCGCTGCCAAATAGGTGTAACCCCTTAAATCAGAGCAATTTTTACAAGCAATTGACAATTAGAGCATTATGCATGTGATTATGTTGTTGTGTCAAGGTTTCGGGTGTCTATCGGGAGGGAATGGACAAATCTTCGTTATATCGCGGTTCAACTGTACACACACACACACATGGTGTCCTGTTATGAATGGATAATCCTGCAACTGTCGATAGGTCAGATCATGACCTACTATATGTTGGAATTTCAGTTTAAGGCGTTACCCCCACTTGTAGCGCAAAAAAGGCTTTTTTCATGAATTTTTTTAAAGAAAACTACAAAACTTTTTTAATCGATCAATATACCATCTTAAAGAACACATCTTAAAGAACTATCAGTAATTTTTTTATTGAAAAATATTACATTGTTTAGTGGCAAATGGCCGTCAATGAAATAATGTTTTTATATACACGGTTTGCGGTGACCAACATTGCGGCGAAGTGGATCATCTGAAAAAAAAAATGCGGATGGATTCAGTCAAATATAAGTATAAACTAGTCTTTAATCGAAGGATTTTAAAAAATATTCATTTTTCACAAAATGGCGGACAGTCAAAGTTAATGGTTCGATTTTAACGAAAAAAAAACGGCCGTTTTTTGGCTATAAAACGGCCATTTTTTTCGAAAAAAAAAATCGAACGATTAAAGACTACATTTTTATGTATTAAATAAGCCTGCAAAATTTCAAGAAGATCGGTTCATTAGTGTTCGAGTAATCTTGGTCACCGACTTCAGAAATGCCATTTTGAGAAAAACGCGTTTAAAGTTTCAATTTCAGTTTACACGAAGAAAATATTTTTTTTTTGTAAACTTACATAGAGTCATCTATTCCGGGCCTATACAGAAGTATGGGCCCGGATACTTATACTTCAAAAAAATGCAATAAAAAAAATCGATTTTTTCAAAGTCGCAAGTGGGGGTAACCCCTTAATAAAAGTTCCACAGTTTTCGAGATTCTGACTTTATGTTATTTTTTTTTATCATCTGCTTTTGGTCTTCCGCATGCCATTTCTACAAATGATATGAATCGACAATAACTAAGCAAGAGATGTTCGAATTGGTTTGTATGCAAATTCTGCATAAGATCTTTTTTCATAAAGTTTCCTTAACATTTACGGATAAAAAGAAGACCTTTTTAGATAAAACAAATAACCAAGAGTATATTATTTTTTTAACCGGGTTAAAAAAAGTTATCATTTGTAGAAATGGCATGCGAAAAACCAAAAGCAGATGATTGTCATCGCGAAAACTGTGGGACTTTTACTGAACTGAAATTCCAGCATATAGTAGAGCATGATCTGACCTATCGACAGTCGCAGAATTATCCATTCATAACGAGACACCCCGTATATATATTTATATTCATGGAGGGTGATTCACAAATTTCAGGGTTCCCTTGGTGAGCGTATAGGTAATTGCGAGCAAAACACTTCTGTTTTAAATGTCGTGCTACAAAAGTTAGAAATTTCAGTTCGACTTCCAAAGCGAGCCTATGTCTTCATTATTTTTTAGGGGAAAAAAATTTTACATAAAAAAATGCACTTGTCTGAAGATTAGAGCCGCGAGAATTAGAAGCCGCCCTCGATCCAGCTTGCACGGTCCGCGAGTGAGCAACTACTGTGCCATTGGACTTTGAACGCGGATATCTTGGGCAATTTTGTCGCACGACATTTTTGAAAGAAGCGTTTTGCTTGCAGTGACACATCCTACTGCGATCCTACTGAGGAGACGCTTGAAGTTCTGAATCACCCTGTACATATGTACAGGGCTGCTGGCTATTGATCACGATTCCGTCAAAGGGTTGTAGGGCGTGTTTTCCGCTGTCAAATAATTCAGTAATGCTTTATGCAAAAGGGAACCACTTTCGAGATATCATTGTTTTTATTACTTTTTTTTCTCAAGTGAGGCGCAGGCAACTCTGAAAATGAATTTAAACAAAACTGTTGTATGGAATCATACTTAAAAAAAAAATTATTTGTAATTTGAGCAGACAGTAATGAAGAATTATCAACATATCAAAATAAGAATAATTATTAGACTTGCAGAGTTTTGGACACGTAGTTCAAAAATGTTTGCAAATTATTCTTATTTTATTGTTGATAATTCTTTGTTACGGTGTACTCAAAGTACAATTAACAAAAAAGTTTGATTCCACACAATAGTATTTTTTAATTAATTTTTGAAGTTCCTACCCCTCACTTCAAAAACAAAATAAAAATATCTCGAAAATGGTTTACTTTTGCATAAAGCATTACTGGGTTATTTGACAGTGAAAAACATGTCCTACAACCCTTTCACGGGATCGTGACCATTAACCAGTAGCCCGGTGTGTATATATATATATATATATATGCATCGATGCATCAATGCAACCCTACATGCATTCATTCCCCAAGTCGTATCGACAGCACGTGTCCATATACGCAAGAAACAACACATCATAATTACATCACAATTTGAGACTGGAAAATGCCCAATATCGAGTTACAGCATGTTTACTTCGGGACAACAACGTGTTGCAGGATTTTCAGATGCGAGTGTTGCTCATGTGCAATCTCACTTTCGTACGATTTGATGAATTCGCCCTTTATATGGTATTGAAGTTTGCAACGTTGGAATGCAACGAAGGTTCTTTTTATATTGTAATTTCCTTATTTTCATTATCATACAAAATCTTTTTTTGTCGATCTCTATTATAGGTCTCCGAATGAGCATAATAAAAAATGGCTGAAAGATTCTCGTACGCACAATCTGCCAAAAGAAATTAAAGAAATTCATAAACATGAAATTTCATTGCATTTCGACGAAGCAAACTTCAAGCTCATCATTTTAGGGCGTTGAAGTTTGCATCGTTGGAATGCAACCAAACTCTTGATTTCTCAATTTCTTTATTTTTATTATTATTTAAAATCTTCCGTTGTGCAGCTTTTGGTTATAAATTCCAAGTGAAAATTCTCAAAAAAGTTTCAGTGACTTTCGTAGTCTAAAAGGGCAAGAAAATACGGGCATACGATATATATGCATATACATACATACATACATACATATATACATATATATATATATACATACATACATACATACATACATACATACATACATACATACATACATACATATATATATATATATATATATATATATATATATATATATATATATATATATATATATATATATATATTTCATGGAAATCCAACGATGTACCATCGTTTTCTTCAAACACGATATTTGTCATGTTTGTTCATAGTGATCGTATAATAATTAAGTACCCCGCGTATTAGCCGAAATCCTACTCCAGACTTCGTGCTCTCTTTCCATGAAAGATACATCGCGACCTCGATTCATTAGTTCCCGAGTTATTAACGATGACGTTGAAATTTTCATCGTTGGAATTCAGCAATTGTTCTTTTATTTTTTCATTTTTCATCATTATCCGAAGCCTTTTGTTTTCACCAATTGAGGTTACAAATCTCCAATAAGAATACGTGAAATCGTTCGATCGATTTTCACAGCTTAAATCGGCCAAAGAAAATGGAGCATTGAAAAGCAATTAATTTTCGTTGCATTCGAACGATGCAAACTTCAACGTCATTGTAAACTAACAATATATTTATATATTCACACGTATATAAACGCAGTTACGTTGGTAGAGCGCAAGCACGGCTCGCATCATATACTCCTGAGTTTAGATGCACTTTCGAGAAGAAAAAAAAACGACAAAATGAGCAGGAGCATAATTTTTATTATTTCGAAAAAGTTTTTTAATAAAAAAGTTATACGGCGTCCAAGCCTCGGAGCTAGCGTTATAGTGCACAGCCGGAGAATATGTACAGCCGTCGTGTATTGCATATACGACTAAATCTCAAATACACACACACACACACACACACACACACACACACACACACACACACACACACACACACACACACACACACACACACACACACACACACACACACACACACACACACACATATACGCGAATAGCCGATAGGTGTGAGAGGGTAGAAGGCTGTCGTGTGTCTATGTGCGAAAGAGGCATGGCCCTCCGTAGCAGAGAGCGAGGGAGAGGGCAGGAGGACAGTTCGTTGTGTGGAGTCGCGGACCTATGTGTATATAGACGGTCCAGACTCGCATTAAAAGTTTCGTTTGAGAGAGACCGCGGCTCGAGGAGCGGCGGGGGAGGGCGCTCGAACGATATTTCATAACTTTTGTATTTCGAAAAAATGTACAATGCCTCTGCATGCCGTTTGGCCGGGGCAGGCCATTGCTCCCCCCCCCCCCCCCTCTCCCTCTCACTCACGATATCCCGCGACTGCACAGAACCACGAGCTGTATATGCTTTTTGATTTTTTTTTCATCCAACTCCCTTATTTCACCTTTCCTGGCTTCGATCCATCTCTTTTTCTATACACCGCTTCTTCGCTCTCTCTCTCTCTCTCTCTCTCTCTCTCTCTCTCTCTCTCTCTCTCTCTCTCTCTCTCTCTCTCTCTCTCTCTCTCCCCCCTCCCTCAGCCCCTTCCAGACACTGGGGTTTTTTACACGAATATTTGAGACGGTCGTATCTGCGTCAAACGTTATTTGGTATTTGAAAATTTCTCGCAGTTGATGGTACCGAATATTGATTTTACGAAGCGGGCTTTGTGTTTTCTAATTTTATCCACCCTTTTTCCCCGAGCTCCTTTATTCGTCTCTCGCGCTCTCTCCTCTCTCTCTCTTTCTCTCCTTCGCTCTCCCTCTGGCTCTCTGTTCTTCAAGGATTACCCGAATTTATAGCCACAATTAGGGGCTCGGAATATTATTTTTGCAAGGGTTGGGACCTCGCTGCTTCGTGGAGCGGCGACCTTGTGACGTCTGCACAGTCTGATCGCCACCCACGCTTTGGACACTCTTCCGTTGTGTCGGCGGCATATTTCTCACTCAGAAACACGCCGCTTCTATGATGGACTTGGCCCTGTTTGAATACAATAAGAATATTTGCTCGGCTCCAAAGCTAAGGAAATTACTCGAACTTTGTCGCTTTTTCTTTTCTCGAAAAGTATCGGAGTTCCGCGACCGGAATGTGGAAGAGACGATGGTTGATGATGGACGATGATTTTGGATTATGGTAAAAGTGAACAAATGCAAAAAATCGAAGTGTCGCTGCATTTCGATGTAAACTTCAACGCGGATGATCAGTAGGGAGAAAGATATTGGAGTAATCACAAAGAATTATTTTGGGGGGAAAAAAAGAGGAAGTTTTGCACCCGCTCATCTCGGATCGGTGAATAATCGACGATCGAGACGATCACACGAGGACCGCTCGCGCACACCTGCGAAACCCTGAGCGAATTCCGCAGGCTCGAAAAGCTTTTTAATCGCGGTCGATGGATGACGAGGACTGCACTTTTTCTCCCTTCGTTCTTCCTCTCTCTCTCTCTCTGCCTCCCTCTCTCTCTCTCTCTCTCTACCGCCCGCCGTCGAGTCTTCCTCGCTTTCTTAATTCCTTCGATATCGCAGCCCCGTTTTCGGGTCTTCCTCGAATTCTACTCTTCTTTTTTCCGTTCTCTTACTTTTGCCTTCTTCTTCCTCGTCGTTTCTTTTTTTATTCCCGATCCTCCTTCAACCCCACCACTCGAAGGCTGTTGCGAATACATAGTTGGCTCTTGCGGGAAGACGACTCGAGAAGAATCTTGGCCGAATCTTCACTTTCTCCTCTTCTCTTTTTTCTTCATTTCTTCCTTCTCTCTCTCTCTCTCTGTCTCTCTCTCTCTCTCTCTCTCTCTCTCTCTCTCTCTCTCTCTCTCTCTCTCTCTCTCTCTCTCTCTCTCTCTCGCAATTCTTTCGCGATCTTGCTATTCTCACAGCTACCGTCTCGATCCCACTTCCCTCGAGGCAGGCCTTCGATATTCCTCCTTTTCTTGTTTCGCGACGTTTTTCAATTCGAGGGACTTCGCCTCGATCCCTTCGCCGACAATTCCCCAACATGACCACGAGACCGTCCAACGTTTATTCCATCGGCTCTTGCTCTATTGTGCTCTAGTGGGTACGCGTACAACGTATACGACTCTTTTCCCGTAACGAGAAGACGCGAGAATTCACCGTTGCTGGATTTTTTTTTTACGGAACATCATTAGACGGTGCTTATTATTGGATAGAAAAGGTGGATTTTCAAGGTGACTTCGGGGCTCATCCTCATAGTAGCAGCTGATTGTCCCTCATATCCATGGTATTGAACTATGTGTCGTTGGAATGCAACGAAAATATGTTTCTCTCGTATTCCCCTATTTTTTCGGGACATTCAGGCTGCGAAAATCGTTGAAACATTATTGAGAATTCTTATTAAGAATTGATAACCAACAGCTGCGGAGAAACGATTTTTAATAATGATTAAAATGAATGAGAATTTTCGTTGCATTCCAACGATGCAAACTTCAACACCATACGTATTCCCATTATGCACGCGGAAAAAATCTATGACGTTGACGTTTGCATCGTTGGAATGCAACGATTATTTTTGTTCATTTGTCGTTTGTTCACTTTGATCATGATCCAAAGCGTTTTTTCTTGCGAATTGAGGTCATGAATCTCTAATGAAAATACTTGAAAACGTTTGAGTGATTTTTCATAGCATAAATCGGCTCAAAAAAAATTAAGCGGGGTAAAAAGTATTAATTTCCGTTGCATTCCAATTGTGCAAACGTCCACGTCATAAAAATCACTTGAATCACCGAAGTTTTTCATTTAGGGGTGGGCGACAAAATTTTGAGATGTGAAAATAAAATATTCAATTATTCCGGCTATTTGTTAGTTTGATGGAATGAATTGTTTTTTAAATGAGTTAATATTCTATTTTTTCAATGAATAATTCGTTGGAATTCCCAATAGCGCATTTAGTCAGCTCGGATAATCTTTTTTTCAGTGTATCAAACCCCACGTCTTCGGCATCACCTTCGCATGAATGTAGTCATCTTTATATAATACGCTTTCCGCATATATGTTTGTGAGAAAGAAACATGGCGATTAAAAAAAATGACGTTGAAATTTGCAACGTGGGCATGCAACGAAATTAATTCTTTATTATTCAATTTTTCTTTGGCGGCTTACCTTCCAAAATGTCCTAATACGATGTTACGTATTTTTATTAGCGATTCACGAACTTAATTTGCAGTGATTTTGCTGCACCCCCCCCCCCCCCCCATATCTATTTTAGTAGATTTGAGCTACGAAAATCAAGCAAACATTTTTCAGGATTCTTATTTAGCGATCTGCAACAAATTTGCGAAATATATTAGGATGTTTAATGAGTTCTCGTTGTTTTTTTCGTGAAAATGTATGATTCATTTGAGAAAATCATTCCTAATGCTTTTAAACGTTTCGAAACTGTTGCGTGATCAACTCCTAATGATTCTGCGAGTTCAGCTGGCGTCTGATATGAGTCTTCACGAAGTAGTGCCTCTAATTCAACCCATCAAAATCATTATTTGTGAAGCCTCTAAACCAATCCCTGCACGTTGTTTCCGACAGAGCATGGTCGCTCCAAGTCTCAACAATAATTTCGTGTACTTGAGCTGCAGTTTTTGATTAATGTAGTGCAGTAATTTATAGTACAATAATTTCCCAGAAATACTCTTTTTTGGGCCAAAATTCGACATGGGCCAAAATTCGACTATGAAAAACAAAAGTTGTTGACACTTCGGCGAAATGCCATACACTGAATTTCAAGATTGCTTAAAGTACTTTACAGAATGGTGCTGAAGTTTCAACTCTTCATGATTTTCCCTATTTATTTATTTTTATTATTATCTCAAGTCTTTTTTTGCAGGTCCTGGTTATAGATTTTTTTATAAGGATCCTCGAAAATGTTTCAGTCATTGTCGTGATCCGAATGTGCCCAAAATCGGTAATGCACACGAAGAAAATATATTTTCGTTTCAGTCCAACGATGCAAATTACAACCTCATAATTTGCACAAAAAAAGGCCTTGGGTAATGATAAAAATAAAGAAATGAAAAATGAACGAAAAGATTCGTTGCATCGTTGCCTTCCAACGATGCAAAGTTCATCGTCATAGAGAATTCGAGGACACAGGTTGAAAAGACTCGTCTTCGAGTATGTTCCCACAGTATGTGTACTCGTGTACTAATATACATCGAGTATTTTGCACTACGGTTTCTCGTCTTGCATGCACGGGGAGAGAAACGTTTTATGCCTCTCTCTCTCTCTCTCTCTCTCTCTCTCTCTCTCTCTCTCTCTCTCTCTCTCTCTCTCTCTCTCCCTCTCTCTTTTTCTCTCCCTCTTCTGCTCTCTTGCCCCTCTGCTTACTGTATCATTGTATAGCGTGAGTATTACGCGTACCCTCGCGGTCGTTCACGCCAGCACACAGGATACAGGTCGAGTTGAAAGGTGTGCGTTGCTCTCGGAGGCCTGCGCGATGTATAGCCGTGTGCATAGGTTCAGCACACTACGGCCTAGGAAGAGCCACCACCGAGGGCAAGGTTTATACACATATACGTGCATAGGTATGTGACCAGTAGGGCAGAATGTAGTCATACTCTTCTACATCGTGGGGCTACGCGTACATCATCGTTGCTCATATGGGCAAAAGGAAACGCGAAACGGCCCAACGTACGAGAGACGAGCCGAACGAGGAAACATAGGGGGTAACAGGATGCGGATGGAATTATCAAGTCGTCGACGCGTTTCTTACTCCATTTACAGTACACGCATTTGTTTGGGTTTGGATTAATGTGGATTCGAGTTTATTTGCGTTCGAATTTGTTTGTATATCAGTTTGGGTTTGTTTCGGTTTTTCTTATAATTATATGGTTTCGTTTGGGTTCTTCTAGTCGGGGCTGGGATTTAAGGCGTTACCCCCACTTTTAGCGCAAAAAAGTCCTTTTTCATGAATTTTTTTAAAGAAAACTACAAAACTTTTTTAATCGATCAATATACCATCTTAAAGAACACATCTTGAAGAACTTTCAGTAATTTTTTTATTGAAAAATATTACATTGTTTAGTGGCAAATGGCCGTCAATGAAATAATGTTTTTATATACACGGTTTGCGGTGACCAACATTGCGGCGAAGTGGATCATCTGAAAAAAAAAATGCGGATGGATTTAGTCAAATATAAGTATAAACTAGTCTTTAATCGAAGGATTTTAAAAAATATTCATTTTTCACAAAATGGCGGACAGTCAAAGTTAATGGTTCGATTTTAACGAAAAAAAACGGCCGTTTTTTGGCTATAAAACGGCCATTTTTTTCGAAAAAGAAAATCGAACGATTAAAGACTATATTTTTATGTATTAAATAAGCCTGCAAAATTTCAAGAAGATCGGTTCATTAGTGTTCGAGTAATCTTGATCACCGACTTGAGAAATGCCATTTGAGAAAAACGCGTTTAAAGTTTCAATTTCAGTTTACACGAAGAAAATATTTTTTTTTTGTAAACTTACATAGAGTCATCTATTCCGGGCCCATACTTCTGTATGGGCCCGGATACTTATACTTCAAAAAAATGCAATAAAAAAAAATCGATTTTTTCAAAATCGCAATTGGAGGTAACCCCTTAACTGGAGGAAACTAGTTCGCTTTTGTTTGGGTTTGGGTCACTTTGGTATTTTCCTATAATGATGTGGTTTTGTTTGAGTTTTTAGTTGAGGCTAGGTTTTAACTAGGGGAAAATATTTTTCCTAGGAGAAACGTTTTTTAATTGTAGCCGAAAGTGGAAGCCCCAAACGCAGAGAAACTTTTCCATGTTGATATACACTCTTTTACCGCTTTATTATAAAATAGGGATTTCTTTAAAATAAAATATTTATTATATTCACTTATTATAAAATATGCGTATAGGAGAAGACCTAAAAAAAGGTTTTCTTTATCCCCACCTTTCGATCACGATTGTAATTGTGTTCCCCTGGGAGGAAGCAAAAAAACATCCCTGTTTTCCACGGCCAAAAAAAATGTGCCATCATTTTGCGATGGTGCTTAAAAAGCGAGAGCTCTGACGACGAATTCGAAAGGGTGCCTCGTCATTGTTGCCTTCTCGTTGAACGAGGCACCCTTCAAGATTTTTTGCCTCCTTTACGAGCAGCAAGGGGAACCTATTTCCATTTGTAATAAAAAATGAAAGACCCCTCTACTAAAAAAAAAAATAGAAAATGGTTGCGACACACCCCAATCGATGTATGTGGGCATGTGCATCTACGTATATAACGCGTGGCGTCGAAGTTTGCATCGTTGGAAAGCAACGAAAATACTTTTGGTTTTTATTTCCCAAATTTTCATTGGCAGTTTTGAGCTACGAAAATCACGCAAATACTTTCTAGAATTCTTATTTGGCGTTCTACAAAAAATTTGCGATACATGATTTTGGATAATGATGAATATGAGAAATTGAACAGAATTTTCGTTGCATACCAACGATGCGATCTTCGATTCCGTTGTAGGGTATGTGTTTGCCGGTGCGTTCAGAGAGGAACGGTCGTTCGTCCGGCTTCGCGTTAGTCATTCTCCATCATGTTGAAGTTTGCATCGTTGGAATTTAATTCTCTCTTTAACATTTAAACATTTAATTTTCTCTTTTATTGCTCGTATTTCTTTTCGCTGATTTCGGGTACGAAAGTCAACCAAATGATCTTTCTTTCTTTTCTTCATTAGAGATCCACGACTTCAATTAATATATAAAAAATCGGGATAAAAATTTAAATATAAAAATGATAAAATTATAAATATAAAAATGATAAAAATATAAATATAAAAAGGACGAAACTTGAAAAAAAGTAGAAAAGAAATTTCTTGCATTCCAACGATGCAAACTTCAACGCGACCATTTTCCGTTCCTTTTGCGAGTACGGTTGAACTTTGCCGAGCTGCGAACGGGAGTTCGCGGCCTCGGAGCAAGCGTGTTATGGTTCATGTCGCAAATATCACACTCGAGGATGCTCTCACTTCTGCGTCTCTATGTCCCGTCACCCATTTCCATCCTTCTCTTCGCGAAACCAGACTCATCCCCCGCTATCCCCCGTCGCGCCATCTTCCTACTTCCATCCTCGTACTCTCTCTCTCTCTCCCTCTCTCTCTCTCTTTCTGTCTCTCTCGCGCGCGCACACTACCCCTGCATTATGGAAATTTTGAACCAATTCGAAAATCAATACCGTCCGACGATGGTGGTCCCCTTGCTCATTCCCCTTCTTTCGTCTCTCTCTCCCCTCTCTCCCTCTCTCTCTCACTCTCTCTCTCTGTCTCTCTCTCGCTCTCTCGACTTCGTTATTCATCTTTTTCCGTTCGTACTCCACCGGGGCGCAGACACATGCTCACGAAAACCGTTTTTATAATCCGCCTACTACACGTAGCCCGCGTGCGAAATTTCAACGAATACATTCTCGTTGGGCGAACGAACGCGAGGGAGTTGGCAAGAGGGATGTGGGGGGGGGGGGGGGGGGGGGTTGGTGAAGAGAAACCGAGGGGCGGGTGTGAGAGAGACAAGAGCTTGAATCATAATTCTAAAGAACTTTTCGATGAGATTCTCGCTGATTTTTTCTTGTTTTCTTCATCAACTTTTTACTCGTTCGAAACTCCGGTCTTTTTTTTTCTTTTTTTTTCCGTCGCTATCGTACGTCTCGCTTTTCTATGCCGCGAGAGACTATACGGCATTTCGATATTCCACTGATCAACAACCCTCCGATTCAAGGATTTAGTTTGGTATTTTTTTTTTCACCGATCTTTCGCGAGAGTCGTCTTTTTCCGTGCACATTTCTTTTAGCGCCGAACGCAAGGAGGGCGGGAGAGAGAGAGAGAAAATATTGTTCGAAAACTTTCTTCCTAGTTCCCTAGAGCCGATTTATTTATTCTCTGCTCCGTCTAATACTGTGTGCATCTTCGCTGCTGAAATACGTAAATAATTGCGAACTTGCAACGAGGTTGCGTAGGCTACTGCAATCGTTTGGGAGGCCAGTGAACCGCTAGTTTTTTGGCCCCATCATAACATTTGTACGAAAAATCGTAGAAACGGTCGCTTTTTGGAAAAACTCGGTTCATCTGAAACAACAAAAAAAAATATTTTTTTGAATAGACGATATTGGATAAGACTCGACCGAGCTTTTTTTCGTTATTGTGTTTCAATCATCAAAAAGAAAATTCTGATTTTTTTTCGAATTTTCGCGGAAAAAATGGTAAAATTATTGTTGATAAATGATGAAAAAAAATATTGAGAAGAAAAACGTCGGTCAAAACCAACCGAATTTCAAGTAAATTCGTTCATTAGATGTCGAGAAATCGTGTACATCGTTTTGAAAAATATAGTTTCGAGAAAAACTCGTTTAAAGTTTTCGCAACAGTTCTATCGTCGTAATCATAAGTTTACCTTTAATCTGCGATTGCTGCATCACTCTTTAATTTGAGTTGCCTGAAGAGACTATCGATTTTTTTAAGTTTTCACGGTAGCAAGTTGTCACCCCTCAAGGCGGCTATGGACGCAACGGCGGTTAGGTTAGATTGGCGAAGTCCAGCTAGGCAGCGATGGAAAAGTGTTCATTTAGAAACGGATAATGGGTAAAAAACCGAAAGCTTCCGAATTCAAGAAATAGTTGATGCCAAGTATAAAAATCGAAATGTGAGAACTTTAAAGTTGCGTGAAATATTCATGAAAAAGCGAACAAATAAGTTCGCTGGCGTAAGCATGATGGGGTCGGGACGAGTTGAGCCGAAACATCCCATTTATATGATAGATAGATCAAACCCAAACAATCTCCAATGTCTTCAAAATCTCTGGGTCAATTTGACCCGGATAGTACTTCGTCCACCTGCCATTAGCAACTCTTCGGTCGGTTTTTATTGAAAAAAATCAGGCATACAGTTCAAACATTTCTCAACACGTCTGTATAATTAAAATTTGGATATTATCAAGTTTTATCGTTTAACAAAATTATTGAAAACTTTCATTTTTAGAAAAGTAAGCATTTCACCAAAATTTCATCGGGGTGAAAACGACCCAGTGTGTTAAGGCGTTACCCCCACTTGTAGCGCAAAAAAAGGCCTTTTTCATGAATTTTTTTTAAAGAAAACTACAAAACTTTTTTAATCGATCAATATACCATCTTAAAGAACACATCTTGAAGAACTTTCAGTAATTTTTTTATTGAAAAATATTACATTGTTTAGTGGCAAATGGCCGTCAATGAAATAATGTTTTTATATATACGGTTTGCGGTGACCAACATTGCGGCGAAGTGGATCTTCTGAAAAAAAAATGCGGATGGATTTAGTCAAATATAAGTATAAACTAGTCTTTAATCGAAGGATTTTAAAAAATATTCATTTTTCACAAAATGGCGGACAGTCAAAGTTAATGGTTCGATTTTAACGAAAAAAACGGCCGTTTTTTGGCTATAAAACGGCCATTTTTTTTCGAAAAAAAAAATCGAACGATTAAAGACTACATTTTTATGTATTAAATAAGCCTGCAAATTTTCAAGAAGATCGGTTCATTAGTGTTCGAGTAATCTTGGTCACCGACTTCAGAAATGCCATTTTGAGAAAAACGCGTTTAAAGTTTCAATTTCAGTTTACACGAAGAAAATATTTTTTTTTGTAAACTTACATAGAGTCATCTATTCCGGGCATAAAAAAAGCTGCACTTCAAATTGCACTTCAAAAAAATACAATAAAAAAAATCGATTTTTTCAAAATCGCCAGTGGGGGTAACCCCTTAACGTAGGGTTAAAGAAAAGTCCAGGTTCGTCGTCGGCACAACCAGAAGTGCTGATTCGTACTTGTAAAATTTCGCCAAAATATCCATTCCCTATACGTATATAGGGTGTCTCAAAATGACCTGACATTTTTAATTATAAATAAAACGTATTATTTATTTAAAAAGTATGAATATTTTTATTTTAATATAAGGTACAAACATGGAGGTTCCGTCTGGAACACATTATCCGATAAATGGCCGCCTCGTCCCTGTTAGCAAACGTTCACTCTTTTGACCAAATTTTCAATAACATTTTGGCATAATTGCGGACTAATTTCATTAATGGCGCGTCCAATTGCTTCCTTGAGCTCCGGGATCATCTGTGGATCATTGGCATACACTTTTCCTTTCAGAAAACCCCAAAGAAAGAAGTCCAATGGCGTCAAATCGCACGATCTTGGTGGCCAATTCACATCGCCGCGGCGTGAGATAACACGACCATGAAACTTTGTCTGCAATAACTATGCAGTAACAATGCAGCAAATAACAATTTCTATGCGTGGCTCGATCGTGTAATTCTCCATGACTAAACCGCAATACACTGAGAAAAAAAATGATTGATCCAATATCATTGGTGTTATTGAATGAAATTTCGTTGATTCAATTGTAAAATTGTTGGTGTAGATAATCGGATTTATAAGTCCAAACAAAACGCTATTGTCTTCAATAACATGATAAAATTAAAAGTTGTTTTTCATTCAAAAGATATATTGTTAGCCGAGAACAAAATATTATTGGAACTATCTAAAAAATTATCGCGAACAAATCATATACTTTTGAATGCATTTTCTGCAACGAACAAAAAAGCGTTTCAATTCATAACATGAATATTGTTGATTCGAGTACACAAGGAAAATTGAATTTCGCTCGTTTGATCCAGATAAAATTGCTATTGAGTAAATATGTTATTTTATTTTTTTCACCATATCCGATATTGATTTCCAAGTACATTATTCGTTAAAATATGAATATTTTATTTTGATTAAAAAATATTAAGCAAATGTCTGCACTGGTTGAAAAATTATGCGAAAATAAAATTTGTTTCTTGCGCATTTGTTTGAAAAAATTCAACCAAATCATGGCCGAGCGCCACCGAAATTATAGGTGTGAGGAAACCCGTAGTTCTCGGAGTAACCGCTAGAAGCCGCATGCGCGCTCGTTTCTCGTAAGCTTAGCGCGAACCGAAAATCTACTTAAACGCCAGAGAAACTCTAAAGAGTATCGCTTCTTGGCCTGTAGCTAAGATCAAAGTGTAGTATCTGTTCTTATCAGTTGAATATCTGATATTCTCTCCATGGATATTCCATTGGACATCTGATATTCTCTCCACTATTATCGTGGATGATCATTCTAATGCTCACTTTTTATATAAGATTTAAAACAAATTGAAAAACGTACGTCCCATGGCATATTCGTTCCGATGGAGTAAAGAAATAATTAATTCTATTGATTATATTTTTGTACGAAATAAAAAATATTGTAGCAACCGCTTAATTATTTCATCCATACATCTACGGATTGTATATATAATGATTTCAATCGAATATAATTTTATTTGAAGGATAATGTAGATATTCAGAGAACAGGAGAGCTTTTTCAAATAAAACAATATGTTATTTTAATCAATCACATTTTCCAATATTTTATAGTATTGTAACAATCTCATATATCGGTGGCACTCCGCAGCAGCACATTTACTTGGATCAACCAATATATTATTTTAATTCAATTGGTTTCTTTTTTCTCAGTGTACTTCCTGAAGCCAGTTGCCAAAGATTAGTACTCTACGTTCGCGACAAAAAAAAATGGCGCGCAATTTACAATGTCAGGTGTCATTTTGAGACACCCGTTACACACACACACGCAGGCACGCCGGTTCGTTGCTTACAACGCGCATACCACGTTGCTCTTCCGAATTTCCGGATATTGAGGAAAATTGGGCAATCGCGTAATCGCGGATGTGCTCAGCAATCGCGTCGAGGTTCTTTCACGCTGTTTCTATGAATACGTGTGTGCATGTATACATGTAATATGCTGGCCGTAGCTGCACACTGCTCGAGCGGGGAACAGATTCCTCCAACGAGGGGTGGAAGAGATAAAAGAAGGGAGAGAGAGAGAGAGAGAGAGAGAGAGAGAGAGAGAGAGAGAGAGAATCCGTTCCCATGATCTTACGAGTCTCGAGCTCTCTCGAAACATAGAGGAGAATGAGTAGGCAACAAACATAGCCGTATAGACAAAGGCAACGAGAGAAGGAAGGAAAGGAAGAAAGCCGGAGAGGCTTGCCTGCACAGTTGTCGGAGCGTTTGTGGGCAGAGGGAGGGGGCTTTTTTCGTTTTACAAACTGGTTCAATTTTTTCTCAAAAAAGCGGGTGTAGAGCGAGAGAGACGGCAAGCGGGTGGGGGAGGGGAGAAAACCGGTTGTGTCTACTACGCAAAGAGAGCCGAGGGCCCATCGCGAGGATAGAGAACGAGCGGTTCACGCGGTAGGGGGGGGAGAGGGCACGAGCTCGCGAAAAGCGTCGAAGGGGGGCATCCTCGATCTCTCGGGTATCCGCGCGCGGCAGGTACGTGCATGCGCTATCTATGCGCCCCTTGCATACTCAATTGGGACACTTCCAGACGCGTCGAGTCGTAGATTAAAGTGGGTAAATTATAAAAACATTAATATGTTGTTTTGCCTGCAATTTGAATAAACTACTTTTGGGGCTGGTTCCCAAATGTTGGAAAAAAAGGTTTTTTCGGTCTTTTTTGGATTTTTGAAATACCTATAACATTGGAAAAATATTCTACGCAAGTTTCTAGTGGATCCGTTCAAAATTAAGCGACTTACGGGCGTTTATAGGTAACTCCCGCGTACCGGTGAACTATAAACGCTCTGTTCTCAAAATGACTTTTGCAAAATCAGAATATTCAAGTTTGCATCGATGAGATGCGACGGAATTTTTTTCTTTCGTTTTGCTAATTTTTTTGGCACATTCGGGCTACCAAAAGCACTGAAACCTTTTTGAGAATCCTTATTAGGTTAACATAATCTAAACTTGGAAAAGAAGGATTTAGATAGAGATAAAAAAAGAGAAAATTGTAAAGTTAAAAAATGATGAAGATTTTTCGTTGCGTTCCAACGATGCCAACTTCGACGCCATTCAAAATCGGTGATCACTACACTCAGAAAAAAGATTTATTAACGACAAAGAATTTTGTCTCCCGGCGAATAAGTTTTCTTATTCGTATGTCGGCCTACTACGATTGTATTAACAGCTAAGAACATTTTTTATTTAAATTTATGTTTAAGATTTACTAAGAATTTTTCTTAACATCTAATACGATATATAAGTTAGAAGAAATAGGTCTTTTATGTCCGACAAATAGAGTTTTTCTTAACATCTAATAGGATTCTTCATAATCCCCCAGCTGGTTTTCTTCGAGGAATTGTGTCATTTCGTCCGTCATTATTTTTTCACTTGATCGTTTTTTTCTCACTTAATATTCTTACTTACACTCAAATCATTCCTCACTGTCGAGTTTCTCACTTCCGAAACGCAACACTGACACTTGTGCCAAAAGCATTGGCATAGGAAGAAGCTACATGGTAAGCGTATGCGTGAGCTACATCTGACGAGCGGCCTGCTGTCGGGCCCGTCGCGTTGAAGGGCAAAGTGCGCATGCGCGCATTAGTATCATAGTCGCGAAATAAGAGGTTTTCGTGATTGGAAAGTAGTATTTATTTGATTTAAGGAAATATTTATTCAAATTTTCTATTTTAAATATGGCTTTTAATTGATGCGAAAAATCGGCACGTAAAGAGACATATTTAGTGACGCCGAATAAATTCTGTAGTTACAATCACATAAAAACTGTCTTCATACGAGTAAACGTTTATTAATTTCTAAGAAATTATGTTCTACGGTGCCAATTTATTGAAACATAATAAATCTTTTTTCTGAGTGTATATCTTAAAAGTCACTGCACCGGGCAACTGCAAATTTTCCTAACTTCTTTTTCACATAAAAAAGCCGTGCTCGGACGGAGGAATTTTTTTGTTCGATGCATAGTTTTTTGTCGTCGAAAACAGAGCGTTTCTTTCATGGAAAATCGATACTTTCACGTTGACGGCGGTCATTTTTTCAAAAATCAATATTTTATTAAACGCTTCGTCCAAGCGCTGGATCATTTTATGCAAAAACTAAATGCGTCTAATTTGTTTCCGAGCAGCAGTGGTCACCGCGAAGGGAGTTTTCGCACAAATCATTGCATCTACCACGTTTATAAATACTTTGCAATACAACAATTTTAAAAGATACTTCAAACCATCCTCTTGGTTGTAAACAAAAAAAAAAATGGTAAACCAGCACACGTTTTCCGAGAAAAAAATCACGAACATTTCTCATTTTTCCGGCCATCGGCGAGGTGAAAGGAGAAAATTAATTTTTTGACTCGCTCAAATCTCTTTCAGCCGATTTTGCCTACAAAAATCCCTCGACCATTTTTTAAGACGGTTGTTGGGAGATTCGCCATTTAAATTTGCATAATATATTTTGGTATCATGATAAAAATAAGGGAGCAAAAATATGAATTTTCGTTGCATTTCAACGATGCAAACTTCAATACCATAGACGCGTGGGGTTTCTGAAGACCCCAAGTTTCCACATCGTCGACACTGCTACAATGTACACACACATTCCGATGAAAAAAAGAACATGACTTGAAAAAACGTTTTTGCTTGATCCAAAAGAACGCCATTGAAGTTTGCATCGTTGGAATGTAACGAAAAGATCGTTTTTCCGTAATGGCCAATCTTTTTTCGGCACATTGGTGCTGCAAAAGTGATTGAAATATTCTCAAAAATCCGTATTAGGGATCGATAACCTAAACCTGCTAAAGAATTCAGGTAGCAATAAAAATAAAGAACTGAAAAAAAAACGCGAACAATTTTCGCTTGCATTCCATCGATGCAAACTTACGATATCGAAGTCTCCATCGTTGGAATGCAACGAAACTTTTTTCCCCAATTGCAATTTTTTGCCAGCTCGAACCTACGCTAACATTTTTTTTAATCAAACCTAGAATGGTAACCTTATTTTTTTGACCCATTATGGTAACCTGGGGTGACAAACCACCCCAATTGTGAAAAATTCATATCTCCGGTAAAATTCCACGAAAAGGTTTCAACTTGGGCTCATTCGTTTCGTTTTTTAATGCAGAATCACGTAGGCCTACGGCGATTCCGCTCAAAGTAGGAAAAGTTACTAAAAAAATGAGCTGAAAGCGTGAAAAGTATGAAAAATTCGTAAAGGGCGCGAGATTTAAACTCGCCTGGGGTGGTATTTCACCCCAGGTTACCGTTCTCGGGTTAAGGCACAACACCACTGTGACCCCCTGTTTTTTTGCCATTTTTCAAGAATTTTTTTTTGTGGGAAAAAAAAGATATTCGAAATTTTTTTTTGTTTTGTTCGTTGTTTATTGAAGATACATAAAAAAAAAATTTCCAATTTTTCACGCCCCATGGTGACGCTGGGGAAGCTCCCGCGTCAGGTACTGTTGCCTCTGCAGTGGTTCGCGACACGCAGCAGAACTCTCTTCAAAGTCGATCTGAAAAACAATACCGAGTGTTTTCGTTAATAATATGATATTTTGAAGAGAAGTACATAGGGATTTGAAAAAATATTGATTAAAAAAAAATAGCATTATGATTGCTATTTTTGACGAAAAAATAGTTTGTATGATTTTCGAGCAAAATTTCTCGTCGAAAATAGGCTATAACTTTTTTTATTATTGAGATATCGAAAAAATCCTATGTACTTCTTTAGATAATCTAGTTTTATTGATGCAGTCCAAATTTGAAGTCGATCGGATTAAAATTGCTCGAGTTCTGCTGCGTACCGCACTCAAAAAAGTGGTTTTGAGAAAAGCGCGTTCAAAGTTTTAGGTTTGTTAATTTATGCGATAAATTGGAAAAAAAATTTTGTACACTCAGAAAAAAGATTTATTAAGGACAAAGAATTTTGTCTCCCGGCGAATAAGTTTTCTTATTCGTATGTCGGCCTACTACGATTGTATTAACAGCTAAGAACATTTTTTATTTAACTTTATGTTTAAGATTTACTAAGAATTTTTCTTAACATCTAATACGATATATAAATTAGAAGAAATAGGTCTTTTATATCCGACAAATAGAGTTTTTCTTAACATCTAATAGGATTCTTCATAATCCCCCAGCTGGTTTTCTTCGAGGAATTGTGTTATTTCGTACGTCATTATTTTTTCACTTGATCGTTTTTTTCTCACTTAATATTCTTACTTACACTCAAATCATTCCTCACTGTCGAGTTTCTCACTTCCGAAACGCAACACTGACACTTGTGCCAAAAGCATTGGCATAGGAAGAAGCTACATGGTAAGCGTATGCGTGAGCTACATCTCACGAGCGACCTGCTGTCGGGCCCGTAGCGTTGAAGGGCAAAGTGCGCATGCGCGCATTAGTATCATAGTCGCGAAATAAGAGGTTTTCGTGATTGGAAAGTAGTATTTATTTGATTTGAGGACATTTTTATTCAAATTTTCTATTTTAAATATGGCTTTTAATTGATGTGAAAAATCGGCACGTAAAGAAACATATTTAGTGACGCCGAATAAATTCTGTAGTTACAATCACATAAAAACTGTCTCCATACGAGTAAACGTTTATTAATTTCTAAGAAATTATGTTCTAATGTGCCAATTTATTGAAACATAATAAAGCTTTTTTCTGAGTGTACCTTTAATCAGCGATGCCGGCACCATATAGCTGGCCTTCAAGAAGCAAATCATTGTCCCTAGCATCTTTTCTCGTACTTGTAGAGGCTCTTCTTGCCTCTTTTGCAGCGTCTGTGAGCGAGCGCTCCGCCAGCTCGATCCGCGCTGCGTCGGTTTCAACGCAAAAATTGAAACAATTTGGGCCGATAGTTATCCCCGACGTCTCCAAAACTTTCATGAGGCTTCTCAGGCCATCATTGAATAATAATACCGCGATATCAGCTGCAATATCGACGATTTTTTTGCTCCCGGACTGACACTTGGGGGCTATTGCCCAAACTGATTTGTTGTAGCTTTCGTTGTTGTTTTGCGTGAAGCCGCCCAAACAACGCTGCAGCAAATCGTCTCTGCTCAAATTTATATATCCCGGTATACCTGCCGACCCTGAGGCGCGCAGCTGCGCGGGACCCCGAGCGTCACGGAGCGCTGCACCGCTCCACAAAATATTCAGTATCTCCGAAAATAATAATTTTTTCGACCTGGGTCCAACGGCATCTTAATCTTAAATGTATTTTAGATTTTTCTAGATGGTTTTCAAAAAATCGATTTTTTGAAGCCGTCACAGTGGTGTTGTCCCTTAACTCTCATTAGAGACCTACAACCTAACTCTGTTGAAAAATATCTTGGATAACAATAAAAATGGAGAAGAAGGAAGTAAAGAAAAATCTTCGTTGCATTCCGACGATGCAAACTTGAATATCGTGCAAACTTCGACATAGTCCAAAAGACAGCGGCATAGATTTTTTTCTTCCGGAAACAATGCAATGTTTTTCATCAATGCGCGTACGAAAGCGCTTGATTTGTATAGATTTATTTCATGTGATAAAAAGACAAAAACAAAACGTCGCCGGAGTGAAGGAGAATAGATTTTTCGTACACACGACAAAAGCGTCTAAAAGCTCCAAACGTATTAAAGGTACGGAGAGGTACGAGAGAGCGAGAGAGAGAGAGAGAGAGAGAGAGAGAGAGAGAGACCGAGCTTTAGGAACGATCTGCACTTGGCCTCGGAGGCCTCCGACCGGAAGTGACGCAATGAACGCTGGGAAAGCGCTCGGGCGCCCACTGTTCGTTATCGGTGGACGCGAATGCCCGGATTCGTAGGACGAGTGGGTGCCATTATACACCGTCTCTCGTACGTATACCGCGCGCGGTATGTCGCGAGTTCTCCCCTCGTCACGTGATTCTTCCTCCCGCTCTTTCGTTCCTCGTTTTCTTTGAGCTGAGGACTTTGCTCGTTCCCTGTGCTAGCTCGTGAGAGATAAAGGCGCTGCTGTCGCCTCATGCCAACAAGTGGCCCTTGTCCTTCTCTCTCTCTCTCTCTCTCTCTCTCTCTCTCTCTCTCTCTCTCTCTCTCTCTCGATATCTCCCTCTCGCAATCGTCATCGGGAGATCGCGCGGAAACTGCAATTCCATTATTTCGCTTCGTAAAACGTGGCATTTTTTTTATCCCGATACGTGGATGAGAAAATTGCAATTACTTCGTTATTAGCAAAGTAGATTTAGGGGCCGGGGATCGGGGGCGAAAATAGTGAAGGACGTTTTTATTGGGAACGATTGAAACAAAGAATCGCGTGACAAGTGCCCCTGGGCACGGGTCGTTCGACGGTGATCATCCGATTATCCCCCGTCAAACGACGAAAGGACGTTCGTCACTGCACATACCTATAGCGAATTAAGCGCGCTTGTCACTTTTCTCGTATCACCGAATATAGATATTTCCGAAGATATTTTTGGCCAGATGAAACGTAATTGGTTTTTATTAGAGGGGGGGCTTGTTATTCCGAAATATCGCGATACCAGGAGGATACGGCGAGATACAAAACAAGCGCGTCAAGCTTGCCAATTGTCACTTATATCCACGAGCTCACGGAATTATTTCGATCATTCGATTATACCCGGTTACCTCGACGGGCATAAACGGGATGTATTTTTTATCTACTCGGTATTCCCACGGTAACATCGTTTCAAGATCATCTCACCTAATTGCCTCACCTCAGATCGCTCTTACAAATTCATCGCTTCTCCGGCTCACAGTCCTTTTCATCGCTCTGAGAAATCAACTCCGTTTTGGAGGAAGGAAGAAAATTATTTCCTCACTTGGTCGAGTTTTTCAACGTTATCGGTGTACTATTTTAAGAACTTATTGTAAATTTGGGTTTGTTTGGCTCTTTAAGGGGAGGCCTTTTTTCTTTCTTCGTACGGCGGTGTATCGTGCTCGAAAATTCGGCAGAGAATAGCGGAATATCTATCGTGTCCAATTTTGAGAATGTTATTGAACCACGTTGCGCTCTCGAAGTTTTTATACTTTTTTGAATTTGTGAAAGAAATTAGGCACATTTAAGAAATTCGAAAATAGATGACTGAAGTTTCGCAGAATTTTGGCCGTTACCAACATTTTGCGAGATATTTAAGAATGAAAAATACAAAAAAAAAAGGAAAAGAATTTAAAGACAGATTTAAGCATTTTTTTAGAGATTAAAAAAAACAATTTATAACTTTTTAAGAATTGTAAATAGCAATTACCAGCTTTTTAAAGAAATCTATAAAATAAATACTAATTCCCTCAGAGATTTCACAAAGCAATTATTATTGGGAGAGGCTGTTTTTAAAGTCTAATTTGATGATAATTATTGACAATTATCAATTACGTGTAATTATTATTAGTTGTTTTCCGAAATTCTGGAACAAGTTAGTATCTATTTCTTGAAGTTCTTCAAGAAGATAGTAATTATTATACTTTTTTACAATTTATAAAAAATTAGGAATTGCTTCTCAAAATTTGAAAGAAAGTGTCTTAAATTTTGTTTAATGCTTGCAAAAAGTTGCTCCATCTTTTTTAATTCTCATAATTTTTCTAACAAGTTGATAATTACTTTCGAAAATTCTCAACTTTCCGCGATAAAATTCGAAATGCGGAGTCTATAAATTCTACATTCTAATTCTAAAAATTCTGCATTCCATTTCTAAACATTTTTCATGCTAATTTTAAAAAATCGAAACTAGCCTGAAATACTAATTATAAAAATTCTAAAATCTAATTGTGGAAATTCTAAAAATTCTAAAATCCAATTCTAAAAATTCGGTATTCTATTTCTAAAAGCTCAAAATTCACATTTCAAAACTTAATTGCTTCTTAAAATTCGTAGGAAAGTTTCTTAAGTCTTTTTCAATGCTTACAAAAAGTTTCTCAATTTTTTAAAATTCTCATAATTTTGCTAAAAAGTTGATAATTACTTTCGAAAATTCTCAACTTTCCAATATAAAGTTCTAATTCCTAATGCGAAAAATTGAAAAATTTTCTTGGAAAAATTCGAAATGCTGAATCTAGAAATTCTACTTTCTAATTCTAAAAATTCCAAGTTATCATTTTGCAATTTCTAAAATTCTAAAGTCCCATTTAAAAAATACGGTATTCTATTTCTAAAATCTCTACACTCCCATTTCAAAACTTGTAAATTAAATAATTCTGAATCCTCATTAAAGAAAATCATTCCAATTCTGAACATTATTTATCCCAATTTAACAAATTCGAAATTCTAGTTCTAAATACTAATTATAAAAACTCCAAGTTATCATTTCGTAAATTCTAAAATTCTAACATCCAATTTAAAAAATTCAGTATTCTCCTTCTAAAAGCTCTACACTCCCATTTCAAAACTTGTAAATTTAATAATTCTGAATTCTCATTTAAAAAATTCTAAATTCTAATTCTAAAAACTAAACTTCAATTTCAACAAAACGCAATTCTAACTCTAGTTCACAAATTCTCGATTTTTCAATTTACAAAAACCCATCATTCGTACAAGCCGTGCGCAAATTTCCAACGATCCGAAAGTTCTTCCCTTTCCTTTTGTCCGAATCTCGCCGTGGTGAGAATCGAGGGGAAACGAAAATTCGCGTTACGAGTTTGGGCTTGCATCGAATAAAGTTAGCGCGATGGTCGCGCGGAGGTCTCTCGCAGCGCCCGTCTCGTGAGGTAGCGACGATGCACGAGGAAGGGATTAGTTGAACGGGCGCAGGAGCAGCGTGCAGCGGCGCGGCGCAGGGGGAGTCAAAGTCAAAAGGAGGTGGCGGCGGAGGGAGCGAGAGCGAGTAGGGGAACGAAAAGGATGAGAAAGAGAAAGAGGACACTTGTATATCCGCGCTCATACGGTGGCGTCGTCGTCGTGTCGTCGTCGTTGCGACTCTTCAGAGTAGGGGAACAACACTGCAAAGTATTCGCCGTATTGTAGGTCGTTGCGTTTTATAACGTAATTTCTTAATTTTTCGTTGCTGACGTGGCAAACCTCGCCTCGAATTTCCGATAATTCTAACGGTTGGCTCGTTTTTTTTTGCTCTTTCAGCATTCTCGTTGGTTCTGGGTGTACACGAGCTATTTTTTTTTTATTATTCGTCACGCACCATTGAAAATCGGGGATAAATTTTCCGTGCAAATGCCTGACGAATGCGTACGTTTTACGATTTTTTTGTTCTTTTTTTCACGGTAGGATTTCTTTGTCCGGGCAATCGACCGGAAACTGCCTGTTTTTGTTTCAAGCAGATAAGAACCTTATCGAGAATAAATACGCGAACCTCGAACGTGAGTTTTTTTTCTCAGTCTCCCAATGGTCGGCTTTCATTTGCATATTTTGCGTTTGGCGTTTCTCTTTGTGAAAGGAAACAAAAACGTCGTTCGTACGCTTCGAACGGACGCGAAAAAAGGGGGCATCTCGTGTAATTCTTCCGAGTAATTACTTTGGTCCCTGAACGAACGTCGTCGGTTTGCACTCGCACGACCAGCGATCTGTTTTTTTCCATCCACCGTCGTCAGGCTCAAGGGACTATACCAGTGTGACGGCTGAAAATTTGGGTGATTTTCGGGAATTTTTTGGAAGAAAAGTACTCAATTAAATATTTCGGAAAATTGAGAATATATTTGGCTATATTTGACCTATATTACATAATTTTTTCATAGAAAACTATTGAGATCCAAGCGACTTATGCGCTGCCTTCGGAGGCGCCAAAAAAAAGTTGCTCCACTGCTGACATGATTCCGGCCGATTGAGTAGCTAAAAACGAAAAAGGAAAAAATGTCGTTAAACTGGAAGGTATTTCCTGTACAATGACGTAGGATTTTCGAAAAATATCAAAATCTAACAAAATGGCGTAGTTATGAAAAAAGTCTGTTTTCTCGCCTATAGAATGGTCGTTTTTTTCAATGTCAAATCGTCAATTTTCATCCAAGCAAAAATATCCTACGTCATTGTAGGGTAAATATATTCAAGAGTACTCAGTTCAAATTTCAAGTCAATCGGATAATTGCTCTTCGAGTTACAATGTCGGCAAATTTGAAAAATCTCATTTCATATTCTTGAAAGTATAAAAATCTCATTTCATATTCTTGAAAGTATAAAAATCTCATCTCATATTCTTGAAAGTATAAACTGTCGAAAAAGGCAAAAAAAATCGATTTTTTGAAAGTGTCACACTGGCATAGACCCTTAACCCTTTATAGGCGCGTGGCGTCTCCGGAGACCCTCAGACTCGTCGTCGACGCTAGAATTTGTTTTTTTCTTCCTCGAAATCCTCCACCTACTCGCCTGGCAATCATTCCTCAATGCGTAACCTGTTGATCCTTCATACACGGCCATTTTTTCGACAGGCTAAAATATTACCCTAACGGAACGGGATGCCTCCCACGCACTTGTATCGCCAAAGGGTTGATTTTTTTGACGCCGATTCTCGTACAATTGCCGAATGGATCGTCAAGCCCAAAAGCGTTCGATGTTGCGAGTGTAGATCGACGGAGAACGTCTCGTTGCGAAATCTAATAATTTCACTCGCGATAAATGAGAAATAATTCCGTGACGCGGAGGCTTGAAAATGCGAGAGCCGCGCGAGGGGAGAAAGAGGGAGATACAAGCTGACAATAGAAAGTAGCCTGGCTCCGTCGTTGTATACCGCAACATTACTAATGCACCAATCTAGGATAAATTGAGAGAATGTTTTCGCCAGGTCGTTGCGAACTCTCGAGAGATCTAACGGAAACCCGATTCCGCTTAGCTCCTCGACGTGTGCGTGTGTGTTTCTCTATACCGCGCGTTGCCTCGTATATACGCGACGAATAATTATTCCTTCGACGGTTTTATGCATTGCAGCGTGCTGCGAAAACTTACCCGATCGAATACAGCACCAGGGCTAATGTTACAGGATGGCGACTTGTATTTTTTTAAATTAACAATTGAAATGTGAGACCCATTCGGTATTAAGGGGTTAGGCTACTGTGCCTACCCGAAAATCCAGGTTCTATGAAAAAATTAATTTTGAAGACCGTGGGATGATTGGAAAATTGTTTGGATATTTATTTGGACGTAGGGGAGAGTGGGGTACAATGTATCACGGGGCACTGGGAGCTGGATGCGATTTCTCGGAGGTTTGTAGCTCGTAAATGCCATTTTTTTTGTGTTGGACCGCGATTTATATTTGGTTTCGTCGAGCCTAAAACAAAGTCGATT
Organism: Ophion slaviceki; assembly: GCA_944452715.1. Lineage (NCBI taxonomy): Eukaryota > Metazoa > Arthropoda > Insecta > Hymenoptera > Ichneumonidae > Ophion > Ophion slaviceki. Next base: position 20,894,329 of record OX101788.1, read on the forward strand.
GCGGGTCACAAAGAATTGTTGAAAATTAAAAAGTGATTTGAGGCTTGGAAAAAAAATATTTCGCTTGCCGGAAAAACGTAAAATATAACGTAACTTTCTGTAGCGGCTTGGGTTTTCGGTCCTAATCGATAGTTTTATTATTCATGATGGGCTCAGTGACTTGTCTTTTTCCATTCGTAGTTAAATTAATAGTTATTTTCATCGACAATCAAATATTTAGCTAGTGAGGTACAAGCCCCGACTCCCAATGAGGAAACAAAAAAGTGACGACGCTCCGAAAAAGCGCAATGCGTCACGGGCCGCTGTCAACGACGTGCAATTTGTAAAAATAATATGTTCCTGTGATATTACTGACTTTATACTGATACTGATATACTGATTTTGTTTGGGTTCGTACTGTTATGTGTAAAAATAACAGTACGCCTCATTGTACCCTACGTTTCGCAGTAGTTGACACACTGTACCCACCTATATGGTACCCCACCCATGGCGTACAATGAGCCAGGCCGCGAAGTTTATTCGTTTTCATTATTTTGGTATTTTTAATCTTTCGCAAAAAATATGGGCGCTTTATTCTACGCCCAAACGTCTATAAAATCGGTAACCTTTTTTTAAATCAGACTACCTTGATTGGAGTAAAAATTCGTTCGAAAAAAGTGACACACTGTACACCACCTTCCCCTACATTAGGGAGGTTGGAGCGGTTGAGTCAAATGATGGTTTATACATTTTCTTTTCGATTAACCTAAAAAAATGCATACGAGGTTTAGATTTCTTCCGTAGATGTTAATTTTTCATAAACTATATCATTAGAGATTAAACTATGCATTTTTATATTTTTATTACGTGACTAAGAAAAATTTGTATGTTACTACCAACATGAAAAAGTAAAACGCAATGAATGATCATTACGAAAAAAAACTGCGTCAGTGAATGTTTTATACAATTCAGAATGGAATTTTGAGTCATTTATAATTATGCATATTTATATTTATGTGACGAGATTATTTATTATTAACTTTGATTAATATTAAGTGTCGCCGAGATACGGCAACTTCGCGGATATTGAGGTTGGCAGCAATGCTTTTCATTCGCCAATTAAGATTCGTAATCTTTAATCAAACCTTGATGGTTCAATATTTAATATATATGGTTTACGATGGTCAAGATTGGTATTCTTTCTTCTAAATGTTTACAAAGGTTTAGTTTGCGTTAACGGAGACTTTGTCCTTGGAGTGCCATATTTCAGGTGTTTACATTTTATTTTTTTTAAAGGAAACGAGTAAAGCTTTTTGAGTGCGGTTTTTTTCTTGCTTTTATTCATGATATACAGAACGTTAAAAAAATTTTTTTTTGAAAAAAAAAAAAAACCAAAATGGCGGCCGTTGCAGCTCCGCGAAAACAGGTCCTCAAATCGCGGGAGGTAAACGGTTGACATCACTGCCCCCTCTTTGTTGATCTGAAACACAAATTCAAAGCATATTATCAATCTGTGACCCTTTGGTCATGGAATGACGGATGGGTTTTTCGTTTAGTACAAATTTCGGAAAATGGCGGCAATTTAAAAAAAAATTGAATTTTCACGTTTTTTTTCGCATAAAAAGATAAATAATAAATGCAAAAATGTATCTATCGAAAAAACGATCCGTCATTCCGTGAAGACATATTTTCTGAGTATGCTCTCCAAATTTCAGGTCGATATGTTAATTACAGCGGTCAGGAGAATGTCAGCCATTTTTAAAAACCTGTTTTCGAGAAAAACGCGTTTAAAGTTTTGTAATGTGTTTACACAAATGTGTTTATAATTGCCGCTAATCGGCAATGCCTGGTCCATAGAGGCATCCCTCCTCTTCTTCTAGCTGCTCATGTTGAGCCGCTAACATCACCCGCTGCTTTCAAGGACAAAGGCTCCCTTAATTCGATGTTAGAAATGGTTCATGTTGGTGCTAAATAGCCAAAAAAATTACATCACCCATAGCGTAAACGCCTTGCGCATCCCACCGCACGTAAAATTACATACATTGAACTACTTTTCAACTCTGGTGTTCTGTGGTGAATAAAATTGAAGCAATTCGTAAAGACTCAGTATAGTCTAGACAATAATATACGAGGGTGAATAAAAAAGTTCCTAGAAGCATATATTGATATAATATTTTTGGAGGTAGTTTGATATTTATTTCGAAGAGTGTCAATCACACAATATTTATGCAAAGTTTCAATCGATTTCATCGTATTGGTTTTACGTTATTAATTACTTGCTGCAAACAGTTGTTAAAAATACTCAAATATGGAGAAAAGTAAGTTACGTGCAGTGATAAAATACCTGTGCCTGAAAAACAGCTGCTGGCTGAATTCCTTGACCACCCACCATATTCTCCGGGCCTAGCCCCCAGTGATTTTCACTTATTCCCAAAATTGAAGGAGCATATCCGAGGAAAGCAATTTGACGATGATGACGCGGTTATGGCTGCCGTAGAAGAATTTGTTTGAGAGTCAAGAAAATGTTTTTTCTAGGAAGGAATGAGAAAGTTGGAAATACGGTATTCTAAATATATAGAAGTAGAAGGAGATTATGCAGCAAAATAAAATATTTTTGTTTCAATTTTCGTATATTTTTATAGCGATTCCAAAAACTTTGTGATTCACCCTAGGATAATTTTTTAAATCTTGCATTGTGGCTAGTGCTCAAGCTCCTTATCAAAATTGTGTATCAAATTTCATTTGAAAATATTAATAATTAAGGAAGTTATAAAAAGTCTCGCGAAGGACCATTGAACGTAAGATGTTTCAACGATGCACTTGATTTGGCCACTCGGTTGATCTAAAACAAAAAAAGGATTTTATTCTTAAAATAGATAGTATTAGCTAAGGGTTGACCGAGCTTCTTTTTTATCCGTGTTTCGATCACAAGAAAAAAAGGTTGAATTTTTTTTTTCGTTTTTTCGAGGGAAAATGATATTATTGTTAATAACTAATGAAAACAAATGTTAAAAAGAAAAACGTCTGTCAAGACTAAACTACTATTACATTGAATAAGTCTACCAACTTTCAAGTCAATCCGTTAATTGGATGTCGTGAAATCGTGGACACCGCTTTAAAAAACATTGTTTCGAAAAAAATGCGTTTAAAGTTTTACTAGCAGTTCTATCGTTGTAATCATAAGTTTACCTTCAATCTGCGATCCCTGCATCACATAGAGCTTCCTCTTCAACTTGAGTTGCCTCAAGCGACAAACGAGTGTTCGTTATTTTCACATGAGCCTAACCCCTTAAGGGAGGCCGTGAACAAAGTTACTTTTTCCAAAGCCCTGGACAAAAATTAGGCTCGATTGCGAGAAAAAAAATTCCAAATACACTAAATATCCGGCTCGGCGAAACAGCACAGCGTAGAAGAGGCTTTATATATGCTGATACGTTTTTGAAATTACGTTAGCCTGGTGGCCGTAGTCGGCGTTATGTAGACCAGATACATAAAGCGGCATGGACGGTAGCACGTATATACGGGTGTCGAAGAAGGGATTTTAATTAAAGGACGGAGGGGCGTTCGCCGCTTGCTTCCCTCTTTCTCACTCTCAGCCTTGTCTCTCCTCCCCTACACATTTTCTCTCCGTCTCTTTCTCACTTTGGTTCTCTATATATGTATATATGGAAGACACGAAAAACGTGCGTCATCCCATTCGGTCAATCTACGGAAATTGTACTCGTTAATTGTCAAATATATATATATATATATATATATATATATATATATATATATATATATTAGTCCATGGACGGTTTTTTCCTCTCCTCGTTCCTTTCTCATTTTTACGATCATTTTTTCCGCAACCCCCGACGATAAATGTTGCCATTCTGAGCCTCATTTCTATTTTTCGATGAATCTACATATCGATAATAGAATACAAGTAACTGTTTAATCTTGTTTTTTTTATATACTGTATTTACGTGTGTATGTGTTGAAGGGGGGAACGTTATTTTTAAAAACGTCGTTGATTTTGGGAACAGGACGATCTTTGTAATGTTCTTCATATGAATATTACATTAATTGAATTTACATTCATTTAAAGGTGATTTTAAAGCCACTGGAATTAACTTCATGTTGCGCATGGGGACAGCTGGATACTTTGAGGACGGTTCGCGAATTCGGTTCTCTTCAATATGACACTTTCTCAGATATATATATATATATATATATATCACAGTGCCGTTTCAAAATTACCGGTCAAAAATTTCCGACCACTTTGGATATTTGCAAAACTATATAAGAATAATATTATTCATTTTATAGGGCTATATAGTGTATTCGTAAAATAGGTAATAAATTGAATTATTTCTTATTATTGTTTTTTATTTATTTATTTTTAATATAATTATAATTATAATTGTCATAATATAGATTTGCAATTATCCAAAGTGATCGAAAGTGGCGCTATCATCCCAAACGATCGAAAACTTTTGACCGCTATTGTACGTATATATGTATCCAAATAACGATGTTGAACTATGCATCGTTGGAATGCAACGAAATTAAAGACAAAAATTATTTTCTCATTTTTGTTATCATACAAAATCTTTTCTTATACATTTAGACTGAAGAGTTCTAAGGATCTAATGAGGATCCTGAAAAATGTTTTCGTGTTTCTGAAAGGCTATATGTGTCCAGAGAAATTAGCCTATGAATCTTTCGTCGAATATCATTCCAGATACTTATCCGCGTATAGGGTAGAACAATTATTGTTAGATCGGTTAGTCGGCACAACTAACGGCGATATCCAAATCACTTCAATGGGTCTCGTCTTGCCGTGATCAAAATTGCGCCGTGGACCTAAATTCCCGCGACGGAAAAGTCGCAACCCGTAGTTTTTTTTCTTTTTCTTTTGACATTCGACACGTGTGTATATGAATTTTCCAGTTGCAATTTAGCGGCGCGGGTTATTGAGAAGGGGCGACGTTAGATTTGTCTTTGCAGAGGTGGGGGGAGGGGTGCGAGTTGAGAGAGAGAGAGAGAGAGAGATTTAGATTTAGACTTAGATTTATGCAATAGTGCGCTAGGACTTGTCCTCTGGCACGCAACCCACGTGTACAGAGATAATCCGAAGTGATACTATACAATAATAGAAAGCACTAATAGAAAACAATAATTTAAATACAATAATACAATAATAGAAAACAATAATTTAAATACGTTACGTCCGTAACGCATTCGCATTCGCATTCGCAGAGAGAGAGAGAGGGAGAGAGAGAGAGAGAGAGAGAGAGAGAGAGAGAGAGAGAGAGAGAGAGAGAGAGAGAGAGAGAGAGAGAGACGCGAGTGCGTCGAGGAGCTCACCGAGGCCGAGGGCGCCGCTCATGAACGCGAGATCGACGTCGACGACACATTTGATTTTGAGAAAAAAACCCAACGAATGTTGGGAACAACGGGCCGGAGGCAAACACGATGACAGTGACGAGAACCGTGATATTGAAGTTTGCATCGGCACATTTCCATTTCCCAATTTGCATTGGCACAACAAACTTGCGGTAAACTTCTTTTAAGATCCTCGTTGGAGACCTGCAACCTAAATCTATCGAGAATGATTTTAGGAAACAATAAAAATACAGAAGAAAAAAGTCGTTGTATTCCAACGATGCAAACTTCAACAAAAAACAGAACCTGTGTAGCTCTCTCGGTTCTCGTTTGACCGTTCCAAGTTTTTGCTTCTTCTTCTTTTTCCGGCGCTTTCGTTACCGGTTTAACCTAAAATTAGACGATACATGCAAATAATTGTAGTATGGGACGTAGTGGTGTAAAACATGATGATTCTTGAAAAAGGTGGAATTTGGCGTGTATAATCTTCGCCAGGACGAATCGAAAAGTATCGACACTGGTGCGTCATAAGAAAAATATAAACGTATTAAAGTATACCAGCGACTGCGCACGTGTGTGTAGTTCCGAAAAGCGGAAACCGAATTTCGAACTGAAATTTGGCACATACCTTCATTTTAATGCTACAAGAATTTTAATGCTACTTCCCGGAAAAGGATTTTTGGCGATGCGCCATCGTTTTCGAGATATCGATTTTCGAAAGTTATTTTTTCACCGCGCTCCTACTATATCTATAGCTGACGGGCTCAATTCTAGCTATACATGTTGATATATGTTATCGCGCTCTCCGCTAACTGAGGTGCCTCGCACTCACACTAGTGTTCCACGCATCCCACCATTCCGCATGCACATCCCAGCTGACCCGCGTCTACACCAGTGTTCAGGTAACCCACCATTCCACACGCACATACGAGATGACCCGCGCCCACACTAGTGTTTCAGGCACCCCACCATTCCGCACGCACATCCTAGATCAGCTGTGCCCACACTAGTGTATCAGGCAGCCCACCATTCCGCACGCACATCCGAGATCAGCCGTGCCCACACTAGTGTTTCAGGCAGCCCACCATTCCACACGCACATCCGCGATTCGCCTCGCCCGCACTAGTGTTTCACGCACCTGACCATTTCCAACGCACACCCGAGGCGACCCGCGCCCACACTAGTGTTTCACGCACCCCACCATTCCATACGCACATCCAAGATGACCTGGGCCCACACGAGTGTTTCATGCACCCCTCCATTCCACGCGCATATCTGACGTGACCCGCGCTCACACTAGTGATTCACGCACCCCACCATTCCACACCCACATCCGAGATGAGCCGCGCCCACACTAGTTCTTCACGCACCCCACCATTCCAAACGCATATCCGAGGTGCCCTGCGCCCACACTAGTGTTCTCGCACCCCACCATTCCACATCCACAAGGGAGATGAGCCGCGCCCACACTAGTGTTTCACGCACCTGACAATTTCCAACGCACACCCGAGGCGACCCGCGCCCACACTAGTGTTCTCGCACCCCACCATTCCACATCCACATGGGAGATGAGCCGCGCCCACACTAGTGTTTCACGCACCCCACCATTCCATACCCACATCCGAGATGTGCCGCGCCCACACTAGTTCTTCACGCAACCCACCATTCCACATCCACATCTGAGATGAGCCGCGCCCACACTAGTGCTTCACGCACCCCACCATTCCAAACGCACATCCGAGGTGCCCTGCGCCCACACCAGTGTCCTCGCACCCCACGATTGCACACACACATCCGAGGTGCCCTGCATCCATAGGCAGTGTTCCACGCACTCCACCATTTGCACAAACCGGAGAATGTGTTAACATATACAGGCATAGCTGAGCCCGTTAGCTATAGATATAGCAAGAGCGCAGTAAAAAAGATAACTCGCAAAAATCGATATCTCGAAAACTATGGCGCGTCGCCAAAAATCCTTTTAGGGGATCTCTTAAAATATTAAAAGGAAGATGTATGCCAAATTTCAGATCGAATTTCGGTTTCGGCTTTTCCAAACTTTACCCGTATATTTATACACACCCACATATGTAAAATAAATGTCGATAATATGACACGTTCCGTTCTTTATTCACGCTTGCACGTTGGTGGACCGGCTCCAATGACGAGAAAAAAAAGTCATTATGGAACATGGAAGAAGGGTCTGCGTTGACTGGATGTCCCTTTTCTCAAATTTCAAACAAGTCGCGAACACGAGAAAGGGGTTGAAGGGCGTGAAGGCGGAGCGCGGGCGGCCGGGGCACAGAAGTACAGGGAGGGTACCGTTTCCGTGGAGGTGTATGACATACGAGATAGCGGCGCAGACCGCTGCTAAGAACTTTCTTAATTACCACCAACTTTCTTCATAATTCTCGCTTCCTCGTTGCAAAGTTTGCCTCTCGCTGTTGCATCTCGCGCCACCTACTTGCATCTTCAGAAACAATAACAACAACAACAACTCAACTCTGCTCGGGGATAAGTCTCGCTCGGTGTGACGCAGCAGCCGTTATCGTGATTAGAATCGCTGCGCTACACGCACCTCGAGTCTTCTTAAAAAGAAGGCGCTTGAGCGATTTCGCGACGCGAAATGAGGATTATGAATTATTATTCGTTCTTTGAAAAATGTGAGGAATTAGTCTCGGGAAGATTGCGAATCGATTTGTTGTTGATAATAAAGATAAAGTAGATAATAAGATAATAAAGATGAAGATCAATAATAAAGATAAAGTATTTTGGTCAATGAATAACACGCGTAAACAGTTTTTCTCTAAGGGTTTTTCTCACCAGTCACCCTTCCGGTGTGACTGGCTTGAAAATTGCTAATTTTCGTCATTAAAAAAAATCGATAATCAGGTCGTTTTCTTTTTGTTTATTCAAATGACTTATGTTGTACATAAAAATATTTTTTAATGTTTCAGTTTGATTTTTTATGTAATTTTTTTTGCCACTGCAAAATGGTGCCTAAAAAATAACGCCTGACGGTGGAAAGTCCTATCCATCAAAAATTGTCTGAAAGAAAAAACCAATAAGATTATTAATCAGTATGGAAAACTGTCGAGGCGTACAAAGGATTTTTTTCGATGATAATTAACAAACGGCCATTTCGAAATTAAGTGTCAAATTGGTCTTTCTTCGACAGTTTTTCGTTAATAAAGGATGTGAAATTTTGAAATGGAAAAAACGCTTCCGTACGATCTAAGGAATGGTGTGATGAATGTTGTGGCAAAAGATGAGACGGGTAGCTCGAAAACTCTTCGTTTAAAATCTTCCACTGGTTTGAAAAACGACGTTTCGGGAAAAATGCGCACCGCCAGGTCTGGTCGAATCCTTTTTTTTTTTAAGAAAGGCTGCAGCGAGCGAAATTATTCGAATTTTGCGACCGAAATTTAACAGCATGTTTATGAAAGTCTATATTTTTGGATAATGCAAAAGAACGATTTTCAAATAATTTCACACTGGCATGGTCTCTTAACCCCTAATCCGTGAACCTGGGTAATTTTCGTCCTGCCCAAAATCATTTTCTTCGCATGTTGCTTAATATTTGATGAAAAAAAATACAATAAAAATAAGAAAGAAAAAAAACACTTTTCCCCGGAGAAGTACGGCCTAAAGACTGACCATGATTTTTTTAAATTATTCATTGACAATTGTTGGTTTGGTAGTGCAAAAACGAAAATGACCCAGGTTCACGGGATTAAGGTGCCTCAAATACCTTCTCGGATTGAGGGTTAAGGTGTTAGGCTAGAGTGACGACCGAAACATCGGGGCTATTAAAAAAAAAATCGTTTTGAAAGAATAAGTAAGACGATTGAAAAATCGGTTGGACGTTTATTTGACTGTACATTGAAAAAGTTGTGTACCAAATTTCATTAAAAGATATTAATAATTAAAGAAGTTATAAACAATCTAGTGAAGGACCTTTGAACGTGAGGAACTCAATGGAGTACTTGATTTTGGCCCCCGGTTGATCTGAAACAATGAAAAAAATTTGTTTGTCTTAAAATAGGTAATATTGGCTTAGACTTGGCCGAGCTTTTGTTCATTATCGTGTTTCAATCATGAAAAAAAATATTAAGAAGAAAAACATCGGTCACGACGAAACTACTATTACACTGAATAAGTTTATCAAATTTCACGCCAATACGTTCACTAGACGTCGAGACATCATGTACACCGTTTTAAAAAACACAGTTTCGATAAATACGCATTCAAAGTTTCACTAGCAGTTCTATCGTTGTAATCATAAGTTTACCTTCAATCTGCGATTCCTGCACCATATGTTAGACCTTTCTCTTTGATTATAGTTGGCTCAAGCAACCAACGACTGTTCGTCCTTTTCACAGTAGCCTAACTCCTCAAGAAACGCCGCGAACAAAACGTCATTTTGCAGCTTTTCATTCGAAGATTTTTCATACCACGTCAGCGTCTTCACGATCAACCTTGAGTTACTTTTTCCAAGGCCCTAGATGGAAATTACCCTCTAAACCCCCTTGAACAACCGTTTTTCTGTTCTCATTCCGAAACTAACTATTTTACCGTAACCGCAGCAATTTCACTTGAAAGCACTTCCTCGATGCTATCGCCATAAGTTATTTCAGATTGTTGAGTCAAAGCATCGCGAGAATAAAGCGTTGGGGGTGGGGGAATACTCCGCTGTGACGGATGGAAGGACACGAAAAACTCCACGGGTTGCTATATCGGCCACGGAAGTCTAAAAACGATTCCATCCATAAATCACCTCTCCGGAGTCGTCGCGCACGTCTTTAAAATCGTGGTTTATTGAATTTCAATTGAATTGCAACTAAATGTAAAGGGAAAAATCGATTAGTCGTATTAGCAGCTATTTTAGCTCTGTCAATGCAATCCTGTGCAGAGACGGATTTGTGTCCGGAAACGTTTGTCCTCCATTCTTTGACCCTCCACATTTCCAGTGATTTTTTGTCCCGAAAAAATGTTATTCGGCTCTAATATGTATTCCACGATATATTTATACAATAAACTATACAATGGAATCAGTATCGATGATACAAATCTAAATAGGTGACCTTGAATGACCTTGAACGACTTTGACCCGCTAAAGTTTTTTATGCGGCTTGAGGTGTTCCACAAGATGGTTAAAAAAATGTACCATTACATTTAAAAAATTGGAGGTGACCTTCACTGTGCGTCAGCAGCTCCACCGAAATGAAAAAAATTGGTCGCATTTGATAGCCCCCTTCACACCGTACGACTTTTGTCTGGAACTTTTTTTTGTGACGACGATAATTACCGAGTTATTTCGGGTGGCCGAGAGAAGAGGGACACCTCGTATATATAAATTCCATTGTATTTTATTTTCCATTCCCAATGTTCCTTCGTATGCCCCTGTGGACTTGTTACAATTCCATGCGCTTCACTATCTTCTCCAGTCCAGAGATGTCGTAAGGGGTCGTCCATTAATCACGTGAGGCTCAAATAGGGGGGGGGGGGGGGTAGATAACATCACGATTGATCACGCTGAGACGTTTCTTAAAAAAAAAAATACACGTGATGTTGGGGGGGGGGGGGGTAAAAACCTCACCACATATTACCATGGGCCGGGGGCGGGGGTAAAAACCTCACCACATATTACCATGGCGGTGGGTGGGTTCAAAAAGTGGCCTAAAAAACCTCACGTGATGAATGGACGACCCCTAAAGTGTTGCCCGCCGATCGTTTTGCATTGCCCCCACTGTATCACGTCGGCAGGAGGGCACAGGGAAACTGCCGATACAGGTGGCTCAAATGGTATTGACGTTTGCATCGTTGGAATGCATCGAAATTATTTTTTTCGGCACATTTGGGCTACAAATATCACAGAACTATTTTTCGAAGATCTTTATCAGAGATCAATAACCCAAAACTGCAAAAGAAGAGTTTAGATATTAGTGAAAATGAAGAACTGAAATGACAAAGTAGGATTTCCATTGCACTCCAACGATGCCAATCTCAACACCAAGCGGCTCGATCTTCACTTCCGGTCGAGGTATTATCGGAAAATCGGAAGATCGCTGCATCGAGCGACGATTTTTTATAATCAATATTGCAAGTCGTTGCAGAAGCTACGAATGTGTGTGTGTGTGTGTTTTTTTATAATTCGCTGCCGAAGAATTCGTCCAGAAAACTAAAATGCCGTGTACTCCATAGGTGCGGAAGAAACTGACGAGGAGAAAGCGGCAGAGAGGGTGGAGGAAGTTCCGGCGTGGAGGATCGAGAACGAGCCTGAGTACGAGAAGGGAGGAAGAGACAAAGTCGCGGTGGTGGTCGTGGCGGTGGCAAGCTCGCGTATGCTACGAGAGCAACGCGTCGTTTCGGAATCGGCAACAACGGGAGCCCAAACACCGACAATGTCGAACGTGTTCCCACAACAGTACTGCCTGAGATGGAAGTATCATCACAGCAATCTCCAGACAATGTTCTCGCAGCTGCTCGAACGCCAGGCTTACTGCGACGTCACCCTGGCCTGCGAAGGTCAAACGCTTCGGGCACACAAGGTAAGGGGGTATCAAGAATAAAAAAAAAAAAAAAACGACCAACATCAACGAAATTCTATATCCCTTTATTCACTTGTCTTTCACACTCGAGATCCACCGAGTTCGCGCTCTCTCGGTGAGACGAGGGAAACGCGACCGAGCATGGATCGTGTCGCTTGCGATACAATATGAGATGAGATCGGCCTTTGGACTTTTTCGCCTTTGGTACTTCTGACGAATTGGGGCAGTATTACGATATCGGTGGGCCCTAATTATGACCGCCCAGCCGTTATATTCGAAACAAAATAAGACTTTTTTCAAGAGTGGTGAAAAAACGAAATTCGGCCCATAAAGGGGTTAAGGAGTTAGGCCATTCTAGAGGCCGGGAAAATAGGCTTTTTGGGGATTTTTTTTTTCAGAAAAACTACGAAATAAATCGAGATTACAAAAAAGGGGGTTTATCATACATATCAGTGACTATACAATAATTTTTTTGAAGCGATTAATTTCAAAATGGCGCCTGTGCAGCGTTTATCTCAAAACTGCATTTTTTAAGTTGGCCGGCAACATAACTCAGACAATTTTCAACCGATTCACTTGAAATGTTGAATATATCTTGAAAAATACATTGTCTATGAAGTACGTAGGTTTTTTTATATTGCATAGTTCATTTGTTATTAAGAATTATCTGACGAAATTTTTCACTTTCCAAAAATTTGCCTAAAAAATCGTCAGATAATTCTTAATAACAAATGAACTATGCAATATAAAAAAAAATCCTACGTACTTCCATAGACAATGTATTTTTCAAGATATATTCAACATTTCAAGTGAATCGGTTGAAAATTGTCTGAGTTATGTTTCCGGCCAACTTAAAAAATGCAGTTTTGAAATAAACGCTGCACAGAGGCCATTTTGAAATTATTCGCTTCAACAAAAATTATTGTATACAGTCACTGATATGCATGATAAACACCCTTTTTGTAATCTCCATTTATTTTGTAGTTTTTCTGAAAAAAAAAATCCCCAAAAAGCTCATTTTTTCGGCCTCTAGAGTGGCCTAGGCCTTAAATATATGTACATTACGAAAATAAAATAAAAAAAAAATCGATTTTTCGAAAATATTAACTGTATATAACGCCTTAACGACACCTGTGTTTTTCTTTGCTAAAATTAAGTATTTCGAGTTTTCATCGACACTTTATATTCTTTGCTTATTTTGAATATAAGTCAGCTTTCGTCCATTCACCGGTCGGTTTAGCCTACCGGGATGGAATCCGAGGCCTTTCAATGTTTTCTTTTTTTGGCACAGTACGGAATGGGCGCGTAACTACACTCAGAAAAACGTTTGGTATCGTCAAAAAAAAATGGTTTGAATCAACCAAATCCTGCAGTTGCGGGTGGCGAACCATGTGAACGATTCAATTGACTGCGAGATTTGGTTGAATTACAAATATATATTTATTTCCGGCAACCAAACTTCTTCTTGATCCAATAACGCACAGGGTACTTTCAATTCTAATTCCGATGTCCTGAAACCAAACTTTATTCGAACATACTGAACGGTTGGGTCGGTAATCTCTCCCTTAAAAGCATTTTCAAAATATATAGCTCAACGAAAAACATATACAGTAGAATGAAACATGTGTGCATTGAATGAATTGCAGAACATATTTCAGTCAATACATAATATTTTTGACAAAAGTTCATGTATAGTCCGTACCACTGAAAATATATTTTAAAAGAAAACCCCCCAACGCTGCTATAGTCGATCCAACTATATGTTGGTTTGCCCTGAATGACGGAGTAGGTTCTCACAACTGATATTATAACATAGTTGAAGCTGCATGGAGTAAGTTCAATCAAAATTGGTTTTACACCAATCGAATGAATGGCAGATAGAGCATCAGCTTAATATGAACAAATCAACATCGAGTCACTCTAATAAAATTTCGATGTGAGCATATGCAACGTACACGTTGAATTGGTAGAAAATCAATTGAATATAAATCATCGAAGAAAGTATTCTCGCTACGATGAGTTATAAATACAAATGGAAGACGAAGGTAGATCCGCTAAATTATGAGACAAGATGATCAGTAATTTTTCAATAATGCCTGTTTATTAAAGTACATATTAAAAATACTGCGATGATACAGAAACAACTTTTATTGATTAATCTACGTCGATATACGACTGTACGGTGTCAATCATAAGATAATTTACAAAGCGCTCTGAGAAAATTACACAGTTAAACTTAAAAGCTTAAAAAACTTAAAAAACTAAAGAGAAATCAATTAAAATAATGTGTACAGATAAATAATATTTTTTTCTGATGTATCGAGAATTTATCTGCAGGCCACATAAAATAAACCATCAGATTTTGTGTGTTCTCGAAGTGGAATTGGCGCAAACAAGTCTTTTTGCTTCACGCAACGCCAGGTCTCAGACTACAGCGTGCTTGCGACGAAGTATTAGCGGCTTAAATCGAGTGTCCACGTGGTTGGATTTACCGAATTTAATCGATATCTGAAATTACGGGAGAACAATGGCTCGTGCCCGCAAAAAATCTCAATCACGATTCCCTTAGCAATCCTTCAATACTCATGCACTTGCTGAACACGCAACGTTAAATGAAACCCACCGGCTTCCACTAAATTTACCATCAACACCCGAGAGACGCCGTACAATGTTTTTCTCGAAGGATAGCACGCAGCGTGACAACAATGGCGGACAAAAAGAAATTACGACCGTACACTTTCCTCGAAATGTATAAACAAGCGATTGAAGTCCCCAATCTATCAAGATGTCTTCTACTTCGCACATTTTTATGTTTTCGATGTAAATCGTCTCACAAAACTTATCACAATGAATATTGTAGTTTTCTACGCGTCACAGCCAGCAAAGAAGACGTGAACAGCCGGGAGTCGAAAGGGCGATCGTAGCGCTGTTCGTGCATGCATTTGAAACTACACTGATTCGCGATTTCCACTACCCAGTTAACCAAGCGTACCATTAGTACAGCATACCGCAAATGTGGAGTACGCCGTGCCCTACAGTACCGGTAATGTACGGGTACGGGATAGCAGCGTAGTCGTACCTCCACGGTACCGCTACCGGGGAATTACACCGTACTGCAGTGCACGGTGGCTCCACGGTGGCGATACTGTACCGGTACCGTACTAATAAATTGGCGGTACAGCGTACCGTACGGCGTACCGGTAATGTACCAGCACCGTACGCACGTATGAGGTGGCAACAGGACCGGTACGGCGCACTCCACATGAGCGGTACATTTGCGGTACGTGCACTCAGAAAAAAGATTTATTAAGGACAAAGAATTTTGTCTCCCGGCGAATAAGTTTTCTTATTCGTATGTCGGCCTACTACGATTGTATTAACAGCTAAGAACATTTTTTATTTAACTTTATGTTTAAGATTTACTAAGAATTTTTCTTAACATCTAATACGATATATAAGTTAGAAGAAATAGGTCTTTTATGTCCGACAAATAGAGTTTTTCTTAACATCTAATAGGATTCTTCATAATCCCCCAGCTGGTTTTCTTCGAGGAATTTTGTCATTTCGTCCGTCATTATTTTTTCACTTGATCGTTTTTTTCTCACTTAATATTCTTACTTACACTCAAATCATTCCTCACTGTCGAGTTTCTCACTTCCGAAACGCAACACTGACACTTGTGCCAAAAGCATTGGCATAGGAAGAAGCTACATGGTAAGCGTATGCGTGAGCTGCATCTGACGAGCGGCCTGCTGTCGGGCCCGTCGCGTTGAAGGGCAAAGTGCGCATGCGCGCATTAGTATCATAGTCGCGAAATAAGAGGTTTTCGTGATTGGAAAGTAGTATTTATTTGATTTGAGGAAATATTTATTCAAATTTTCTATTTTAAATATGGCTTTTAATTGATGTGAAAAATCGGCACGTAAAGAAACATATTTAGTGACGCCGAATAAATTCTGTGGTTACAATCACATAAAAACTGTCTCCATACGAGTAAACGTTTATTAATTTCTAAGAAATTATGTTCTATTGTGCCAATTTATTGAAACATAATAAATCTTTTTTCTGAGTGTGGTTAGCTGGGTAACTAATCGCTCACAGCGATCGAACAGAGCGCGCCCGTGGTCGGATTTGCCAAATAAAGTCGTTATCTAGAAATCGTGCCGGGAAAAAAGTGATCGATTGCATCCACAAGAACTCAAGTAGCAATAGCAATCGATAGCTGAAAAATAGGCACATCGTAGAAAAAAGAAAACACGCTCTTACCTCGAAGTAACTTTAATTAAATCATTTGTTTCAATTAACTTATTCAATTGTAGAACGAACCATCATTCGCTTTATGCGTAATAACTAATTCAGTTGGAAAATGTAGTTTATTGGCCAATATGACGAACAAATATAAAGTTAAAATAACACGCGGATTACTTGTATGAACTCCGATGTAGTTAATCTAACCCATTATATGGCCAGGGAGATATTGCTATTTTGACATGATAATTTGGTTGTTTCAACTAAACTGGCTTTGTCAGTTGAATTGTATTTCAAGCGAGTAAAATTAGGTTGCTTCAAGCAAAATTGCTTCAACTAAATATACATAGTTGGTATTACCAAACGTTTTTCTGCGTGTAGTTTGAAAAAAAAATCGGGTCCTTAGTCTGATTGGTGGCAACTTTTCGTTTTTGAAAAGTTATTATTTTGTAGATGAGGACATTTTTGCAGTCGCGGTTTTTATTTGTGCACTTGTATAGAACAGTAAAATCATTGTTGCTTGCACATGATACCATTAGCATACGTTTTTTTTCGTCAGTTCACTTCTCCTTTCATATCGCATCATTCTCATTCACCTTCGTCCTCCCTCGGTCTTTTTACCCCTCCCGCTCCCCCCCCTCTCTCTCTCCCTCCCTCTTTCGCTTGCTTTCTGATGCGGCTTTCCGTTCTTCCTTCCCACTTTTTTTCGGTGCGTGCTCTCGCCCACGGACAAAGGAGCGAGTCAGGAGTCGACGGAAAATATTTTTTTTGGGGTCTCGCTTGCCTGCGAGAGCCGAGCTGAATCATACACACAGCCACTGCGCCCGCCCGCTCTCTTCCTTTTTATGTGAGAACTGGGCGTAATCCACTTTACGATTTTTGGGAATGGGATGACAAGCTTGAAAAAAAAAACCCATCTACGTAATACACCTATTCCGCAGGAAGCTCTTGTGTGGCACCAAATTGATATTCTCCGGAGAGAAAGCCCCTCCGTCTCCCTTGCAAAGAAAATAAATAAACTCGAAAGGAGTGTTTGAAAAAATAATTTGGCTTTTGTCTTGAAATTACACGAGGAAAGGGAAGAGTGCTCGGTCGGTGGAAAGTCTACGTTTTTAAGGATGTACCCGATCGTACGGGAGAATTCTTTCACTTTGTTTCTCAAATTCGAATCGAACTGGAGATTTTTGTTTACACTAGTGGAATTATTTCTGGACACTTGAAGTTTTCTAAAATTTCGCATTTATTAAGGCGTTACCCCCACTTGTAGCGCAAAAAAGGCCTTTTTCATGAATTTTTTTAAAGAAAAGTACAAAACTTTTTTAATCGATCAATATACCATCTTAAAGAACACATCTTGAAGAACTTTCAGTAATTTTTTTATTGAAAAATATTACATTGTTTAGTGGCAAATGGCCGTCAATGAAATAATGTTTTTATATACACGGTTTGCGGTGACCAACATTGCGGCGAAGTGGATCATCTGAAAAAAAAATGCGGATGGATTTAGTCAAATATAAGTATAAACTGGTCTTTAATCGCAGGATTTAAAAAAATATTCATTTTTCACAAAATGGCGGACAGTCAAAGTTAATGGTTCGATTTTAACGAAAAACAAAACGGCCGTTTTTTGGCTATAAAACGGCCTTTTTTTTCGAAAAAAAAAAATCGAACGATTAAAGACTACATTTTTATGTATTAAATAAGCCTGCAAAATTTCAAGAAGATCGGTTCATTAGTGTTCGAGTAATCTTGGTCACCGACTTCAGAAATGCCATTTTGAGAAAAACGCGTTTAAAGTTTCAATTTCAGTTTACACGAAGAAAATATTTCTTTTTGTAAACTTACATAGAGTCATCTATTCCGGGCCCATACAGAAGTATGGGCCCGGATACTTATACTTCAAAAAAATGCAATAAAAAAAATCGATTTTTTCAAAATCGCAAGTGGGGGTAACCCCTTAATCATTTTTGCGTTATAATCACTTATATTTTATATTGTTATCAAAGCAGGCTTATTATGGCGAATATTAAGTAGAAACATTGTACATGGAAATAAAAACATTACCGGCTCATTTCGGCGTAACGGAATATACATTTTCTGCGTAAATACAAAAAAAAAGCTAATTTTCATTAAAAGTGCCCGAATTAATTCCATTAGCGTATGGTTGGGCAACAATCGTAAAATAATGTTTTAGCTTATTTAATGGGTTACTCGAGGCCGGAAAAAAAGAATTTTCGTGAT
The DNA here is from genome assembly GCA_944452715.1 of Ophion slaviceki. NCBI lineage: Eukaryota > Metazoa > Arthropoda > Insecta > Hymenoptera > Ichneumonidae > Ophion > Ophion slaviceki. The sequence continues at coordinate 20,912,712 of OX101788.1, forward strand.
TTTTTTTCTCGGCAAACGTGCAGGTCTGAAAAAAAATTTCACCTAAGAATATATGACTTTAAGTATCTTTTGAAAATGTTGTATTGACAAATATTCTTAAATGTGGTAGATACAATGGTTTGTGCAGACCGCTGTTTGAAAAACATCCTTCGCGGTTCGGAAACAAATGGTTCGAAATAAAAGTATCAAACTCAGTTAGTTTTCGCATGAAATTATCTAGTGCTTGAACGAAGGATTTAATAAAATATCGATTTTTTAAATAATAAAATGCGAAAAAAAAATGGCGAAAAAGAAACATGGAATAAAAAATTTCTTCGTTCAAGTACAGCTTTTTTATGTGTAAAAGACGCTTGTAAAATTTAAAGTTGCTCGGTGCAGTGATTCATGAGATATTTTGAGAAAAATGTTTTCAAGGGATTAGGCTACTGTGCCGAACCGAAAATTAGACTTCAAAGAATTTATTTTGAAGGAATGAGTAAGATGATCAAAAAATCGTTTGAACATTAATTTGTATATACATTAACAAGGCTGTATAACAAATTTCATTTTAAAAAAATTGGAATTAAAGAAGTTATAAACAATCTCCTAAAGGACCTTTTAACGTGAGGGGTTCACGGCGTACGTGATTTTGGCCACCCGGTAGATCTGAAACAAAAGAAAACGAGTTTTTTTCCCCAAAATAGATAATATTGGATACGACTTGTCCGAGCTTTTTTTTGTAATCATGCTTTAATTATCAAAATACTCATTATGAATTTTTTCTTCGATTTTTCGAGGAAAAATGACATCATTATTGTTAATAACTACTGGAAAAAAAATGCTGAGAAGAAAAACGTCCGTAAAAACTAACGGATAATGCCTTTATTTAAAAAAATACTATTTAAATTTACCATTTAAATTTAAACTATTAAAAACGATTTAAAATGTACTATTATTGCGCATAAGTGTATCAAATTTCAAGCCAATCCGTTCACAGATGTCGAGAAATCGTGTACTCCGTTTTGAGAAACATAGTTTCGAGAAAACCCCGTTTAAAGTTCCACCAGCAGTTCTATCGTTGCAATCATAAGTTTACCTTCAATCTGCAATTCCTGCACCATATGTTAGACCTTCGATTTGAGTTGCCTCAAGCGACGAACGAGCGTTCGTCAATTTCACAGTAGTCTAACCCCTTAAAGTTCGCCGGTTCGCGGAACCTACCAATAAACGCCCAGAACTCCCGCAATTTTGAACGAACCGACTTTACACTTTCAGAGAATACTTTTGGAACGTTATCTTTTGAGAATCCTTTGAAAACCGAAAATTAATATTACCAAAAATGTGAACTCGGCGTACGTCCTTATATTTTCGCACGCCTTTATCCACGCGAGAGTTGTACATATTCTTCTTCATGAAAAATCGATAAACCTTGAGAGAGAGAGATTACAAACGTAGATTATACATATATAGACAAAAGGCATATTTTTAACTAGTCGTGTCTACGTAATTTTGATTATCCGCACATCTGGCGGTTACGAGACCTTCAAATATTTTCAAAACCATTGATTTCGAGGACAGGACTGCTTTAAATAACCACCATGCTCGCATTCATCCCAAAATGATACTGAAGATAATGGACCTTACGTAATACAGTACGACGATAATTTGCCACTGTGAGAAGAGTCCTCAAAATTCATTGTCTTTAACGCTATATTTTTCGAGACACGGTGTGTACACTGGGTCTTTTAGGGAACAGTCGGGTTTCCGAAGTTTCCTAGGCTTTCAAAAAATCCGAAAAAAATCTTGGTTACTTATTGAAGTGTCTACTACAAGGCCCATAAGTTGCCAAAGCCAAACTTTTAAAGCCGTTGTCAATAAAAATTGAAGAATAGTAAAAAAAACGGAATTCTGTTAAAAAAAATCGTAACTCTACAATAAACAAACATTCAAAAAAACGATTATAGGCTTTCGCAGCTTAGACTATGGGCTTTCAAAAGAATATAGCGTCTTCGGCGTGGGCTCCAGAAAGTTGAATTATTTAAGGTGTTAGGCCACAGTAACGGGTATAAAATCATGTGCGAGTTTAACAATTTTTTTTTCGTATGAAAAAGTGATTCACTCATAAAATTAATTACACATCTAGTAGTAGTAGTAGTAGTTTATTCCATGGTATACCCTCATGGGCGTTTACACTGAGAGTCCCCCCCTACATGTAGTTCCCCTTTTACAATAATTGCTTAAATCTAACTTACATTCTACTTTCTCCTATCCTATTCCTTTTCATACCTCAAAACCAATCAGCAATTTTATTTATTTATTTCCTTTTTCCTTCATTTTTCCCTCTTTCTCCTACTTTTCTTTATGCGCATCCTTCGTTATTTTTTCGAATTCTCTTATTAATTACACATCTATTTAGTATAAATATCAGGCTGTTAGAAAATATATATTTGTTTTCGATGTACAAAATGGCCGACTACTAATATTTTCTTTTGTTATCTTTTTTTAGGCGCTCCGCGGCGTGACATTTAGCGTCCACAATTTTTTACCTAGAACAAAAAACAAAAATTCTCGTCAATCTACATTAGAATACCTAGAGAACTACGCACGGAATTTAAAAAATATTGTTTTATTCAAAAGTTGTAGGTATTTGAACTTAAGAAATGAATTTTCAGTGAAAAATTTCGTTATAACTGCTCATAAACTGCTCATAAAATGAAAAGTTTTCGATTAATCAGAAATTCCGTACGTACTTCTCTGCGAAATGCAATTAGGAACATAATTTTTAAATTTGAAGTAAATCGAGTGAAAATTGTTGAAATTATTTGTCACGCCAATTGGAAAAAAGCTGTTTCGAGAAGTTTCGAGTACTCGGCCATTTTATACATCGAAAAAAAAAGACATATTTTCTCACAGCTGAATATTGATACTAAATAGATGTGTAATTAATTTTATGACTGAATCACTTTTTCATACGCAAAAAAATGGTCAAACTCACACATGATTTTATATCCGTCACTGTGGCCTAAACCCTTAAGCACCTGAAAATGGGGAATATTTTACGGATTTAGGCATGTCATAGCAAACGGAATAGCAATTATTTGGTACAAAATGCGTTTTTAGTGTTGCAAATACAAACATTTTGAAATATTAATAATAATTAGTGAAAAAAATGTACCGTGCGCAATTGTGGCAACAGTGCGTTTGATGATCATCGCAAACGGGCGTTTCGTACGATGCACAATCATACAATGTTTTTTTTTTTTTTTTCGTTTTCTTCGTGAACTTCTTCTCCATCGGCTTCATTTGAACGTTATTCATCGTAAAACACATCAGGTCGTCAAATTGTACATAACCTGAGATGCACTTCTTTCACCCATCTAAAAAAATTATTAGAACAAAAAACTTATTTCAGTGAAAAGCATGGACTAATAAAAAAAACCGAAAAAGGAAGAAAGTAGAGAAAGCAAGAAACAATATAGCAAAACTTCATTTTCTATCAAAATATGGGAAAATAACGCACTTATAAGCCAGAAATACAAAGAAAGTTTTGTTTTTGAGACAAAAGTCCGTTAAAAATAGCCGAAACAGCATCAAATTACATAAAACATTTGTTTTAGCCATAAAAAAACTGAAAAACTCCAAGAAAAGCAAAAAAAACTGCAGTCACTTACCTTCGAAAAAACAGACGCCGTGTGTACACTGACCCTTTTAGGGAACGGACATGACTTGCACTGGCTGGCGTTTTCGAGTAAACTGTCAGAACCGAGCATCCCTTGGGCCCTTAGTCCCCGCCACTACCTAGATTTTTTAGGGGGCGGGGGAGGGGGGGGGGCTAGCCGAAGCCCGCCCTACATTCATGAGAGGGAAATTAAAATTTTTTTTTTTGTTTTTAAATTTTAAATTAAAACTGTTTATTTTAAATTTCGACTGTTCCTTCAAAGACCCAGTGTACACACGCAGGGTTAAAATCAGCGTCAGCATATATATTTATACATGTGAAGAAAAAAAATCGCTTCATCCACATTGGATGAACCACATAGCCAACCGAGTATTTGCGCGAAAGGCTGAAATGAAATTAACACGAAACCAACTGATCCGTCCTTCATTGAGACTTCACAATTCTATCAGCGATACAGCAATGAGAGTCGTGAAGAAAATGAGCGTTCCGCTCGATGGTGGTATGTTTCGTTCAGCCCGGTGTATCTCGACCGATGCAGATGAGAGAATTCTTCAGGCATGTTTAATACGTGCCCGCGATATGCAACTCCGATATAGTTGTGTGCACGAGCACAATCGCAGAGGGAACTGTCCTCCTCCTTCTTCTTCCTCTTGTTCTTATTTCCCTCGCACGATAGCGGAGCCAAACGTGCGTGCCTCTGTATCTTCGTATTCCCTCGTTTTGCCTTCTATCCTATAATTCTCGCCTCGGGTCATTAACTCTCGTAATATCTTCGTGGGCGTTGGCAAAGGAAGAGAGAGAATGAGAGAGAGAGAGGGCAGGAGGAAAGAAATCTTCGAGACCTCAATATCACGTACTTTATAATCCAAGTTCCTCCGTCAATTTATTCCTTTTTTTTATCATCGTTTTTCGCTACACTCGAATTTCTCATTTTCGCTGCGACGACAAAGTTCACTCAAGGGGCTGTACCAGTGTGAACGGTGAAAATTTGGCTGATTTTCGGGAATTTTTTGGAAGAAAAGTACTCAAGCAAATGTTTCGGAAAATTAAGAATATATTTGGCTATATTTGACCTATATCACATAATTTTTTTCGTAGAAAAATATTGAAATCCAAGCGACTTGAGCGCTGCCTTCCGAAAAAGGAAAACATGTCGTTAAACTGGACGGTATTTCCTGTACAATGACGTAGGATTTTCGAAAAATATCAAAATCCAACAAAATGGCGTAGTTATGGAACAAAGTCTGTTTTCTTGCCTATAAAATGGTCGATTTTTTCAATGCCAAATCGTCAATTTTCATCCAATGAAAAATATCCCACGTCATTGTAAATATATTCAAGAGTACTCAGTTCAAATTTCAAGTCAATCGGATAATTGCTCTTTGATTTACAATGTTAGCAAATTTCAAAAATCTCATTTCGAGAAAACCGCGTTTAAAGATTTAACTATCGATTTTTGCAAGATTAAATGATATTGATATAAATGATGTAAATGATAATGATATTCTTGAAAGTATCAACTGTCGAAAAAGGCAACAAAAAAAATCTTCAAAAATCAACAAAAAAAGGGGCACCTCAGTCTTGCTCTGTTGGGTTTTGGACTGTCCCCATACACCGGGCACTTAGTTTTCCTCGCAATTTTCGGACCTCGGTAGTTTCTGCCGTTTCACGCTATTCAGCGCCGAGCGGTGAATCGCCCGAGACGAACAATTTTTGAAGCGACTTCCGAACACCCACCGAGCTCGCGGAAAAAGCGTTCGGAAAAATCCATTGAGGAGTGTGGGTTTTGAATCCGCGACCTTCGTAGTGTCACAGCTCCATCAACTGCGCTATCGATTGTTCGCAGATTGGCTTCTTAAGGGGTTAGGTTACTGTGACGACCTAAAAATCAGGGTTATGGAAAAAAAATTACTTTTTGAAGGAATAAGTATGATGATTGAAAAATCGTTTGAACATTTATTTGTATGTACATTAATAATGTTGTGTACCAAATTTCATTAAACAATATTAATAATTGAAGAAGTTATAGGCAATCTCGTGATGGACCTTTGAACGTGGGGGACTCAACGGTGTACTTGATTTTGACTAACCAGTTAATCGAGAAAAAGACGTCGTTTCTTCTTAGAATAGATAATATTGGCGAAGACTTAACCACGCTTTTTTTGTTATCGGGTTTCAATCATCAAAAAAAATATACTTTTCGATTTTTCAAGGAAAAATGACATCATTATTGTTAATAAGTAATGAAAAAACGTGTTCAGAAGAAAAAAGGTCGGAAAGACGAAGAAATACTAAACTGCTAGAACTAAATGACTAAACTACTAAAAATTACTAAACTTTTAGTAGTTTAGTAAAAAATTACTAACGTTTTATTTTACTAAACTAAATTACGGTTAGTAAAAAAATAATAAACTAAATTACGTTTAGTAAAAAATTACTAAAGTACTACTAAAAAAACTACTAAATACTAAACTACTAAATCTAAAACTAAAAAAACGTTCAGAAGAAAAACGTCGGAAAAACGAAGAAATACTACACTACTTTTAAACTGAATAAGTATACCAAACTCAAGTCAATCCGTTTATTAGATGTCGAGAAATCGTGTACACCATTTTGAAAAACACAGTTTCGAGACAAACGCGTTAAATCCCGTGTAGAAATTTTACTCGGAAAAAAGTACTGCCCCTGATTTGCCTTCCTTAGATAATATCGGGGCCTGGTCGGGCCTTCCACCCTGGAGTAGGTTCGCAATGTAACGGGTCTAAGGCTAGGTCCCGATCCGCCGTTCCCTTCCTGGGGAACTGATCAGGAACGGGTCGGAGAACAAGCGGTAAATAACCAGGAAAGTTGTAGGGAATAGATCGGCAAACAACCAGGAACAAACGAGGAAATTCAAAATGATTTCTGCACCATATGTTGGAGGTTCCTCGTCAATTTGAGTTGCCTCAAAAGACAATCGATTTTTTAAGTTTTCCCAGCAGCCTAGCCCCTCGACGATATATTTATCTCCTCCAATTCCCTTTGAATGGCGCATTCATTGGAAAATTCTAAATCCCTTCAGCGACCGTAAGAAAAGAGAGAAGCTTTCATCGATACAAGCTCGTCATTTTTCTCCTCACTTCGTTCCCATTTCATCAGCCATCATACTTCAGACTCCTGGGAAGTTCCAACGCTCGTCGTATTGTCGTTTTTCCTCTCTCCCCCTTTTCTCATTCAATTAAGACAATTATATTTAAAGAGGCTCTCCGCCGATTAGCCGTACTAGCTTCGTGCTCCTGCGAGAAGCCACGGTCCGGTGGTGTCCCTCCCGTGTCCACGACTCGCGCGATCCTCGAATCTTCCCGAGTCTCCCAAGTACACACATTACGGGCAACGTAAAACTTGACAAACGATCAAATTTCGGCTCTTTGTTCCGGCACACACGTACGAAGCGCGAAAGCATTATTCGCCGGCACGTATTTCGCGCGTGTGTGGGTGTGTGTGTGTGTGTGAGGTTCGCGAAAAATGAGCGGGTTCTTGCGGCGGCGTCGCTGCCTCGGCGGAGCTCCGGGATGCAGTATACACGAGAGCCACTCCATCAAAGTAGAGTACATTTGGCTTGCTTCGTTTTTTTTCGTTCTGTTTTTTTTCTCGTCTTTTTCTTCCTCTACTTTGGTAGGGCTCCAAATTGTAAAATCAATACTTACACCTAAATTCAGAACACCCGCGCGCCGAAGGCCAATGGGGGTCTCTATGTACTCTCTCTTTTTCCTCCTCTCTTTCTCTTTCACTCTCTGTCTGCCTACCGCCTCCGCTTTTCCTGGACGTCCACTCCCGACTCTCTTCCCGTTTTGCGCTCCTGTGTACACTCGTGTGTACACACGTTTCGATCGGCTTCTACACGTGTACGTACACGGAGGATCGCGCGCCTCCGTCTATCGCGCATACACGAGCACACGCATACGCTTCCTCCTCGGATAATGGCCCGCGGGGGTACGCGGGTCGCCGCTGAAAGAAAAATATAACAAAACGGAAAGGAAGAACAAAAAAAACTTTCAAAAAAACGCGCTCACACAGACGTGGGTGCGTAGGCACACACGTGGACGAAACGAAATGTACGAGGGGTCGAAAGGACGCGAGTCGGCGCGTCAAGGGAATATAAGGGACGGGGGAGAGTGAGCGAGAGAGAGAGAGAGAGAGAGAGAGAGAGAGAGAGAGAGAGAGTGAGGACCTTCTCTTCTACGAGCGCGTAGAGGGTGCGAGGGAGGGGCGGTGGCGATGTCGGCGCGGAGGAGGGACCGCGTACGAGCGCGAAAAAAAGGAACAAGAATCGGGGGAGAGCACACGACGGACACACGAGTGAAAAGTCCTCGACGAAGCGCTCATCCAGGCATAAACAAAGGAAGTCAGTTACGCGCTTTGCGCTCACTCTGTATCTTTCCTTTTCTCTCTCTCTCTTTCTATCGGGCTTTTAGGGGCAGGATTATTTTAGGGAGTCGTTTGGTTGGGGTGATTCTTGTCACTGGTATCGTTCAACTGACGTATACATACGTACTTGTTATATTATGAATATGTAAAGTATGTATGGATATGCCTAAGTGTGTGCATGTGTGTGTGTGTGCACATATACAGGGTGTCCTGTTATAAGTGGACAATCCTGCAACTGTCGATAGGTCACATCATGTCCTACTATATGCTGGAATTTCAGTTTAGTTAAAGACCCACGGTTTTCGAGATTTTGGGCTTTATGTTACTTTGAGAAAAAAAAATCATCTGCTTTTGGTTTTTCGCATACCATTTCTACAAATGACATGAATCGACAATAACTAAGCAACTTTTTGAAGCAATTGGCACGATATGCGTAGTACATTTGTCGCAGGCTATCAAAGTCAGATGTTCGAATTGGTTTGTATGAAAATTTTGCACAAGATCTTTTTTGATAAAGTTTCCTTAACATTTAAGGTTAGAAAGACTTTTCGAGAAAAAACAAATAACAAAGTGTATTTTTTCTAAGCCGGGTCAAAAAAAGTTATTATTTGTAGAAATGGCATGCGAAAAACAAAAAGCAGATTATTTTTATCTCGAAAACCGTGGGACTTTCATTAAACTGAAATTCTAGCATTTAGTGGGACATGATCTGACCTATTTAGGGCCACCCTGTATATATACAGGGTGGCCCTAAAAGTGACGTTCAAAATGAAAATCTAGATGCCTCGTGTCATTACTTATCCGAATCACCCCTATCTTTGTTCTACGATCTTTTTAGTCATCAAGAAAGAAGAAACTTTTGTTTTTCTCTTTTGGGTATTTACTTTCTCGCTATTTTTTTATGCTTGTGTTATAACTGCCTTAGTTTCAATTAACTTAAATAGTAATTTCAATCAACGGTTGAAAAAATAGGTTTCAGAGGATCAGTCACTAAACTTCAATTGATTTAAAAAAGTACTTATGCTAGTCGAAATGACTTTCGATGAGTTCTGAAAATTGATAAGAGAAAAGGACATACACGTGAGAGGGGGAAAAAAATAACAACCTGAGCTACAGAAAAACTAGGAAAAAATGTTTTTTTTTCTGGAAAATCGAAAAAGATCGTATAACATAGATGACGTGATTCGGATAGGTATTGATGCGAGGCATCTAGATCTTCCTTTTGGACGTCAGTTTTCGGGCCACCCTGTATATATTTGAACGATGTACAAAATTATGCCAATGAAACAAGTCGGTCAGTACGTGTGTAGCACGTAGACGGCCGGGCACTCTGCGTGTGCGGTAATGTCTCAACAGGACAGCTGTTTCCTCGCCTCCTAATGACACCTGCGACCAGCTGCCCGACTCGTCCGGAGGTTTTGTTTTCAGCGAAATTCAAAAGTGAGGACGAAAAATCATTAATTACAATATCCAGTATCGCAACAACAATCCCGTTTGTTTAAAATTCCTTTTACATTTTTTTGTCGAAACAAATTCTTAATGCTGTAGATTTTATTTTATTTTTGCTTCCGTTGAACCGCGCAAGTTTCCGTAGAGCCTCTTTTCAGGCCGAGTATTTTTATTGATTTTTCGCTCTTGCGTCGACGAAGCGAGCGGCGGTGCGGGATCGAAGAAAAAAACGAAAAGAATGGGAAAAAAACGAGACAAATTATCGATTGAACCGCGCGAGCGGCACTTTTTTAATTACTTCTTTGTTAGTAATGCTGGGAACATGGGCTGATGTGCGGTTATGTGTATAAATTATTTTTCGTTATATCACTGACGTTGGTGGATGGACGGTCGGGTGAGATTTGGCGAAGGGCGGGTTGGGAGTGATAGGAAATGGCTTCATTGGGAAGGGTCGGACGTAAAAATTCGACAAGGGTGTGCGTTGGAAGTCAGGAAATTAACGATGTTGGAATTCGCATAAATGTCGGGAAAAAGGACCCTTGTTGAAAAAAAAAAATGAACCACTATTGCGGCGTATTTTTTCGTTCTCTTTACAGATATGTAAAAAATATTGTCGCTATACAGCATAACATATAAATAACCCAAACGATTCCAAACAAACCCAAACGTTGCATTGGGAGTACAAATAAGTCTCCGCCGTTTGACAAAAGATGACCCCACCAGGAGGTTATGGTCGAAATTGTCAGATGTAAAACGTCATATCGTAAGGTTGGACATCTGGCACGACCTTAACCTTGGAATATCAGCGATTTTGTATCAACATCACAGAATTTTTTTCGTGCGAAAATGTCGAGTTTTGAGCCGAAAAAGCGTCATTTGCGGGAACTTTTGATTTACTTCTTTAATTTGAAGAAATCTGCAGCTGTGGCGCATCGATGGCTTGTAGAAGCATACGATGAGGCTGCTTTAAGTGAGAGAAGTTGTCGTGAGTGGTTTCAAAAGTTTAAGAACGATGAGTTTTACGTCGAAGACAAAGAACGTAGCGGGAGGGCCGAAAGTGTACGAACACGCGGAATTGGAAGCATTATTGGATGGAGATTCGTGCCAAACGCAAGAAGAACTTGCACTTACATTAGGAGTGACTCAACAAGCAATTTCACATCGTTTGAAATCGTTGGGAATGATTCAAAAGCAAGAAAATTGGATTCCATATGAATTGAAGCCGAGAATAGTTGAACGCCGATTTTGCACATGTGAAATGCTGCTTGCCAGGCACAGGTCAAAACCTACTTGCAAACACTCAATTGGGAAGTTTTACCCCACCCGCCGTATTCACCAGACATTGCTCCCTCTGACTGTCATTTACTTCGATCGATGACGCACGGCCTGTCTGAGCAGCACTTCACATCATATGAAGATACCAAAAATTGGGTCGATTTGTGAATAGCCGCAAAAGATGAATCGTTCTTCCGACGCGGTACCCATATGCTGTCAGAAAGATGGGAAAAAGTAGTGGCTAGCGATGGATGATACTTTGAATGAAACATAAAGTACCGTTCTTTCACAATAAATGCCCAATTTTTTTATAAAAAACGGCGGAGACTTATTTGTACTCCCAATACTATTGCGTAACATTGTTATCGATTCCAGATTGGGTTACGATTGAAGTTTGCATCGTTGGAACGCAACGAAAATTGTTTAAATTTTTCATTTGCATTATTATGCAGAATAATATTTTGCAGATTTGTTGTGAATCGTTAGGGAATGTTACGCTATCTGTGGCCCCTAATTCTGACCACACAGCCTTCATATTTCACCCAGAATAAGACTTTTTTTTAAGACTGGTAACAATCGAAATTCGACCCTTAGGGGGTGAAACGGGGGTTTTAAAGTTTGTATGAGACGACATATTTTTTTGTCAGATTTGCTTGACACTTGGCGTGAATACAAAACAAATGATTAAACGTGTGTTTCAGCAATTTCCAAAATGTTACCTTTAAGGGGAGATATACACCTAGGAGCCGGAAAAAAAGGTCATTTTTGGGAATTTTTTCAAGGAAAACTATTTGAAATTTCGGATTGGGGTTTTAATTATCTAAAAGTATATACATTCAAAAATATGTTTAATTTTCTTTATTTAAAAATATCAAAAATATACAAGGATATTGTATGATCCTTGGAGCGTCGTAAAAAAATCTGCGTATACGGTACCCACTGGCGTTTCTTCAAAAATCATCTGAAAAAAAAACAACCAAAGAGATTATTCAATTAGATACTATAATCTAGTACTTGTCATAGCCGATTTTGAAAATATCGATTTATGACAAAATGGCGGACGTTTGAACATAAATAGTGATTTTTGGGCCAAAAATTAGTTATTATTTTGCCTATAAAACAAAAATTAAGGAACGGAAAAAAATCCTATGACAAGTACTAATTAATGGTGTATAGAATAACCACAAAAAACCTCAAGGCAATCGGTTCATTGGTTTTCGAGAAATTTTGGGTACCGATTTGAAAAACGTGGTTTTGGGAAAAACGCGTTTGAAAATTTGGGAATGAATACCCGAGTAGAAATCTTGCTCCAGCTACAATAAACACCTGATCAGGCATCCTGACTTCTTTTTCCAGCCTTGATCAGAATTTTTTATCAAGCCCTGATCATTTTTGAAACACAATCCCTGACTTCCGTCTGATGAGGGTAAAAAATCAAGGCCTGATCAGGGTAAACTATCAACGCCTGATCAGGGTAAAAAATCAAGGCCTGGTCAGTGTAAAAGATCAAGGCCTGATCAGCGTAAAAAATTAAGGCCTGATAAGAGCTTAATTTTCACGGCTTGATCAAAATGAAAAATCATATGATTTTTCACGGCTCAGGATGACCGATTTTTTCCTGAAATAAAAAATACAACGCATACACAAAAGAGAAAAAGGTACCACTTTATAAATAACGCTGATCGTTTATTTTTTAATCTTAATATAAAATTTATCACATATATTTTTCACATATATCTATGTGGAAAACAAACATCATTTTTCTTGTAATTGTAATAGAACAAAAACTCGAAATAAACTAAGATATATCACTGTATTATATTCCACTTATCATCCCGAAATAAACTAATATATTTTCTAAACAAAAACTTAAGAAATTTCGTGAATAAATTAAACAGAGCTCAACGTTTTTATGACCAGACGTTTCTAGGAAACGTTACATTGGGCGTTCTGTTCGTTTTTTTACGCGACACTCGAAACGTGTCCCAGTCTTTTGCTGAATTAATCAGGCCTTGATACTGCTCCAACAGCTTGTCCAATTTGCTTCGAAAGAACTTCTATTCCGTGTTCCCTATATTTCGAAATGACAGCCACTGAAAAATACGAAAATGTGTATCCCACTTAGAATTCAATGTCTGCATATATATCTATATAAGGTATGCACATTATTTTATTAGGGTGGCACAAATTTGAGCTCTATTCTTTTCCTTTTTCTCACCATCCAATTATCTACTTTAAAGAAGAAAAAAATTGTTGCAAAAGCTGCGAGCGGTCGTTTTTTAACGAAAATTAGAATCGAAGCAGGAGAGCCTGTACAGCGAAGACCAACCAAATAATGGTGAGTTGACAGCGTAGTGCAGTTCAGTGAATGTAATGTCCATCCGAAGTGCTTTTCTAATGGGCTAACTTGCACAGATGGACTTACTTTCACTTAACTGAACTACGCAGTCAACTTGTCATTATTCAGTTAGCCTACGCTGTCCGGGCCCGTACAGCGAAGGCCAACCAAATAATGGTAAGTTGACAGCGTAGTCAGTTCAGTGAATGTAATGTCCATCCGAAGTGCATTTCTTATGGGCTAACTTGCACCGATGGAATTACTTTTACTTAACTGAACTGCGCAGTTAACTTATCATTATTCGGTTAGCCTACGCTGTCCGGGCTAATCAGCACCGATGGCAAAACATTTACCAGATTGAACTACGCTGTCAGCTTACCATTATTTGGTTGGCCTACGCTGTCTCTTTTTCTCCTCTGGCAAAGGAGACGGACCAAGTAAAGAAAAATAAAAGCGATACACAAAACAAATATAAATCTACTTACATAGTGGTAGCGCCAACACATGCCAATCCTCAGGAATTTCGAGTTGTTCCTCGCTGAGAGGATCTGTTCCGGATCTGTCAAATGTATCATAATAAATATTTCAACCAATGCATATATAATTTGGCGTATGATTAATTTACAGTCAGATTTAATCCAATTTATATTTATAGATTTAAGAATTGTAAGTCTTTGAAAAAAATTAATTGTTATACTAACCTGCTGCTGTATTATTTCTTCGTTTTTTCCCTTATTTAGAGCCCGCTATTCACGCAGACACAGTCGTTGCGCAATCTTCTTCCGATTGTGTTTGTCCATCTTATTCACAACGTACACGTTATTTGTAAAAATGTATAAAGTAATTAATAATATGTCTCGTGCTTCTCTCGTGTCTGTGTATCATTTGACAAGATGAGGTTAGGCACGTTTTTAGCGCCAAACTGTAGAAGTCCAGTTACATGATGATTGCTTGAAGTTAGCTGGATCAGGCGAATTGAAGTAAGCCGTAAGTCCAGTTGCTTGACATCGCCTGAAGCTAGCCGGGTCAGGCGAATTGAAGTAAGCCGTAAGTCCGGTTGCTCGACCACCGCCTGACCCCAGCTTGATCAGGCAAATTAAGGCAAACTTAAGTAAGGCCTTCGTACTACAAGCTGATCAGGCGCAGATCAAATATCAGGCCAGCCTGACAATATTTCTACTCGGGTAAATCATGAAATTTGTCAACTTACATGGAATCATCGATACCAGGCCCACAGTGTAGGTCTTCTACGGTCGACGGAACGTTCATAGCTTCTAAATCCTCGACCTCGACCATCTAGGTGTATATCTCTCCTTAAGGGCGTGAAACGGGAGTGTTAAAGTTTGTATGAGGAAACATATTTTTTCACCAGATTTACTTGAAACTTGGCAAATTTAGTTTATACATAACATATGTTTTCCTCGTTGTTCGGGGCGTGTAAACAGTCAAGTATTACTTTTAACCCCTTAACTGTGTTTGTTTGGGTTGGCATAAATATACCAAATAAACCCAAACAAATACATGTTTCATTATTTGCATTGGAGTGTATTTATACGTAGTTTTAAGCAAATCTGACCAAAAATTATGTTGTCTCATATAAACTTTAAAGCCTCCGTTTTACCCCCTTAAGGGTCGAAATTCGATTTTTACCACTCTTGAAAAAAGTATTTTTTGGGTCAAATATGAAGACTGTGTGGTCAGAAGTAGGGGCCACCGATATCTTAATACTGCCAATCGTCAAACAAGAATCCTGAAGAATGTTCGCTTACGATTATTTCCAACGTAGTTCAAATCTGACAGAAGAAATTTGGGAAAAAGAAAAAAATCATTCTCGTTGCATTCAAACGATGCAAATTTCAACGTCATGTCATCAACGTTTTCAACGTAGGACTAATCGTAACAAGCAAGACGTAAATATTATCGGACGCTTCACCATTGTAACCCCAAATACCGTATTCGCGGTACGATTATTTCCGACTTTCTCTGCATCGTATCGTGGTCAATTATAGAAAACGACAATTTTAAATAGCGTATTCGTGATTAGTAGGTAAAAATACGCCCAAATAGAGGTTCCATTCTTTTATCCAGAAAGGAACCCTTTCTCGATATTTTTCATTCTTTTTTGTTATTTTCTCACTTTTTCATTATCCAAAATCGTATCCTGCAAATTTAGACTGTACCTTCCGACAAGGATCCCAAAAAAAGTTTGAGTGATTTTCAGACCCCAATTTTGCACTGTAGCACTAAACTCTCGTTGCATTCCAATGATGCAAACTTCAATATCATGGAAACGAAAATCCAATCTTTTTTGCGTCATGCCAAGCTGCATTTGAGTCGCTGTTTTTCGATCATCGATACCATTGGTACGCTTAATTGCAGCTACTACGAGGCACAAAATTTATCCCGTAATTCGCGTCGATAAGAAAATTGTGCTTGATTAGAAACCGGTTCGCGCTTCCGGTTGATCGAGGAATTGCCCGGAATTCCGAGACTGCATGTATGGAAAGACAGGAAGAGAGAGAGAAGGAAAAATTGCTCTGCATTAATATACGAGGAGAGCATTGCTCGAAAAGCCTTGCCTCGTTCCTCCTCGGGTATTTACATAATAATATATTTCTCGAGGCATATATGCGCGTATATATACGCGATAAGTCCGTCATTAAACCTATCGGCGTAGCGTATAGAAAAATTCCGTATACCCGACCTCGCGCCATGGTCCATAACGTACGAACCAACGAAAGAAGGCGAACAAACGAATCGAAATGAGAACGCAACGCGATTTTGCTCTCTCTCTCCCTCTGACCCACACACACACACACGCGCGCGCGCGCACACACACACGCACACGAACACGAGTTGCGCCCATCCATGAACACACCATAGTGATGAACATTCGCGTCGCATTCACCGACAACGTGCCCACGTAAAAAACAATCGATTATACTCGTTGTTTATTCCTGTATTTTTCTTTTCGCCTCGCCGTGATAACCGCAAAATTTTTCCGCGTTCTTTCAATTTTTTTCCACAAAGAGGGCAAAAAAATTAATATTTTCCATAAAAATACACGCGGACTAGCCGAGAAATCACACAACCGATAACTTTGTCCAAGAAAACAAGAAAAATCTGGGAAGAAGAAGAGTTTTTTTCGTTGTTATCGCAAGTCAAAGCACGTGTCGGCGTTGATTCGTCACACGAGACGATATCGGCAAACTCAATAAGTTTCTGAAACGGGACAAATACACAGTGGAAAATATTACCAGGCCTCGGGAAAAATGGATCGATAACGAGTATGCACGTATTAATTTGAATTTGTCACCGTTTCCAAACGCCTCGTTAAGTTGCGGACGTGTGCGCGTACGTGTAATACGTTTGTATTTAACATAAACATATATGAGATATTTTTTACATTATAATAAAAATTTATACGACAGTTTGCATTTACACGAAAATATATGCAAAATTTGTGTTTTTACAAAAACTTACGTTTTTCGTCTGTACGGGGCATTCTTTCGTCAAGTGGTTTGTCGTGTGGCTTTTCGATGATGCAAAGGATTTTTATTTAACGGAGACTTTGTCCTTGGAGTGCCATATTTCAGGTGTTTGCATTTTATTTTTTTAAAGGAAACGAGTAAAGCTTTTTGAGTGCGGTTTTTTTCTTGCTTTTATTCATGATTTACAGAACGTTAAAAAATTAAAAAAAAACCAAAGTGGCGGCCGTTGCAGCTCCGCGAAAACAGGTTCTCAAATCGCGAGAGGTAAACGGCTGACATCATTGCCCCCTCTTTGTTGATCTGGAACACAAATTCAAAGCATATTATCAATCTGTGACCCTTTGGTCATGGAATGACGGATGGGTTTTTCGTTTAGTATAAATTTCGGAAAATGGAGGCAATTAAAAAAAAATCGAATTTTCGCGTTTTTTTCGCATAAAAAGATAAATAATAAATGCAAAAATGTATCTATCGAAAAAACGATCCGTCATTCCGTGAAGACATATTTTCTGAGTATGCTCTCCAAATTTCAGGTCGATATGTTAATTACAGCGGTCAGGAGAATGTCAGCCATTTTTGAAAACGTGTTTTCGAGAAAAACGCGTTTAAAGTTTTGTAATGTGTTTACACAAATGTGTTTATAATTACCGCTAATCGGCAATGCCTGGTCCATAGAGGCATCCCTCCTCTTCTTATAGCTGCTCATGTTGAGCTCAAATTGATTTTTTTGAAAATTTCAAGGACAAAGTCTCCCTTAAGGGATTAGGCTACTGTGACGACTCGAAAATCGCGGTTATTTTGAAAGATTAATTTGAAGGAATAAGTAAGATATGTGAGAAAACGTTTGGGCATTTATTTGAATGCACATTAACAAAGTTGCAGCTCCGAAGTTTGCCAAATTTCATAAAAAAATATTCATCGTTACAGAACTTGTAAACAATTTCGTGAAGGACCTTTGAACGTGAGAGGTTCAACGGTGTAATTGATTCTGGCCACCCAGTTGATCTGAAAAAAAAAACAAGTTTTTCTTTTCTTCAAATTGATGATATTGGCTAAGAATTGACCGAGTTTTTTTTGTTATCGTGTTTCGACCTTCAAACAAAACAAATTTAATTTTCTTCTCGATTTTTCGGGGAAAAATGACATCATGGTTGTTAATAACTAATTTTAAAAAATTATGAAAAACGTTGATTAAGACTAAACGACTATTGCACTGAAAAAGTGTACCAAATTTCCAGCCAATCCGTTCATTAGAGGTCGAGAAATCGTGTGCGCCGTTTTGAAAAGTATAGTTTCCAGAAAAACGCGTTTGAAGTTTCACTAGCAGTTCTATCGGTGTAATCGTGAGTTTACCCTTCAATCTGCGATTACTGCACCATACGTTGGACCTTCCTCGTGAATTTGAGTTGCCTCAAGCGACGAACGAGCGTTTGTCATTTTCACACTAGCCAAACCCCTTAATTTCATCCGCAACTGTCACAGATCCCAAGTCGTTCGATGTAAAACAATGCATGAACATTGAACCAAACGAAATTTATTCGGTCTTTCGGGTTTCGTTTTCAATTGGCCGATCGTAGTTTTGTTTCGTGACAATCGTAGATGAAGCTCTCAATGGGGGAAAAAAATCGTTGTCGTACAATCGTCGTCGTACAATGAACGTACGTTGAAGCTAAATGAAATTATGGTGGTGGAGTTTGCATCGTTGGAGTGCAGCGAAGATTCCTAATTTGGTTCATTTCTTTATTTTTATGAGTATGTAAATTCTTTTTTTTTTAATTCGGGCTAGAGAGCCCTCATAAGCATCTTCAAAAATGTTTCAGTGATTTTGGTAGCTTCAATGTGCCAGGAATAAATTGGGCAATACAAAAAAAAAACACATTATCTTTGCATCCCAACGATGAAAATTTCAATGTCATATGAAGTCGTCGAGTATGTTTTCAAAAAATGCCAAACTCTGCGTGAAAAGGCCCGTAGACACGTGTCCGGAAGCCCAAGGGACGAGCCAGAGGGCACGGCGTGTCCACAGAACTGCCATACAAACTCGCACTAACTCCTCTGTACACCGTATATTACATCATTTTACCCTCGTGCCTGCTGCTGTTAAATGTTATCGCGAAACGACTAGTTTTCGATATTGATTAACATTTAATTTCCCGCGGCACGCTGGGGAAAAAGAAGAAAAAGGATGATCCATATTTACGTAGGAATAGCCGCGAGCGTAGTCGTTTTTTTCCCGTCTCAACAATGTACACATCTAGCTGTCACGCTCTCGCACGCGGGCCTCGTCCGGCCCAATTGTTTATTTAACGTCTAGTCAACGATCGATAGTTTTTCGTTGTTTTTTTTCTTCTTTTTACGAGTCGGGAAATTCGACCTCGTTCTTTTTTGTCTCTGTGGTCTCGTCAGCACCGACAAAGGTGTGGGTATTTTAAGGGCTTAGACGACTGTGACGACCCGAAAATCGGGGTTATTAAAAAATGGATTTTGAAGGAATACGTGAAATGATTGAAAAATCGTTTTGACATTTATTTGTATGTACATTAACAGCGTTATGTACCAAATGTCATTAAAAAAATAGTAATAATTAGAGAAGTTATAAACAATCTCGTGAAGAACCTTCGAACTGAACCTTCGATTCATGCGAAACAAAAAAAAACGTGTTTTTTTTCAAATAGATATTATCGGGTAAGACTTGACCCAGCTTTTTTGTTATCGTGTTACAACAATTTAAAAAAAAATTGAATTTATTTTTCAATTTTTCGAGGAAAAATGATATCAATATTGTCAATAACTGATGAGAAAAAAAATATTAAGGAGAAAAACGTCGGTTAAGACTAAATCACTGTTACACGGGATAAGTGAACCAAATTTCAAGTCAATCTGTTCATTAAGGCGTTATACGCAGTTGCAAGGACAAAAAAAGTCGTTTTTTCACGATTTTTTTCTGGAAAAGAATTTCATTTGGGCAAAACGAAAAGTATTAGGCAGTGTAGTGGCATCTTTTAGCTTTAGATTGGCATTTTTTATTTTCAAAAATATTCATTAACATTGCTCCTGTAGGAAGTCTCCTGGAGGTTCCCGAAAAAAAAGTGTCCGGCGGTGAGCAAAGTATCTCCGGTTTGGATTATCTAAAATGAAAAAATCAAAAAGATTCTTTTAGGGGATAGATGAATCCAGGTATTGATCGGAGGAATAGTCGAAATTTTAATTTTTGACAAAATGGTGGCTCCGGAAAGAAACAATTTCGATTTTCGACCAAATTTTTTTCGTTAAATCGTTGAAAAAAATAAAAATAGTTATCGAAAATCTTATTCCTTCGATCAATGCCTGAAGATTATATCTGACAAGGTTGTGTTAAAATTGAAGACCGATCGGTTGAGCCGTTTTTGAGAAATCGTGCTCACCGACTTTGAAAACACCGTTTTGAGAAAAACGCGTTTGAAGTTTCAACAGTCAACTTTGTAGCGCTCCGAGCGTCCTTACAAATATGTGTGTATTCCCGAGAATATTCGCTGGATCGATTTAAAATTTTCAGGGAATATACTCACATATTTGTACATTCCGAAAAAGCAATAAAAAAAATCGATTTTTTGAAAGTTCTAACTGCGTATAGGCCTCCGAAGTAACTTTCGTGGTGGCGCCCCGTAACGGCTACCGGTGGCAAAACTTGGATTGGCGCATGGTGGTTAAGTCAAACCGGCACAAACACGAAAGAGCTAGGCTTGAGCAAGCATCATCGATTGGAGATCTTACATTGTAAATGGAATGTGCTTGTAAATAAAATAAAATAACCGGTGCGATGGTCTAGTGGTTAGCGTGCTCGCCACTAAGCCAGCGGACCGGGAGGTCGCGGGTTCGAATCCCAGTCGCGTACATTTCGTCGTGAAATGTTTTTCTTCGGCATTTCGCGGCGAAATAAGACTAGTTCCACGACTGGGGGGCGAACTCGATGACCGGCTGTATTGGTATAGGTTTTCCGCAGTTTCCCTATACCCATGACAGAAATGTCATGATGAATATGATATAGAGGGGGAAGTCGGCTGCGGCCGCAAGAGGGGGGAACAGGAGAAAGATGGAGAAGAAAGGAAGTAAACAGTAGAGGAAATAACGGTCATAATGATGGGAAAGAATAGGTAACAAACGCGACAAGCGTGTACCTAAGGAAAAAACCAATAAAAAATAAAATAAAATAAAATAAAATAGTGTGATGGAAGTAATAACGATTACTTGCGGATTTCAATGTATCCTCATGACTTCCTTTCGCCCTAAAAGCAACGTCGATTCGGAAAACCATAAAAATGGAGTTCTGGATTCCTCGCTTCCGTGTGGGGACAACCCCTAACACAACATTTGCGATTAGCGCCTTCAACCGATCGAGTACCCATCACGTTTATTAATTTATAATGCTTGTTTACGCTGTTTTTACAACGTAAACATCACACGCGGTACTGTCATTCACGCAAACACCTGATTTAAATGGCGACCGACATACTGCACTAGCAGACGAAAACCAATCCAAGTTTTGCCAAAACTCGCCGCAAGGGTGCGCCACAAGAGTTACTTCGGAGGCCTATAACCCGTTAAGGCAGTAGTCTCGCCACAGTCACGTTGAAAAGTTTTTTCTCCGCTCAATCGACGAAAGCTTCGAAATATTGCGAAATATCTTCATAATGTAGGTTGTACATCCTATCAGGATGTAAAAACTTATGAAGTAACGAAGAAAACACCTAATACAATGTTTAGAGTAGAGCGAATTTTCGTCGTGATATTTACTATAAACGGAAATGCAAAATTTGCGCTATGGCCGGAATAATGGAACAAGTGCGACATAAAGGCAAATTTACCAAACGAAAAACGATCGCCAAAAATAGAAAAGCGGTCGAAATTATGACCCGTGAAAAAAGAGAACACAAAAAGAACCATGTATAGGTCTGAACAACGAAAATGTAGAACATCGTATCGTGAATAGTTAAATTGATGAATTTCAATTCGATGAATTGATAATAAAAGTGTTTTTATTGTTTCAGCGATTTTTTAAATTTGATTTATTTACTAATTTTGACCTAGCAATATATATATAGTAATATAAAAAAGTAAATATGAAAATTTTGCCGCGTCTCTAAATACATTTTCTACCGATGAACGCGCTGAACGCTTGCAGCGCCGCCAGATCGCCGGCTCTAGTCTGCTCCAGTCACTTCGTGGCGCTAGCGTCGCTACACGTTGCTCAATTCAAATCGCTATATCTCTGAAACTAGACGGTCAAAATTCATTATCTTTTTTTACCCACCTCGTCATATGTTCCTCTGTAATTGAGATTTTTTAAAGAGACATCTGTAGAAAAGTTTCGACGTTATGGCACGAAATGTAAAATTTTCCACCGTTCCTTATCAGAACACGTGTTAAACCGTGCAATCGTTGATTACCCATATCTCGAATACAGAATGGTGAATCCTTTCGAAATTTTGCAGGTAATCACTTAAGGCCTTCACCTTGGCTGATCGAAAAATGGGTATATTAAAAAAAATAATAAACTCGAAAGTATGGGCCGGAATATTTTTATTTTTTTTACACAACGTCAGAAAGGGCTTTAAGAATAACGTTAATAAATTTTCGTTCAAAATATTAAACAATCGCGCCGTTATGCACATTGCCGCGGAGGCCCTCCGCACGATACGCGCGGTCGTTATCCCAGCTGTTACCCGGTCATGTCACATCTGAACAAAAAAATCAGCTCATTCGTGAGTAGTGTCGCTACAATGTAGCATAGCGGTTTTTTTTCGACCATAAAAAAACTATGGTGAGCCGAAGAAAAAAATTTGTATTTTTCACCGAAATTATGGCTCACCATAATGTTTTTAATGGTCGAAAAAAAAACCGCTACGCTACATTGTAGCGACACTACTCACGAATGAGTTGATTTTTTTTTGCAGATGTGACATGACCGGGTAACAGCTGGGACAACGATCGCACGTATCGTGCGGAGGGCCTCCGCGGCAATGTACATACCGGCGCCATTTTTTAATATTTTGAACGTAAATTTATTAACATTCTCAAAGCCCTTTCTGACGTTGCGTAAAAAAATAAAAATATTCTGGCCCATACTTTCAAGTTTATTTTTTTATATACCCATTTTTCGATTCGCCAAGGTGGCCAGACGCCTTAATAGTGTCTTGAATGGGTCCACAACATAAATTAAAAAAAATTATAGAAACAGGCCTTGGTGCGACTGGTACCTTAAGGGGGGGAAGCTTCGTTTAGGGAAGGAAAAAATATTGATTTTCATTATTTTCACCATTTTCAAGATTTCTTCACCATTTTTTGAGACTTAGGGTATGTTTTATTACTACTTTTGGCTCTTACATGGTATTTTTTTCTATTAATCTTAAAAAATGGCTGAGGTATGGCGCAATCTTCTAAACGTGTTCCGGCGGATGTTCTTAAACGGCACGACACGCAGCGTCGATGGGATTAATCTGAAAAAAAAAATAACGGAGATTTTTCTTTCGTTAACACTCATGTGCAAAATATGAACCAAGAAAAAATGAGAAATGTTGAAAATCGATGAAATGGTACGCTGTGAAACAAAAAGATTGAATTTTCCGAAACAATCGCCATATTTTGCAATAAAAAATACTTTTTTTTTAATTTTCAAGAACATTTAGGTTCATGTTTTAGGCAAGAAGGTTGGAAAGATTTGTACCAAATTTCATCAGAATCGGTCGATTAGTTTTTTAGCTATTTGTCACGTTATTTTTGAAAATGCAGTTTAGAAGCTCATGCCATTTTTTAACACATGATTACCGCAAACCCCACATTATTAGTGAGGAATGCTGACATAATTTTTCTTGCTTTGTTCAATCGCATTTTTCGTGGTGATAAATTTATATTAGGTTCTTCTCGCAAAGCCTATTCGATTCGTCAGTTCTCGAGCGTACGAGTAAAAAAAAATCTCTCTACGACAAACAGTTTGTTAGCAGCGTTGATTTGAAGTGCTCGGGTGTGTATAAGCCCAATGCAGGTTATTTCCCGAGTAGAAATCTTGCTCCAGCTACAATAAGCACCTGATCAGGCATCCTGACTTCTTTTTCCAGCCTTGATCAGAATTTTTTATCAAGCCCTGATCATTTTTGAAACACAATCCCTGACTTCCGTCTGATCAGGGTAAAAAATCAAGGCCTGATCAGGGTAAACTATCAAGGCCTGATCAGGGTAAAAATCAAGGCCTGGTCAGTGTAAAAGATCAAGGCCTGATCAGCGTAAAAAATTAAGGCCTGATAAGGGCTTAATTTTTCACGGCTTGATCAAAATGAAAAATCATATGATTTTTCACGGCTCAGGATGACCGATTTTTTCCTGAAATAAAAAATACAACGCATACACAAAAGAGAAAAAGGTACCACTTTATAAATAACGCTGATCGTTTATTTTTTAATCTTAATATAAAATTTGTCACATATATTTTTCACATATATCTATATGGAAAACAAACATCATTTTTCTTGTATTTGTAATAGAACAAAAACTCGAAATAAACTAAGATATATCACTCTATTATATTCCACTTATCATCCCGAAATAAACTAATATATTTTTCAAACAAAAACTTAAGAAACTTCGTGAATAAAGTAAACAGAGCTCAACGTTTTTATGACCAGACGTTTCTAGGAAACGTTATATTGGGCGTTCTGTTCGTTTTTTTATGCGACGCTCGAAACTTGTCCCAGTCTTTTGCTGAATTAATCAGGCCTTGATACCGCTCCAACAGCTTGTCCAATTTGCTTCGAAAGAACTTCTATTCTGTGTTCCCTATATTTCGAAATGACAGCCACTGAAAAATACGAAAATGTTCATCCCACTTAGAATTCAATGTCTACATATATATCTACATAAGGTATGCACATTATTTTATTAGGGTGGCACAAAATTCAGCTCTATTTTTTTTCCTTTTTCTCACCATCCAATTATCTACTTTAAAGAAGAAAAAAAATTGTTGCAAAAGCTGCGAGCGGTCATTTTTTAACGAAAATTAGAATCGAAGCAGGAGAGCCCGTACAGCGAAGACCAACCAAATAATGGTGAGTTGACAGCGTAGTGCAGTTCAGTGAATGTAATGTCCATCCGAAGTGCATTTCTTATGGGCTAACTTGCACCGATGGAAATACTTTCACTTAACTGAACTATGCAGTCAACTTATCATTATTCGGTTAGCCTACACTGTCCGGGCCCGTAGCGAAGACTAACCAAATAATGGTAAGTTGACAGCGTAGTGCGGTTCAGTGAATGTAATGTCCATCCGAAGTGCATTTCTAATGGGCTAACTTGCACCGATGGACTTACTTTCACTTAACTGAACTACGCAGTCAACTTGTCATTGTTCGGTTAGCCTACGCTGTCCGGGGCCGTACAGCGAAGGCCAACCAAATAATGGTAAGTTGACAGCGTAGTCAGTTCAGTGAATGTAATGTCCATCCGAAGTGCATTTCTTATGGGCTAACTTGCACCGATGGAATTACTTTCACTTGACTGAACTGCGCAGTTAACTTATTATTATTCGGTTAGCCTGCGCTGTCCAGGCTAATCAGCACCGATGGCAAAACATTTACCAGATTGAACTACGCTGTCAGCTTACCATTATTTGGTTGGCCTACGCTGTCTCTTCTTCTCCTTTGACAAAGGAGATGGACCAAGTAAAGAAACATAAAAGGGATACACAAAACAAATATAAATCTACTTACATAGTGGTAGCGCCAACACATGCCAATCCTCAGGAATTTCGAGTTGTTCCTCGCTGAGAGGATCTGTTCCGGATCTGTCAAATGTATCATAATAAATATTTCAACCAACGCATATATAATTTGGCGTATGGTTAATTTACAGTCAGATTTAATTTAATTTATATTTATAGATTTAAGAATTGTAAGTCTTTGAAAAAATTAATTGTTATACTAACCTGCTGCTGTATTATTTCTTCGTTTTGTCCCTTATTTAGAGCCCGCTATTCACGCAGACACAGTCGTTGCGCAATCTTCTTCCGATTGTGTTTGTCCATCTTATTCACAACGTACACGTTATATGTAAAAATGTATAAAGTGATTAATAATATGTCTCGTGCTTCTCTCGTGTCTGTGTATCATTTGACAAGATGAGGTTAGGCACGTTTTTAACGCCAAACTGTAGAAGTCCAGTTACATGATGATTGCTTGAAATTAGCTGGATCAGGCGAATTGAAGTAACCCGTAAGTCCAGTTGCTTGACATCGCCTGAAGCTAGCCGGGTCAGGCGAATTGAAGTAAGCCGTAAGTCCGGTTGCTCGACCACCGCCTGACCCCAGCTTGATCAGGCAAATTAAGGCAAACTTAAGTAAGGCCTTCGTACTACAAGCTGATCAGGCGCAGATCAAATATCAGGCCAGCCTGACAATATTTCTACTCGGGTTGTTTCGTACAGATAGTGTAGGGTCCTAGGATTAAGATAAATTAAAAATAATACCACGCAACAGCCAAAAGTGGTAGTAAAACAAACCCTAAGTCTAAAAAATGGTGAAGAAATCTTTCTTTTAAATCAAATTATGAAAATTAGCAAATTTCTTCCTCGCATAAAGGTATCCCCCCCCCCCTCAAATGTCGAGAAGTCGTGTACACCGTTTTGAAAAACATGGTTTCGAGAAAAAAAAACGCGTTTAAAGTTTTACCAACAATTTTATTGTTGTACTCATAGGTTTACCTTCAATCTCCGATTCCTGCACCATACGTTGGACCTTCCACTATGGTGTTGAAGTTTGCATCGTTGTGACGCAACGAAACTTCGTTTTTCCATTTTATCTTCCTCATTTCCATTATTGTAGATATCTTTTTTTATTTATTTATATCGTAGATCGCTAAATAAATATCTTAAAGAATGAGGGATTTGTGAAGGCAAGATCGGCCAAAAGAAGTTAAAGGAATTCAGAAATATTAACTTCCACTGCATTGCAACGACGCAATCTTCGATCTGGTCCTTCCTCTTCAATTTGTGTTGCCTCAAAGCGACGAACGTCGTCATTTCCACAGTAGCCTAACCCCTCGAAGGGTGAAAAAGCAGAAAAAAATGCCTCGAAAGTGTTATCGATTAGTGCGAGATTAACGCGCGGCGATCCGTACGGCATTCTCGAATTTTGAGCGCTGAAAAAACATTTTTACGATCCTCTATCGAGTACGCGAACACGTGGTCGTCGATAAAATGAAGCGGAAGAAACACGCACGTTGCCGGTCAATTTTTTCGCGATTAGATGAAAATCCGCTACGCCTCGAGGAATCGTGGCGCAAAAAGTCAAAGGAATGAATCACGTTCACAGTTCCGAGAACACTAAAATTGCGCGACGATAATGCGCAAAAAATTACGCATAAAACGGTTCGAGGTTGAGTTTCTTTTTTCAAAGCAATGTAAAAAAATTCTCCAATATCCCGCTTTTAAAGATTATAACTACAGCAGCGAAGATGCGGAACTCGCGGACGGAACACAATAAACAATAATAATAATTCACACAAGTTGCTGTATCAGCGCGTGTTTTTTTTTCTTCTTCAGTTTAGCACTCGTTTGACCAGCGAGCGTGAAAATACGGCGGTCGTAAAAAAAACGAAAAATTTTTTTCGTCTCAAAGCCGCGCACAGGCCAACTTGCCTGAAATAATACTCAACATTTTTGAACGTCACTTTTTCCAGTATTTCGCGTTTTTATTTTATTTTTTTGCCACACAGTGGCCTTCACACTTCGACGATTTCCAAGAATTATTGAGCCGCGTGCGTACACGGAAATCTCTTCGTCTCGCTACCTTTCTCTCTCTCTCTGCGTCGCTCTCCCTTCCTCTCGCGCTCTCCCGCTGTCGATCTTTCGTTCGTTCGGTACCGAAGCGAAACGTTCCGGAGCGCGTTATCGTTTCTGAAATGGTAATGTATAGTGAGTTCCTGTATAATGTGTAAATCATCGATGAGTCATTTCATCGGTCTCTCGAAACACACACCGGTGCTCCGCCGATCCCGAGACGCTGTGCTAGATTTTCGTTTTCGCCGCCGCGCCTCTCCATCGACTTTTTCGAACTACTTTTTTTCTACATTTATTTTCGCTCCTCCAGTACGCTCGTTCGTATCAGAAATTTACGAGGCTACCGTTCGCTTTTTATTTTCTCCCGTTTTCCTACTGCGGAAGGAGATTGTTGCGCTGGCCATTTTCACGAAATCGTCGCTCTAGATCGCGATGTGGAAAATATCCCCCCTCCCCTCAGCCGCCTTTAAGGGGCTATACTAGTGTGAACGCTGAGAATCTGGGTGATTTTCGGGAATTTTTTGGAAGAAAAGTACTGAATTAAATGTTTCGAAAAATTAAGAATATGTTCGGCTATATTTGACCTATATTACATAATTTTTTCATAGAAAAATATTGAGATCCAAGCGACTTATGCGCTGCCTACGGAGGCGCCAAAAAAAAAAGTTCCTCCACTGCTGACATGATTCCAGTCGATTGAGTAGCTGAAACCGAAAAAGAAAAAAATGTCGTTAAGGCGTTACCCCCACTTGTAGCGCAAAAAAAGTCCTTTTTCATGAATTTTTTTAAAGAAAATTACAAAACTTTTTTAATCGATCAATATACCATCTTAAAGAACACATCTTGAAGAACTTTCAGTAATTTTTTTATTGAAAAATATTACATTGTTTAGTGGCAAATGGCCGTCAATGAAATAATGTTTTTATATACACGGTTTGCGGTGACCAACATTGCGGCGAAGTGGATCATCTGAAAAAAAATGCGGATGGATTTAGTCAAATATAAGTATAAACTAGTCTTTAATCGAAGGATTTTAAAAAATATTCATTTTTCACAAAATGGCGGACAGTCAAAGTTAATGGTTCGCTTTTAACGAAAAAAACGGCCGTTTTTTGGCTATAAAACGGCCATTTTTTTTCGAAAAAAAAATCGAACGATTAAAGACTACATTTTTATGTATTAATTAAGCCAGCAAAAATTCAAGAAGATCGGTTCATTAGTGTTCGAGTAATCTTGGTCACCGACTTCAGAAATGCCATATTGAGAAAAACGCGTTTAAAGTTTCAATTTCAGTTTACACGAAGAAAATATTTTTTTTTGTAAACTTACATAGAGTCATCTATTCCGGGCATCAAAAAAAAACTGCACTTCAAATTGCACTTCAAAAAAATGCAATTAAAAAAATCGATTTTTTCAAAATCGCAAGTGGGGTTAACCCCTTAAACTGCAAGGTATTTCCTGTACAATGACGTAGGATTTTCGAAAAATATCAAAATCTAACATAATGGCGTAGTTATAAAAAAAAGTATGTTTTCTTGCCTATAAAATGGTCGTTTTTTTTTCAATGCCAAATCGTCAATTTTCATCCACTCAAAAATATCCTACGTCGTTGTAGAGTAAATACATTCAAGAGTACTCAGTTCAAATTTCAAATCACTCGGATAATTGTTCTTTGAGTTACAATGGCAGCAAATTTGAAAAACCTCATTTCGAGAAAAACGCGTTTGAAAATTTAACTACCAATTTTTGCAAGATAAAATGATTAGAGATATAGCCTTGAAATTTTTACAGCAAATTCTTGAAAGTATAAACTGTCGAAAAAGGCAAAAAAAATCGATTTTTTTCAAGTGTCACACTGGTATAACCCCTTAATCCATCAGGCGCGTCAGCTTTCGTAGCGCTGGTAAGTGCATAAGATGGCGACCCCATTTTGCCGAAGTAATATTTTCATCTGCGAATGGAGTTTAGGCGTTTCGATGAAACGAATCGTCCCTAATGTGGAAGGAAATATTATGGCGGGGCCCGCGCAGGAATGTGTGGGGAGTCTTCGGATCCTATCACATTCCTGTAGGGATTTGATAGGAAGGCCGCACGTAGGGAGTCCACATTGGAATCCTAGTGGATTCCGCGCTATCTTCCGATTGACGTTTGAGAATTTTTATTCGACATTCTCAACCGGAGCTTGTTGGATCTCCCGAAAAAATATAATTTCGTGATCCCGTGCACAAATTTGTAGGGGAGTCCGAAGATGCACCCACGTTTCTATAGGGATTTGTTAGGGACATCGCACGTAGGAACTCCTCATTGGGATCCAATTGGATTTCTACACTGTTCCCCGATGAACGCCGTTCGAGAATTCTTACCGCGTTCGAATCGAAAATATGTGAAAAGTCGCGAGAAAAAGGTCGGCTTGTTGAAACAAAACCTGCACGCTTCGTGAGCGTCAGCCCTGACTATGGAGACTACATAAAGGAGTCTGAACTCTAATGGAAGGGGTATGGGAAAAGCGACCACAAAATCGAGGAACGAAAGGGTTCCCGAAACCGTCACCACGTGGCGCTGATTGTGAGGAGCGACAGCTTGAAAATAGCTATGCGAGAGAAATCGAATGATGAAGCGTTAAATCGATCGGCCATATTGAATTGTTGAACTGTTGTCATGGAGACCACACCACTAGCTAATTTCAAGCTGTCGCTTATAACAATCAGCGCCACTGAAGTGAAGAAGTGGCGCTTTCGGGAACCCTTCCGTTCTCGAGCTTGTCGTCATTTCCGTAGTACTCAGTTCGAGCTCCTTTATGTAGCCTCCATGCCCCTGACACTGGCTTACTATTCCTATACGACAAACGAAAACGCGTTTTGTCCCGGCTTTTTAGTTCTTGAAATCGCCACTACCTAGCGTTGGCTGTTATGTGATTGCTTTCGGCTCTAAGTACTCCGATCAGCTGAACGATTCAATAGTTTCGTGAAATGTTCTAAGTTGATAATGCTAAGCTGAATAATTAAATTACGATTAAGATCCATCATACACGCGAATAATGGTTTTCATAAAGTTACCTACAATAGACGTTTTTTCATGTAAAATATTCGAAACACCGGTGCAACATACATATATATGCATGCCTGTCACACGACACTAGCGCCACAGGGCGGCAAGGACATTTTGCGAACAGCATTTATTTACAATTATCAGGGGGCTGGTGAGCGTGTATGGGGGTGATGATATGTCAATATGCGGTGGAATAAATAACAAGCGATGATTACAGTGGATTTTCAGTGATGTGATTCAAATCGACTTTTGAGATATACTTTTTTAATCGATTCATACTTTTTAATTTTAGTACAATCTTGGGTCTCACAGGACCGACCAAAAAGCGCAAAATTCTCGTTTTTTCTCTTTGGCGAAACATTTTCATCTGCTCAAACAGCTTTCTCAGACAAAATGTGAACCGGATACAGATTTTCTCTTCACAGGTCTTAAAAGTCTGCTCTTTCATTAAAAAAAATTATCTGAATACATAATTTCAAGGAAACTACAGCATTCGAAAGTCGGCCGGGTCTCACAGACGCAGATTGTATAACTAAGTAGCGAAAAATATAAGTATCATCCTAGGGTTAAGGCGTTACCCCCACATGTAGCGCAAAAAAGGCCTTTTTCATGAATTTTTTTAAAGAAAACTACAAAACTTTTTTAATCGATCAATATACCATCTTAAAGAACACATCTTGAAGAACTTTCAGTAATTTTTTTATTGAAAAATATTACATTGTTTAGTGGCAAATGGCCGGCAATGAAATAATGTTTTTATATACACGGTTTGCGGTGACCAACATTGCGGCGAAGTGGATCATCTGAAAAAAAATGCGGATGGATTTAGTCAAATATAAGTATAAACTAGTCTTTAATCGAAGGATTTTAAAAAATATTTATTTTTCACAAAATGACGGACAGTCAAAGTTAATGGTTCGATTTTAACGAAAAAAAACGGCCGTTTTTTGGCTATAAAACGGCTATTTTTTTTCGAAAAAAAATCGAACGATTGAAGACTACATTTTTATGTATTGAATAAGCCTGCAAAATTTCAAGAAGATCGGTTCATTAGTGTTCGAGTAATCTTGGTCACCGACTTCAGAAATGCCATTTTGAGAAAAACGCGTTTAAAGTTTCAATTTCAGTTTACACGAAGAAAATATTTTTTTTGTAAACTTACAAAGAGTCATCTATTCCGGGCCCATACAGAATTATGGGCCCGGATACTTATACTTCAAAAAAATGCAATAAAAAAAAATCGATTTTTTCAAAATCGCAAGTGGGGGTAACCCCTTAAGATCTACTCGTTTTGTATATCTATAGGGTGTCTCATAATGACCTGACAGTTTAATTGATAGGTGAAACGTATTATCTATTTGAAAAGTATGAATATTTTTCTTTTAATATGATGTACAAACATGGAGGTTATGTGTGGAACACACAATCCGATAAATAGCCGCCTCGTCCCTGTTTGCAAACGTTCACTCTTTTGACGAAATTTTCAATAACATTTTGGCATAATCGCTGACTAATTTAATTAATGGTGCCCCCAATTGTTTCCTTGAGCTCCGGAATGGTCTGTGGATCATTGGCATACACTGTTCCTTTCAGAAAAGCCCAAAGAAAGAAGTCCAATGGTGTCAAATCGCACGATCTCGGTGGCCAATTCACATCGCCGCGGCGCGAGATAACACGACCGTGAAACTTCGTCTGCAATAACTATGCAGTAACAATGCAGCAAATAACAATTTCTATGCGTTGCTCGATCGTCTGATTCCCCATGACTAAATTTCAATGCTTCCTGATGCCAGATGTCAAAGATTAGTACTCTCTGTCAGCCACAAAAAAATGACACGCAATTAAGGGGAGCTACCTGAGTAAACGGCGTAAAAAACAGGTAAACTTCGGAAATTTTTATCTCAAAAACTAATGTTAAATATGTACATTGAGACATGTTTAGGAATGTTTTAAAATAAATTCGTTGACTACAAGCGATTCAAACGCGATTATCTCGAAACGTAGTTTTCAAAGTCGGTGCCAGACGTATCTCTAAAACGGCTTGTCCGATTTTGTCCAAATTTGGATACAATATTCTTCGATAGTTTTTCTCGTTCGCCACGTAGGACTTTTTTGAATTTTTCATTTTTGACGGAATTGCGACCGTTTTAATTTAACATTCGTTTTTCGTTCGCAATTTCCGACGATTTTGGATTGCATACACATTGCATAAAAAAGCAATGGTTCGATCAAATGAAAAACCCCTACGTGGCGAACGAGAAAAACTATCGAACAATATTGTATCCCAATTTGGACAAAATCGAACAAGCCGTTTTCGAGATACATCTGGCACCGACTTTGAAAACTATGTTTCGAGATAATCGCCTTTCAATCGCTTCCAGTCAACGAATTTATTTTAAAAAATTCCTAAACATACCTCATTGTACATATTTTCCAATAAAAAAAATCCGGATCCAATCGGAACATTAGTTTTTGAGATAAAAATTCCCGAAGTTTACCCGTTTTTCTCGCCGTTTACTCAGATACCTCCCCTCAAAAATGTCAGGCCACTTTGGCACACCCTTTGTATATTCCATTTAGTCTAATTCAATGTACAATGCGATAGGATCCATCAAGATCCGCATCAGATTCTGTTCGATAATATCGAAATCCCTTAGGATTCAAATTGGATTCATACATTGGATTCCAATAGGGAGTCTCGATTAGAATCCAACATACGAGCGTGACGTTTCTACAAGGGATCCACTGCGATGACCCATTGGATCCTTATCTCAGGAAGTAGGGACAAGTACGGGAATCCGATTGGATCCCTACGACAATTTCTGCATGGGGGACCATGAAAATGTGCGTATCTGGGGTCTGTGCAGACCCCATGCACCTAATGAAGTGCCAATTACTGCGACGCGATCATTTTATCGACTTTTCCGCTTACATCCTTCGCGCCTCCCTCTATGATGAAAAAAAAAAACACGCGGAAAAGTGTGACGAATCCAGAGGTTCGCGCCGACCTCGTATAACGACTAGTTCCGATCGTGGACACATTTCTGTACGATAAATACGTGCTTAGAAAAAAAAATTGGAATATTCGTGCCGCATAGATTCGCGGAACTTTCTAGATCGTGCTCGATGCCGCCCTGCACCTCAGCCCCACCGTTCTCCGCTTTTCGAGCCGTTCGCTGGTCGGTGTCTCGGGAGGATTTCAAGATCGCGTCCCGAGGCACGGAAAACAGAGCACCAACGACCCCGTTTCCGTATCGCCTTATCGGCTCGTCGGGATACTCGGGCCGATCAATAAATTCCCGATTGCCGGTCACCCCTTTCCATTCGTCAAAGACTTCGTCCGCCTCTCTCTCTCTCTCTCTCTCTCTCTCTCTCTCTCTCTCTCTCCCTCTCTCTTTTTCTTTTTCTTTCTTTAAAACGTTCAAGGCGACGAACTTTTTTCCATCGATACAACCACGTACATTCTCTCTCCTTTGTTTCTCTCAGTTCGCGACGTTTTTGGACGCCCATACGCGCAAAGTGATTATAGTTATTGGACGGTCGCTTGGCAAATGGCAGAATGACGTTTTGCCATGCGCATATGGATATTCAAGGGCGAACTTTGGCCCTTCTTTGGGAGTGTCTCCGATGGTCCCGGTACCCACTCTTTCGTTTTTGTTGCGGGATGAATGGACGATCAGACTTGTTAATGTAAACTCGGCCATTTGTTTCGAGGATGAAAATGGGGTCCCTGAAGACCCCAGGCGCCTACTGGCGTTAATGAACCAGACGTGCCTAATGAAGCGGATTTTTGCATAAGGTCTTATATACCTTGGAAACAAAGAATTTATCGTTTTTTTTTTCATTCGCTTAAGTGATGTATGAACATCCTAAGAATGTTGTGGTCGATATGTATAAACACCCCAAAAATAATATGGTTCGAAGAAAAATGTTTTCAAAACTTTATACGCGTTTTCCTTGAAACCATGTGTTCAAAATCGGCCGGACCGGTAGATCGTACAATTTTCAACCGATTAACTTCAAATTTCTACTGTAGCTCCATAGGTAGATTTTTTAACAAAGTACACAGGATTTTTACGGTCGATCAACAATTGCGCTTTCTATGAACAAATTAAAGCCATTTTTAAGTCGAAAATGCGACTTTTCCTTTCAAAATGGTGCCACATTTGCAAATATTAATATTTTGCATTAATCGCGTGTACTTCGCTAGAAAACTCATATAGATTGCAAAAAAAATTAATTTTCAGCCTGGGTGCTCATGTACGTCTCCAACGAGTTGTCAGCTTCTTCAGTTTCTCAGGGCCTCATAAAAGCGTTCTCTTTCTACCGGTCTTGGGGCCGCCATTTGGTATTTTTTCGAAACTTAAAAATTGTTTTGAGTGTTTACAGATATGTAAAAGAAACCCTCCGAGCCTCATTTTCATTGCTTTATTAGAGCGGCCATGTTTTTGTTGTTTTTCTGTATTTTTATGATAATTTTTTTTCAAGGCTCTCATTATATGTATCTTTGTGTTAAAATGCGTTTCTTTTTCACCAAACGTTTTCCAGAAAAAAAGAATTCGCAGGGTTGTTACGCATACGGAAAACAGGGAAAACCGGCAATTCTCTAGAATTTTTTTCAGAATTTACTTTTCGCAAGAATTACAAAAAATAAAACCGACTTGACAAAAAAATGAACAGTATAAAAATAAATATTTTTGTATATTTTTAATATTTATGATATTCTTTATTATATATAAAAAAAGTTATGTCAGTGCCAAACATTGAAAAAAAAAAACTGAAATCTAATATACTGTAAAGGTCTATACATTTGCATTCGATCTGTCGATACACAGCCACATAATTATTATTGTAGATAAGTGTTTATATTTATTTTTTATTTATTTTCACCAACATACAAATTTCTGTTGTTTTTTAATTTTATATCAATTTTCAACATTTCAAATATTTGATCTTCAAAAAAATTATGCTATCCAGTTCAACATAATTTTTCAATAGAATAGAATTGAGAATTTCCTTTGTTTTTTTCAAGTCGGTTAATAATGTTGTTTTTTTTTCACAAAAATGATTCATTGCTATTTCCACGTATATAATTTTTCCCGTATAGTTAGTAACGTTTACAAATACTAGTATGGTTGAAACGAGACTTAAGGGGTTAGACCACAGTAACTGGTATAAAACCATGTGCGAATTTAACATTTTTTTTCGTATGAAAAAGTGATTCACTCGTAAAATTAATTACACATCTATTTAATATGAATATCAAGCTGTTAGAAAAAATATATATATTTTTTTCGAAATGGCCGACTACTAATATTTTCCTTTGTTATCTTTTTTTTGGCGCTCCGCGGCGTGACTTAGCATCCACAATTTTTTACCTAGAATCAAAAACAAAAATTCTCGTCAATCTACATTAGAATACCTAGAGAAGTACGTGCGAAATTTAAAAAATATTGTTTTATTCAAAAGTTGTAGGTATTTGAACTTGATAAATGAATTTTCAGTGAAAAATTTCGTTATAACTGCTCATAAACTGCTCATAAAATGAAAAGTTTTCGATTAATCGGAAATTCCGTATGTACTTCTCTGCGAAATGCAATTAGGAACATAACTTTTAAATTTGAAGTAAATCGAGTGAAAATTGTTGAAGTTATTTGTCACGCCAATTGGAAAAAAGCTGTTTCGAGAAGTTTCGAGTAGTCGGCCATTTTTTATGTCGAAAAAAAAATATAGTTTCTAACAGCTTGATATTCATACTAAATAGATGTGTAATTAATTTTATGAGTGAATCACTTTTTCATACGAAGAAAAATTGTTAATGTGGCCAAACGCCTTAACTCGAAAAATTACATATTCGATGAAAACAAAGTGTTCTTTATTTGACCCTAATCTGGGTAATTTTCAAAACCTGAAATTTTTGCAAAACTCGTATGAAAAACCTGGAAATGTCAGGGACTTTCTGAATCGATAATGCGTAACAACCCTGATTCGGAATTTGGCGATTTTTTCGGGCCTCTGGGTGGATGTAGCCCCTTAAGTCTTACGTCTTCATCGCATTGCCTCAATCCGGCAGAAAAACCGACGAGCAAACTTCGCCACTGTCCGATTTTATATAATTTTTTCTCCCACGATCCATTGCTCCACTCCACTCGCTCGCTCTCGATCTGCAGTACCCAAAGACGCCACCGCGGTCGACTTCCTCTTCCCCTACATTTTCGCCACCGCTCGCAGCCGAACGTTTCACGCCGTTTGATATTTTCGGCCCGCGTAGGTCATCAATTTCCCCGTACAAGCATGCCGGCCGAAAGGTCGAAGTGGCAAAACGAGACGAAAGAAAATGCAAACGCGATTGAACGGAAAACGAAACGCCCGAAACTTCGGTAATGGCGTTCTTCCGCTCTTCCGAGCGTGTCACTACGCGCTCGCGCCTCGCTTCCGGTTTGCGTTTACAGCGCGCGCCAGGGCCAGCGGTGAAAACGAAAGAGCGCGGGACAAAAAAAACGCCACCGAAAAAGGAACGAAAAGGCAACGAAAAAGGGCCGTCCACGAAGCAGATCAGTGATCATTTTTTTTCCTCATTGTTTCGTTCGAGTTCATAGACATTGTTCGTGCGATCGGCGGGGGTGGGACAGGTACGACAGAAAGATCGAACCGGGGAAAAAGATTGCAAAAAACGAGACCTCCGTTAATTAATTCCGCGCCTGATCGGACATACGTGAGTAGCGATTCTCGGGGTGTCTGGCTCTCCTCGTCTCTCCGCTGGCCAAAAGTGCTTCGTACTCTCGCGATCTCCCCCCTAACCCCAAAGCTTCCCGCGATCCTCCGGGGCCTCCTCGAGCCTCCATAGAAATCGGATAAATCGTTATACAGGAACGAATCACGAATCGTCGTGCAGTACGACAATTTTTTTCCATTTTCAATTTCTTCGTTTACCGAGCCACCGATCCTCCATACGTTCTTACAAAACACACACGAACGCCCACAAGCGCGTGCATAGGCGCACGCGAAACGTAACGATGAAGAATACGCGAACATTTTCATCGATCTCCCTCATCCTCCTCCACCTCCTCACCGCCGTCGTAACTTTGCATCGCGGAACAGAGAGAAATAAAATGAAAAATTAAACTCTATATTCTAGAAGCTCCCTTTCTCTTTCTTCTCTCTATTTTTTTTTCTTCCTTTATCGCGTAATTCTTTTTCTTTCTTTTTTTTACTGCGCTCTCGCGTCCCTCGGAAAGAAAAATAATGTCACATACCTATACAGCGTAAATAAAAGCGCGCGAGGGTGTGCATGTGTGTGTGGACAATGTATAACCGGTGCTCGAACAAAGAACGCATTACGCTTGGACGATTTTTAGTACGAGCGCGCGATACGTCTTGCGCCAGTGTTGTGTGTGTGTATTTTTTAACTTTTTTTAATACGTTTTTTTTCTTCCCGTCCCTGCCGTCCGCGTCTCTCTTTCCTTACTTCTTCCATACTGGCGAACACAGACGAGCACACACACCCTTTGGTTTCCTTTCGCGAAGAAGGATCGCGCAGTTATATACGAAAGATATATAGGGTTTATTACCGGGATGGCGAAGAAGGCGAGGGGCTCAGCGCGGACGTTGGGAGGAGGTCCGCGAGGGGGAGGGAGAGAGAGAAAGAGCGCGAGAGAAAATGGGGGAGAGAGGAGAGGATCGCGGGGTGAGGATGGAAAAATTGTGCTCTCCGCGACTTGCCCAGGGCTCGGAATGTCTCGATATGAAGCGAGGAGTATAATTTCAATTTTTTTCTTCCTCCCTCTCTCTCTCTCTCTCTTTCTCTCTCTCTCTCTTTCTTTCTTTCTCTTTTTCTATTCCAGACTGGTTCGTTCTCATTCCCCTTTCCC
Source organism: Ophion slaviceki (assembly GCA_944452715.1). NCBI lineage: Eukaryota > Metazoa > Arthropoda > Insecta > Hymenoptera > Ichneumonidae > Ophion > Ophion slaviceki. Next base: position 20,951,052 of record OX101788.1, read on the forward strand.
CCTCGCTTGGCGTTTTTTCCTTTATCGCAGTATTTCACCATAAAAGAGGCGGGTATAATAAAGCGTTATATAGCCCGAGCACTGAAAAGTTACGCGCCTCCTTCGCCTTCCACGCGCGCAAACTTCTTTTTTCTTCTTCCTCTTCGCCCTCTCTCTCTCTCTCTCTCTCTCTCTCGCACGTTCTTGTCCGTGCTCTCTTTTCTTCTTTCTTACTTTACGGCCTTATTTGCGGAGACGTTAAATTCGTGAAAATCAATACCGAACGTAACGTCGCCTTCGACATTAAATATTCAGTCTATTGACTGTAGTCCGACGAACTTTGGGCGCGGTCCTCATCTCATCCTCCAAACCAAATTCACCAGTGTTTTCTTTCGCTTTTTTTTTCTACTCGCCTTATCAGCGACGTAGAGAAACTGACGTTTCCTCGTGTTTTCACTCGGGATATATCCCCCGATCGCAATTCATTTTCCCGCGGTTTTTTTTTACGTTGAAGCGTTGGGATGCAACGAAGATGACTTTTTTTCGTCAAATTTCGTTTGGCAGATTTGCGCAAGAATTTTTTTTTTTGGAAAGCTTATTCGGTTATCTATAACCTGAATGTGAAAAATATGATTTTGGGTATTAAGGGTTTACAGCACTGCAAACGTTTAAAATTAAGTGATGTTTCGCGATTTTTTTTTTGGAAGGACTTTAAGAGGATAATAATGTTCAAGGATGTTGTCGGTCATATGTTCAAGGGAACAAAAAAAGGTATATTCAAAAGTTGTACAAAATGGTGACGTTGGAGCCATTCTCGCCAGAGATGTTGAATTTGAGATGATCTCCGGCACGCAGTATATAAATGACGGAAATTCGAATTTGGAACTTAAAAAAAATCCATCAATTTACATGAGTAAAGCTAGAGAAATGCGTAGGGGGTTTGGAAACACGAATTTCTGTGTATTTGGCAAGCATTTAAAGTAAAAATTCAATTTTCGACAGAACCAAAGGTCAATCATTTGTTAGTAACTAATGTTATGATTAACTGATGGAAAATCCCGTACGTATTTCTCCTCCGAATGTTATTACAAAGATGTGCTCAAAATTTGGAGCGAAAAGGATGAAAATTGTTGGAGTTATACTGCGTAACGTTTTGAAAATTGCGGGCCTTTGTTTTACAGGTACCAAAATTTTTTCCCCTTATTCTGGATGGTTCAAAGCATCTCTTAAGCCAATAAAAAAAACATTGAAAATTCTACAGTGGTGTCGCCCCTTATTGCCTGTACATTCCCTACCAGAAGTGAGTTTCGGCAAGAATTTTGAGTACTTTACGGTGAGATTACATTTTTTTAAATCAACCACATTGAAAATGATGAGAACGCTAATTTCCGGTAATAATAAGGCAAAAAAGTTACAAGTAAATTGTTGAAAAAAAATTTGTTCAACAAATGTCCGATGAACTACTTTTTTTATATCATAAAATGAATTCGTAGATTTTTCTGAACAGGCATGAATTTTTTTAGAATTACCTTTCCATTTTCATTTAAATTTTTTCAATTAAAAAAAATGGATTAAGAGTGACAACTTTTCAATATGTTTTCGGAGCAATGTTCCATATTAAATCCAAGAATTGTCCGGGGTATTGAACGAACAGTGTAATAGGTTCAGCCTTTGAAAGATTCCAAATACGGGATTTTAGAAATAGAGAGAAAATTCTTTGAAAAATCATATGTATTCAGAAAAATATAATTTATTTAATGTCACAAAAAATCAAGTTTACCGGAGATTTTCTTAACAAATTTTTGCTCGAACAATTTATTTATAATTTTTTGGCGTCCTTGTTATTCAAAACCAATGTTCTTCAATAGGATCGATTTTTTTTTTCAAATTTCAATGTTATCGCAAATTACTCAAAATTCTCGCCGAAACTCACTTTTGGTAGGGAATGTACGGGCAATACATCCTCAATGGAAACAGGAATTTAAAAAGAATTTTCGTTGCACTCCAACGATGCAGAATTGAGACCGGTGTTTTTTTACATGCAATTGAAATGTCGTAGTTCATTGACATTTCTCGTATTCGTGTGAAAATCGAAATAAAATTGTATTTGTCGAAAAAACTATGTGAGATCGACAAAAATTACGTGTCCCAGACTTGATTATTTTTTTAAAATCACGTTGTTACCTTTCGTTGTTTTTTTTTGTCGCAGGTCGTGCTCTCAGCGTGTAGCACGTATTTCGACACCATACTCTCGCAGTACGAGGAGAAGGATCCAATCGTAATAATGCGAGACGTCAAATTCTCGGACATCAAAGTACTCGTCGAATTCATGTACAAGGGAGAGATCAACATCGATCACGTAAGTTTACCTCTAGCGCTTCCCCACCGGCCTCGCGTTGGACTATGGACGCGTCAGCCACGTTTCCGTTATACCTAATGTGTTAAAATAAATTCCATTCGTTTCGGTCTACTACTTTCAATTATAATGGAAAATAGGTTTCCCTTGCTTCCGGTACATGGAGCTCCGCAAAAATCTAAAGGGTTGCCTCGACCAAAAGGCGAAATTAACGAGGCAACGTTTGGACTCAGTTTCCGGAGCTATCCTTTTTCGAGAACCATCGCAATCTTACAGCTTATTTTTATGACGAAGGTTGCATCGCTGGAATGCAACGAAAATTAATTTTTCTCAGGCGTTCGGCCACTGTAACGAACCCAAAATCAGGGTCATTTGAACAATTATTTTTGAGGGAATAAGATGATTGAAAAATCGTTTCGACATTTTTTGTATGTACATTAACAAAGTTGTGTATCAAATTTCATTTTAAGAACATTAATAATTGAAGAAGTTATAAACAATGTTGTGAAGGAACTTTGAACGTGAGGGACTAAAAAAACGAGTTTTTTTCTTAACATAATATTGGCTAAGATTTGGCTAACGTTTTTTTTTCGTTATCGTGTTTCAATTATTTAAAAAAAATTGATTTTTTTTCTCGATTTTTCGAGAAAAAATAACAGATTTATTAACTAATGAATCAAAAATGTTAAGAAGGAAAACGTCGGTCAAGACTAAACTACTATAACACTGAATAAGTGTACCAAATTTCAACTCAATCCGTTTATTAGATGTCGAGAAGTCGTGTACACCGTTTTGAAAAACATAATTTCGCGAAAGACGCGTTGAAAGTTTTACTAGTAGTTCCATCGTTGTAATCATAAGTTTACCTTCAATCTACTGATTGAACGACGCCGCCATCATCCGTTGGACCTTCCTCTTCAATCGGGAACCTTACGCAAAGCTCAGCGCAGATGGCGCCACGTAAACATAACGTAAACAAAAGAAGCTGACAACCGGCGCGGTACATTTTCACGGTGTCTGTCTTGTACTAAAATTATATGAGCTGGACATAATGGACAATAATTACGGATATTTGACTATATCGGAATTGAAAAATCGGTTTCTGCGCTTTTCCTTCTCTGTTCATCCTTTAAACTTTCTTTTTTGCTCCGAACAAACAGGGAAGGTATAACCCCGTTTTTCAATATTTTCCGGCTCAGTTTCATCCCCGTAAACAATGAAAATGAGCTAGGTAAGTATTATGTAGTAAAATAATACCAGAAGGTTTAAAAAAATGCAAATATTTCAAATAGAAATTTTTACGTAAATTCAAATAGAAATTTTTAGGTTATTTTTAGGTTAGAAAATTATTTTTAGGTTATAATTAACTATTTTACAATATACTTTTAGAAGTAAATAGCGTCAAAAATATTATGTTTATACACTGAGCTGTAACAAATCCTTCATTTTTATAATCTGCGGATGTAAAATGATCAGAATATAGCCTTGAATGTTTTGTGGCTGTAAAGTGCTTGCGACGTATAGCAATTTCCCATTGCTTGCGAAGTTTTTCGTTTCGTGGAAATAAATGAACGCCTTCGTTTCTGCATCCAAATGCACAACACGGATGCATTCCTCACTATTCATTCACGACAAACGAATTATTTAAGGTGGGATATACATTTAGACAGGAAAAAAAATAAGCGATATTGAGGGATTTTTTACACTGAGAATTAATTATTCTACAATTATCAAACTTTAGTTATACTTTAATAGTATAATTAAGTATACGAAACAATTTTTTTTTAGTTAATTCATCATCAAAATGACGGAGCTGTGGCAGAGTGTTACAGCAAGGTCGCCGCGGGAGTTGCGAATCGGCGTGCAGTTTAGCTTCCCGTAGACTTTGATTTGCAAAAAAGTTCAAACATTTTTTCCGTTAGAACATGTATAGTTTCTATGTGACGGTAATTAAAATGAAGAAAATGCAAATTTGAGAAAATGGCACGCATTTCCAAAAAAAAACAACATTTCACGCAAGATTTCTGTAAAATGTGGATTTGAAAAGTAGTTTTTTTTTTTTCGATTTTTCAAAAACAGTTTTCGTCAAATAGAAGGTACCAATATTATCAATATTTCTACCAAGTTTCAACTCAATCGACTTGATAGTTTTTGAGTAATCCTGCTCGCCAATTTCGATAATGCAGTTTTGAGAAAATCGCGTTTGAAGTTCACGCCCGCTCCGAATCCGAGCGGTGAGGCACAGCGTTGACGGGCTGTAACGTTTGAAGTTTTTTCGAATTTCGCTTTGAAACTTTGGGAAAATATTCTACATACACAGTTCTATCGTTTAAAGAAAAAAAAGAAATCGATATTTGATCGTTGTAAGTGTATATCCCGCCTTAAAGAAAACTCAACAGCAGTTGTAGAAACACGGGCAAAACCAAAGAGAATCTCACTAAACGTCATGTTCTGTTTACGTTATAATACAATGTTCCCTCTCGCGGGAGAAATGGCAGTGAGGTTTCCTATTTGAGTTGCCTCAAGCGACGAACGATTTTCAGACATTTTCACAGTAGCCTAACCCCTAAATCACTAAATTTTTTAGCCGATTTATGCTGTAAAGAATCACTCAAATGTTTTGACGTATTTTTATTATCAATTTATGACATCTTTTCGCAAACAAAGGCTTTGGATAATTACCAAAATGAAGAAAAAATCGTTGCGTTCCAACGATACAAAACGTTACTAATTTTCATCAACGGTGGGGGCTAACGAAGATATACCTCCTCCTAGAGGAAACTGACTCTGCTTGTAACAACAAATCAAAGAACCAAGAAAAGTAGGAGCTTTTATTGCCACACCCTTAAGCATGCTAAAATCAAAGTTGAGTATGGGAACAATGTGCACTAGAAGAGCGTTCTCCAAAGTCGAATGTCCGCAAAATCACAATGCCCGTACATCTATACACGTAACACAAGCGCTTGCACCAAGCACTCGCAGCGTAAAATATGTACGAGCGGCAAAAGGCGCAAAAAGAAAAGTTTCCAACGCTAAATATACCGGAGTCGTGTATGAAATCCTTCAAAATTCTTCGGATCGGTTTGATCGATCGTTATTTCCGTATTTCTACGGGTCGCGCGCGGTGCTATCTCTTTTTCCGCGCGCCCTATCGATGCGGATAAATTATTCAGTTCGAACGGTCAGGCTGGAAACGTTTGACGTCAGACCTCGAAACGTATGAAACCCAGAGCAGGCGGAGGGAATAGAAGAGGGGGGGGGGGGGGGGTGTAGAAAAAAGCTTGAAGCAGTTGGTACATCGCGATGCTCGTTACTCGACTCGAAATATCCTCGGATTAGAAATCGCGTGGCCTTCCATACACACACACACACAGCTATGCAAAAAGATCGATGCGAGAGTAAAAATATTCCTGGGGGGGGGGAAGCAATAGGTCTCGTTATTATTTAGCCAAAGTGTGTGTTCGCCGAGCGAACTGGAAATAATTCAATTCGAAATTCCTCGAGTAAATAGCGAGCGAGGGGGGACAATATAGAAAGTCGAACGGTATTCTGTTATAGAGAAAGTTTCGATGATACGGTCGAGCGATCGCGATCACGGATTTTGAGTGTTCGATATAGCGATCATCCTGTCGTAGAACGATCGCTCGAATTCGAAGTTTCTTTTTCTTTCTTTCCCTCGTTTCGCGGTGAGAACAGGTCCGCCATTGGCGATATCGAATCAAGTTTATATTATATTGTCGAGAGTAACGTACCGACGCGGTTATCGCAGTGTCCATTTTTGCAATTGAATTATTCGAAACTGCGCCGAGATCGCTGCGAGAAAAGCTCAATAGAATAGATTGACGGGGCTAATTTTACCCATCGAGCTCACCTTCAACGAACTGTCACGATAATAGGAGCATCTTCCCGTCTATATTTGGAAACCTTGAAACGAGAAGATTCGTGTCGCGGCTCAACGAAAATAACGAATTCCGCAGGAGCTTGAATTTTTCAGTCGGTTTGGCCCGCGCACTCTTATAGACAATTCCACGTAGATTTGTGTGGGTGCTTGATGGAGGAATGTTTTCTTTTCAGACAAGACTGTCGTCGTTACTAAAGACTGCCGAGGATTTGCACATCAAGGGATTGGCGGAAGTTAGCTGGCGGAGTGATTCGGTCCAGAACGACATCAACAACAGCGGTCACAGTCCGGGAGCGGGCACACCGGGCGTCGAGACCGTGCTGAGAGAAGGCGATGTCGACGAACCTCCACCACCGAAACAACGACGCAGAGGTCGTCCGCCCCTCGACGATCCACCCTCCGCTCATGATGTATTCACACCGAAAATCACTTGTTTCACCGGAAACGTATGTACTTCCTTAATACTCAAGGTATTCCTTTCGCGAAACTAAATACTCAACAATTAAGGGGAGGTACCTGAGTAAACGGCGAGAAAAACAGGTAAACTTCGGGAATTTTTATCTCAAAAACTAACGTTTCGAATGGATCCGGGTTTTTTTTTATTGGAAAATATGTACATTGAGGTATGTTTAGGAATTTTTTAAAATAAATTCGTTGACTGGAAACGATTGAAACGCGATTATCTCGAAACATAGTTTTCAAAGTCGGTGCTAGATGTATCTCGAAAACAGCTTGTCCGATTTTCTCGAAATTTGGATACAATATTGTTCGATAGTTCTTCTCGTTCGCCACGTGGGGGTTTTTCATTTGATTGAACCATTGCTTTTTTATGCAATGTGTGTGCAATCCGAAATCGTCGGAAATTGCGAACGAAAAACGAATGTTAAGGGGGGATTGTCTTTTTTTTTCGCAAAATTTACCGCTTTTTGGGAATTTTTTTGTGAAGAAAGTGTACAACGGAAAACTTGTGAAACTTGGCATATAGTTTTATTGATCTGTTTACTACATACAAAAAAAATTTTAAACAATTTCATCAAAAAATCCGCCTCCCACCCCCCTCGACGCGCGATGGTCCTTTTTTGATGGTGTGCGCGATTACAGCCTTCACGTTCATCCTGCAACAAAAGCCCAAAAAGCATTTTACTTTAGACACATATAGCTATCGTTCGATGAAGGGAAAAAAAAATTGACGATTTGGTGACGTTTTGAACTTGAAGTATCGATTTTTCGAAAAAAATTGATCGATTTTTCGTTATAAATAAAAAACTATTAAACGTATTGCTTTTTTGCTTCATCAAACGATAAAAGGATGTCAGCTGAGCATTCTGTCCAAATTTGAAGGCAATCGGTTGAATAGTTTTTGAGAAATCGTGCACACCATCAAAAAAGGACCATCGCGCGTCGAGGGGGGTGGGAGGCGGATTTTTTTATGAAATTGTTTAAAAATTTTTTTGTATGTAGTAAACAGATCAATAAAACTATATGCCAAGTTTCACAAGTTTTCCGTTGTATACTTTCTTCACAAAAAAATTCCCAAAAAGCGGTAAATTTTGCGAAAAAAAAGACAATCCCCCCTTAAATTAAAACGGTCGCAATTCCGTCAAAAATGAAAATTTCAAAAAGATCCTACGTGGCGAACGAGAAAAACTATCGAAGAATATTGTATCCAAATTTGGGCAAAATCGGACAAGCCGTTTTCGAGATACATCTGGCACCGACTTTGAAAACTATGTTTCGAGATAATCGCGTTTGAATCGCTTCCAGTCAACGAATTTATTTTTAAAAAATTCCTAAACATACCTCAATGTACATATTTTCCAATTTAAAAAACCCGAATCCAATCGAAACGTTAGTTTTTGAGATAAAAATTCCCGAAGTTTACCTGCTTTTCTCGCCGTTTACTCAGGTACCTCCCCTTAACCGGTTTTCTTCTATGATCGAGTAAAAATACATTCCAGTATACAGATAAAATTGACCGAACTTTTAACGAAAAACTATGACTCTAAAAATCGTCTCATTGGTACTCAGCTCGGTAACTGGTGAAGTTGCCGATCTTTAAACGAAACGACTCTGAAAATCGTATCATTTGTACGGCGCTTTATGGAGATGACACGCTGGCCACATATCTATCCAATAATTTATACACTAAATAACTCTAGATGCCAGATGTAAACTGCTCGCGCGTGTAAAAAATCTAAAGATTTCGTAACGACAATAAAAAACAGGGGCCCACCGAATGTTCAAAGAAAATATTAATGATAAAGTTAGGAACATGTGACTAGCAGAAGAATTTTCGTAGACGCGACTTTCAGAGAAAATGTAAAAATGTCTGAATCTACTAAATTGGCGCGAATTTTTTCATTCCAGTTTATCGTTGTGCATAATAATGTATTGTGACTTATTTGTATCAAGCGCCATTGCAATTTACTAATGATCCAGAAGGGCCCTCCTCATGGCCCCACAAAATACGGCCCTCCGCGAAAGAAATACCTTAAGGGGTCTTCTCACTTTAGACGCAAAAAAAGGCTATTTTCATGAATTTTTTGATAGGCTTATATTATAGATATTGATATAAAAGTTGTTGCACTTAATAAATACACTTTGGAAATACATTAAAACATTTTTTTTATGTATTTATGTAACCCAAACAAACTTTAAACGCGTTTTTTCTCGAAACAACTTTTTTCGACGGCTTGTTGATAAAATCTTCGAAACTACTGAACCGATCGATATGAAATTTCAACCAAATATTTACAACTATAGCTATAGCGCATATCAAGGCTTTTTTTAAATTTGGATATTTACTATTTTTTTGTTGCCAAAAACGGTGAATAGAACACGTTTTTTTCGAAAAATGTCCGCCATTTTGTTATTTTTGCATATATAAAAAATCGTATGATATGCGCTATAGCCATTAACATACTGAATCTAAAACCGTTTGATGTTTTTGTTTCGGATGATCCATCTCAGAGATTTCATCAACAGCGCAGACCTATAATTTTATAGAACATTTTTTTAACTACCATTTTTGTCTATAAATAGTGACTTAAATAAATGAATACATTTTTTTTTAAGGATTTCGAGAGTGTATTTATTAAGTGTAAGAACGTTTGCATCAATATCTATAATATAATCCTATCAAAAACATTCATGAAAATAGCCTTTTTTAGCGTCTAAAGTGAGAAGACCCCTTACCTTCTCGAGAGACACGCATTTTTTGCATTTGTCACGATAAATATATCTCGCGTCAAACGTCGTTACTATTATCATTATTGTCATGATTCTCGTCGTTATTACTGCTATAATAATGATGGTTTTTATTATTACTGCTATTATTATGAAGATTATTGTTGTTATTGTCTACTTAATGAATTGTTTATAGGAGGAGATGATGAGCGAGGGTGATCACGAAAGCTGCGACGACGAAATGAACGAGAATAACGAACACTCCCTACCTGTGGTTAGTCTCGAAAATAGCCATGTAAAAAAAAGCATTTTCAAGAGATATTTATATTAATTATTTTATCTTTCGTAGCTGTCGTATCTATCGAAAGATGACAGCACCTCCGACCAGGAAAAGAAAGGTAAGCAACGGCGTCGAAGCCCTCCGTGTCACAATCGTTCGATCCACATTCGTAATATTTCGCATCACGATTCCACCCGCGAGTGCACATGGTAACTGAGATGATACGCGTTCGTATTTTCTGCAGCGCCGAATACATCGTCAAATTCGAACGCGACGAATCCAGCGATACCCGAGCAATTTCGCGACGTGATAAAGATGAACGACTATCTGACGACGGGACGACGCCAGGAATTCTGGGAGGAGCCTTTCACGCGACGCGTCATGGACGCCATAAAGAGCAAGGAGCTTGAGATGAAGACTGCTGCCGAAATTCTCGGCGTCTCGTACGGGACTCTCTACGGACGATATCGTGACAGTTACGGTTGCCTTAAACACCCTTACAGGTAAGACGGTGGAAAATCGGTGCTCTTGTATTAGGACGTTGAGTAAGTTCTCGCTGGTTGCCAACAGATGGCGTTACCGGAACTGCCTGCGTGTAGTTTAAGATGGTAACGCATCTATGAAGAAGTACTATGAGCAAGCTTGACATTCAGTGTATGTCATTTCACCGAAGCGTGAACAACTTTTTTTTCACAGTGTTAAACATGTCAAATTTCGTGCCAAAAAAAGAGTTTTTGCGGGGCAATTTACCGCTCCGCTTTATTTTAAAAAATTGCAGCTGAAGCATACAGAATTCTTGTTGAGACGTATGGCGACCATGCTCTGTCGGAAACAACATGCAGAGATTGGTTTAGACGCTTAAAGCCAGAGCCTGAATTAGAAGGTCGGAAAAAGCGTTTTTTCGGGAATTTTTATACAAGGGAAAAAACAAGTGAGCCCAGTAAATATTGAGGTATCTTGTTCTAACTTTTCGTGAATATTTGAAATGTATCAAATAAAATTGCAACATGAAACAATAAATGACGGCAGATTTATCAGCCTATTCCATGTGCGTCACTGCAGTCCCCCATCGGCGGGAAAGTGCAGCTCGTAATTCTTGACTGAACCTAATAACCCAACAAAACTTTTAATTGTCATATATTTTTCCTCTGGGTGAATTAAGAAAAAGCTGAAAAAAATCGTGAAATTAGAACTTTTTACAGGTTTGAAAAAAAAGTGTAAAAAAAAACACTAACGTGCTATAAAAATTGTTTAAAACTTTTTCAGGGACTTTTTCAGTTCTCTTAGAAAAGATTTTCATACTGAAGAACGTGAACTTTGATTCGATTCAATAGGTCGTTTAGTTATTTTGCTATCACGCCCGCCAATTTCGGAAAATCGTGAAAATGAAAACTGGAAAAAAAACGAACTCCAAAGTTTTCAATAGGAGGAAATATCAGCCACACCTGCTCGACGCTTCTCTGCTTTTGATCTCGTATCTTCGAAAATATTTACAATTGGCCTCAGCAACTTTGTAAATATATTCTTGGATAGTTTATCCATCGATTTAAGGAGGTTGGAGCGATTCAGTTGAGTCAAATGACGGCTTATTCATTTTTTTCAATGAACCTCAAAAAAATGCATTCGAGGTACAGATTTATTCTGTATATGCTGATTTTTAAAAATATATAATTAAAGGGCAAAATTATGCATTTTAATATTTTTATTAAGTAAAGTAGAAAAACTTTTGTATTACTACCAACTTGAAAAAGTATAACATTATCGATGATTATTATGAAAAAACTATGACAAAGAATGTTTTATACAATTCACAATTAAATTTTGAGTATTTTATAATTACGCCTATTCATATTTACATCACGAGATTATTGGCCCATGGTTTACGATGGGCAAGATGAGGATTTCTTTTCTAAATGTTTACAAAGGTTCAGTTCGCGTTAAGTCGTTGTTACAAATGGTTTACCTTGGTGCTAAATAACAAAAAAAAATACATAACCTTTAGTGTGAAAGTCTTGCCCATCTAACCGCACGTTAAATTATGTACATTAAACTATTTCTTATTTGTGGTGTTTGGTGGTGCAAAAAGTTCAAAAAATTCGTAAAGACTCGGTACAGTCAAAACAATAACATGTATTTTTTTTAAATTAAATTTAACCTTGGATTGCGGCTAACGCTCCAACCTCCTTAAGCAAAAACAAAACGATTTTCCGAACCTTCTAATTCAGGGTCCGGCTTTAAAAAAGAATGATTTCGATGTGTCGAATTGGAGGCATTCCTTCATGAAGACTCAAGTCAGACGCTAGCTGAACTTGCAGAATCATTAAGAGTTGATCACACGTAAGTTTCAAAACGTTTGAAATCATTAGAAATGATTCAATTCTAAATGAAGCATTAGTTTTCACGAGAACTTATTCAACATCCCAATACATCGTTAAGGCGTCTGGCCACCTTGGCCAATCAAAAAATGGGTATATTAAAAAATAAATAAACTCGAAAGTATGGGCCGGAATAAAAATCAGCTCATTCGTGAGTAGTGTCGCTACAATGTAGCGTAGCGGTTTTTTTCGACCATTAAAAAGATTATGGTGAGCCGAAGAAAAAAATTTGTATTTTTCACCGTAATTTTTCGAGCAAAAACAATAATAAAACAAAAACTAATCAAGTTATCGCAAAAATTCTACGTGACATTTTAGATAATGTATCTAAAAGTGTTATGTAAAAATTTGAAAGCAATCGGACCGATAGTTTACGATATTTCGATAGTGCCAATTCAAAAAATGTAGTTTCGAGATAACGCAGGACAGCTGCATGAGCTAAACCGTGCGAGTTATAGACACGGATCGAACTGCACGGTCGACCTGCCGAAAAATAACTGTAACTTGGTCAATTTTGCGTTTTTCAATACGTACTATGGCTTAAATTGTTCTTAACAGTTGAGGGTTGACTAAAAAAAAAAAACAAAAAAAATTACACGGTGGCCAGATGCCTGAAGGGCCGCGTGTTCGTTTCTTTGACAATTTAAATGGAACTCGCCTGACTTTTTGCAGAGTAAGAGACTTTTGGTCCGAGCCCGGTCCCGCGGAAGTCCTCGCGAAGCTGAGACGGAAGGAGATCACGTTGTTCCGGGCGGCCGAATTTCTAAACGTCACGGTGCACACGCTCGCGACGTATCTTTCGACGCTACAAGGCCCCGACAGGATATCCCTCGCCGGCGAATTAAGCGCGGCAGCGAGCGCGATGGACGTCAACAACGACATGGACAATAACGAGGCGGTCAACGAGATACTGCAAAAGTTCAACGCGAACGCGTCAATGGCAGCGACACCTACGACATCGGCGACGATAAAGCGCGAGGGCGGCGGTTACCTCGAATTACCGAGTATCGCGCCAAAAGCCGCGAGCTCGGTCCTCGAGAACAATCCGGATATCACGATCGTCAAGACCGAGTGTACGCAACAACAGCAACAGCAACAACAGCAGAGAAAACGCGAATACGTAAAGGTCTCGAACACGGAAAACAACAACGCCAAGTTGATGAGCGGCGGGGCTGTAACGGAGATCGCCCAGCAACAACAAAAACTCTCCGACACGCTGTCGCTCAACAACGACAACAGTAAACCCTAACTGTTCAGGCCCTACTTGGTCCCACTCGCGAATCCTCGAAGAAGCGGAGGAGCCAACAATAATCAGCTCACCAACGCCGCGACCACCTTCAGATCCGAGTTGTGCCCTCGCAGGTTCTACTCAAATTTGTTTACTCGCTTTCTCACGAACTTTCATCTCAAGTAATACACGACGAAGAGGAGAGGTGAGACCGGAAGGAGACAGAGAGGGAGATACAGAGAGAGAGAGAGAGAGAGAGGTGGCGTGGTGTGCGTCATATACGGTAAGGGTGGCGCAAAACAAAACAAAAAAGAAAACCTTTTCTCAATATCAATCTTCCTCCAGAAGCGATCACGGACTCTAGCTCCCTCGAGTGTTCAATTTCGCGTGACGAAATCGATTTTCGCGTGTACCGTCTATCGGCGAAACGAAATTAAACGAGTCGCGTCTTTTCTTTCTTTTTCTTTCTTTGCGCCATCCTAATATCCATATGTACATGTATATAGAAATACGCTGTAATGGTGCAGCAGGATAATCGCACGCCAGCCGAGATTAGCTTTAAAGCAAAACACAAAAATGTTCCCTCCGGGGCCACGGAGTGTCGAAGCGGATGCGAGAAATCTTCGATTCACGATCGAACGACGCACGCTCTCGCGTATACGAGAATTAATTATAGTTTCCCTTACACACACGCACACGGTGCGTGCGTGCGTGTGTGTGTGTGTGTGTCTGTGTGCGCGCGCGTGCGTGTGTGTGTGTAGAGTATCAATGAAAACAACTCGCCCTGGTCCGATGAGTCTCGTCAAACAAAAAGACACAATTATCTTCTAACGATCTAACAGCTAGTGAAAAAGCTCTCATTCTCTTCATTAACAGTCCAGGTATCGTTCGCTTCGTTCCCGTTATTGGAGCGTACGTATTCGCCTTTGCAAAACCGACAAAACAAAATGACAAATTATATAATAAAATTCAATTGAAGTTCCTTTTTGAAATAAACGATCCTAAGATAGAGGGACCGAGATAAAGAGACGGAGAGAGGGGTGGGGAAGGGGCGTGAGTGTCGAGAGCAATCATTAAGCTATTTTCAGCGGGATACCGTTTGATACCATGAATCGCTTAGTATCCGTAAAGTGCGACAATACCTACAATGTGTATAGATCGTTCATATACGAAGCATTCCTCCTCAAAGCAGCCACTTTATTTCAAACGACCTCGCGAGATAAAATAAAGCGATGTTGGAACATCGTCATATCGCCTCAGTGTCATTTATTACGTATGCTCTTCGTAATTCGACGAGAAAACCACGTTCACAATTACATGAGATTTTTAAAGGCGAAACTTGTATGACATTTTTTTTCGAACAATTGCTTCATATATTTGGCGTGGAGTATCTCTTCTAAAGTATTATGGGAAACTGGAAGAATATTTTAAAAAACGGGTGGCTGAATTGACGAAGACTGGCTCACGTAAAAACGGAGTGTCGATCGGCGCCGCGAGTAAGGGCTGGAGACCTTCACTCGATCGCGAAGGCCTTTCGAGGTCTTCTCTCGATACCAATGAAGGTTCAAACGTATAATTTCTTCGACGGGGCCGTACGAATATTCATTGACGAATTTCGTTGGTTTTTATTTTTGGCACGTTGGAAAAATTTCGTTAAACGTGAATTACGCGAATCGTGGACACTCGCCATTTTGCGCAGATACGAGAATGTGGATATTTGAGTTGCCTAATTAACGACACAGTGACGGAAAACACAAAATAACATATACACGTACATACGTTCGAGAGTCGCGATGGGAAACTGAATTTTCGTGGGCTCGAGTGTTTCCGCCTTCGCGCGGTAATGGTAATTTTTAAAAAACTCAAAACTCCCACGTCGAACTTTGACTGAGGACGGTGCGCTGCGTTATCGATGCTATTTTCAAACGACGACTCAGCGCCCATTTGACAAACCCCGTGCCCATTGAAAAACGGTAGCGAGAGGTTTAATTTCTCTTTTCTCTCTCGATGAAATTAGAGAAGACGAACACACTACTGTAGATGATTAGTTTTCTCTTTTTTTTTTCTTATTAAGGAACGTTGATAGTTTCTACACACTGTACGAGCTTTTTTATAGGAATTTTACGTGGCTTTTATTTAATTGGAAGGAAAGGAACGCGTAATTAATATAACGAATCGACATTCAGAGTAATTGATTTGGAACGATAATATATGAAGTGCAACGTCCATTGTAAATATCGGTGCAATAGCGAAAATTATTATTATTTGCGTCACTAAGTGTTTAACCCTCCGAGTAAACCAGTGTTTTGTCGTTTTTTTTTTAATTTAAATCATTCGGACGTTTTGAATTTGACGAAACGCCCGCCTTTTATCTCTCGTGCA
Organism: Ophion slaviceki; assembly: GCA_944452715.1. Lineage (NCBI taxonomy): Eukaryota > Metazoa > Arthropoda > Insecta > Hymenoptera > Ichneumonidae > Ophion > Ophion slaviceki. The sequence continues at coordinate 20,966,739 of OX101788.1, forward strand.
ATCGCAATCTCGTTCAACGACGAAGGGAAGTGAAGAAATCAATTGAAACAAAAATAACTCATCAAACTAACGTTATCTTACGACGCGTCAATTCGTATCGTCGAATATGCCTTGTTAGCGCGTTACGCTGTCATCGTGCACGTTCAACTCATGTTTATCTCAGTTTCGAAAGCTTGTCCGTGCGCGCGCACGCGCGCCCGCGTGTTTAGTATGTTTAGAATAGTAACGGGTCGATTTGAAATATCGAGGCGAGCGATCAATAAGTTATAACGGAAGATTAAAATATTAAATTAAACTTAACCAGGCCGTACTGCATAATCGTACTCCCGCGAGACAATGACTGGATATGAGTATTCCTGTTTGCTGAAGGTATATAAAAACAAAAAAAACACTAAATAAGAATTATTAATATAAATAGAGGTATTTCCATTAATATTTTTGATGATACGAAAAAGACTTAGTTGCATTCGAACATTCACCATGAGGGTACTTGTAAAGGAATCGCAAGGCGGAGCGTGCGCGAGTGTGTGTGTGTGTATGTGTGTACAGTGTGCTAGCTGCGAATAATTTGATGTTTCTATAACGATGCGTAGCAATTTTTGTAACGAAGCGAGGAAAAAAAGAGAAAATAATGAAAAAGGTGTAACCGAGAACAAAAGTGGTATTGTGATATGGCTGCGTACGCAGAAACGTATAACGGCGTACGAATTTTTATGCGCTCATAACGCTCATCCCCGTGTAGTCCCTAAGTGCGCGATCATTGGGCGAATTAAAAACAAACAAATATTATTGTACGAACAAACAAACAAAAATCCGAACTTGTCGCGTCAAACGTATAATTCCAAAGATCGAAATTCGACGAGTAGTAAGCGTTTTTGTTGTTGTTATTTTGAGAACGGGCATACAATGCGGAAAATCACTCGGATGTTCGTTTTTTTTCCTCCTTTTCGGCCGAGTGCACGTTGAATGAAGAAACATCAAATTGTAAATGTTGTTTTTCGTTATTTCGATAAATATGCGACTATGGTTCGGGGGTGGACGCGAGTTTATATTTTTTCACGGTTCAGCCTCGTGGAGGCCTAGGCGAGTTTCGATTACTTTACGAGTGCCCTGGACGAAAAAACCCGATCGTTTCATATTAAGCGTCATATACGACGATTGTAAATTGCCACTCGGTGTGCACGAGGAAAGAAAGCATCCGTTTTTCTTTCTCTCGTTCCATCGACGAGATGGCAAATGATATGGATCTGCTCATTGTCATACGCATTAATTTAAGTCTCGTCAAATTTATCGCGTCTCATTCAAAGTGTCTCGTATTTTTTATTTAAGCGTATACACGAAGTAGAAACGATTCTCGACGTTAGTCGCCACCCCGCCCTCTCCCTCCCACCCATCCTCCATGCTCTATTCTCTTTCTCTTTTTTTACTTAAAATAAAATAAGACTAAGACATACCAAATGAGAAATGTAAGGACAAGTTTTGTTAGGTTAGTACTATCAGCATATCAAGAGAGCAAACAAGAAAAAAAATTAATTAAAATAATAATAATAATAATAATAATAATAATAATAATAATACATGCGCTAAAGCACTCTGTATTGCCTGTACGACACGTTCCGCGGACTGAGGCATTGCGGAACGCACAAGACCACTTTTACTCTAGAAAGAGTATACGACTAGAAGTATTAAAGTATTTAACGTTAACGAAAAATAAATAAATAATCACATACAGACGGTCCATAATGAGTGGCCATATTTTTGAGAGACCATTGCCGATATTGCATTCCATCGCATCGCTCTCGGTGTGTTTGTGTGTTTGTGACGAAAAGGGGAAAAACAAAATTGGTCGTTCGAAGGTTTCTTTGTCCATTGATGTTTATACACACACGCATACACACATAGATACACACACACATATATACATAAATATATATATATAAATATATATTTTTTTTTAGAACCGCGGTGACTCTTTGGTGTGCTGGAAAACGATGTTTTTTTTTGTTGTTTGCGTGAGCAAAGGAGAAACGAGAGAATCGCGCGGCGAGCAGACCACTTTCGTAGACTAATTATTTGTACAAATTTTTCTATTGATTATCTTTTATCGCGTAGAAAATCCAACAATAATACATGTGTCAATGAATATTTAACGCGCGAAGGCAAAAAGAAAGACAGAGCGAGAGAGAGAGAGAGAGGCAGCGAGTGAGACCGAGAAAATAATGCAGAAAAATCAATCGCTAATGGCGATCAACGTTCACGACGAATGAGAAAGAACGGAAGATAAAAATCGAAAAAGGAATGTACGACGGTACTAATTAGGTTTATATTGCACAGTCGAACAAGAACGATATGTACCTTCTCGCCCGCAACATACCCATGTGTAGAGAAGTACCCGTGTGTATATTTAGTCGAAACAAGAAGAAGAAAAAAACGGAAATTACTGTTGGCCATTCATTTGAACCTATATTTGTATAATATTGTAATTTAACCCATCGGGGGCACCCCACATTTATGATTATTCTATGTCCGGTTGAAAAGAAAAAAAAAATGCGCGAGCCGCGTATCGACGTTATACTACTACTTTTACTATTACTACTACTGCTAACTATACTACTACAATTATTACTACAAGATGACAGGACAAGACTATAGCCTATCGCGGCGAAAGCACGACGCCACTTATCGGGGGGCGATCGCACCATGAGACTAAAAGAAAAATCGATATCATATTATTATGTGTCGTCTGATATAAAACGCGTAACGAGTATAGTATAATGTATCATCGTTTTATACACAACCTAATTATACATATACATACATACGCGCATATATATATATATATATATATATATATATATATATATATATATATATATTGTATACTGTGTACATTCCTAGTATACACGCTCTCACTCATACATTGCATTACACGCGCATTAAGGGGTTAGGCTACTGTGACAACCCGAAAATCGGGCTTATTTGAAAAAATTAATTTTGAAGGAATAATTACGATTGAAAAAATTGCTTGACATTTATTTGTGTGTACATTAACAAAGTTGTGAACCAAATTTCATCTAAAAAAAATAAACAATTAAAAAAGTTATAAACAATCTCGTGAAGAACCTTGGAACGTGAGGGGCTCAACGATTTTACTTGATTTTGGCCACCCGGTTGATCCGAAACAAAAAAGAGTTTTTTTTCCAAACTACATAATATTGGCCAAGAATTGACCGAGCTTTTTTTTTACTATCGTGTTTCAGTCATCAAACAAAATTTTTTTCATCGATTTTTCGAGAATAAATGACACTATTAAATGGTGAAAAAAAATGGTTAAGAAAAATGTCGGTCAAGACTAAACTACTATTACACTGAACAAGTGTACCAAATTTCGAGTCAATCTGTTGATTAGATGTCGAGAAAAACGGGTTTGATGTCTTACTAGCAGTTTTATCGTTGAAATAATAAATTCACCGTCAATCTGCGATTCCTGCACCATATGTTGGACCTTCCTCTTCAATTTGAGCTGCCTCAAGCGACCAACGATTTTTCGACATTTTCACAGTAGCCTAACCCCTTAAGGAAGTGAAAAAGGAAGAAAGGGAAAATACAAACGCATGGACCTATTATCATTATGATTACAATGATTATCATCATATAAAATATATTTATAATAATGACATAGCTATTTCGGAATGGACTATCGCGCGAATCCGCTATGCGGTCCGAGATTGTGTGTGTGTGTGTGTGTGTGTGTGTGTGTGTGTGTGTGTGTGTGTGTGTGTGTGTGTGTGTGTGTGTGTGTGTGTGTGTGTGTGTGTGTGTGTGTGTGTGTGTGTGTGTGTGTGTGTGTGTGTGTGTGTGTGTATATATAAACACACATACGTACATATACATATATATATGTGTGTGTGTGTGTGCATATGTATTTCGGCGCGTCTCTCGTTACAGAAAATCACATAGTTTCGTGTAAGGTGCGATTGTGTAAACGAACGACGAGCACGAGATAATGAATATAAATCAAATGAAAATTATACTTACTAAAATTCGTAAAATTTTGGTTCTTATATATATATTATACACACACACACACACACACACACACACACACACACACACACACACACATACACATACCCCAGTGTACTATACGCCATTGTTCATTATAATATCCTCGACTAGACGTGACAATCACGCTCAATACACACATTTGCACGTACACATTCGAACAACATAACAAAACACGTATATGAAAATACACAACTCCGAAACTTACTTCTCATCTATTTTTCTTCTTGCTGCTTTAGTCCAATATTCCGAGAGATCTGAGAACACGACGAGTGTGGCTTAAACTTGAGTGAATCGAGAACATATAGCGATTATATATGTACAGACAGATCGGCAAACTAGCGTCGTGCTCTCTAAAGCTGCGGCAATATTGAAATTCTTAGCCAAAGTTAGGGTTTTTTGCGTTTATCCTTAGTTCTCTTTCTCCTTAAACCCCTCCCCCCCCCTCTCCAATCAGACACAGACATTGTGTCGTATGACACATTAACGACTACTAGTAACGTTTATATAATTTCGAATTATAATTGCAACTAGATTGTATCATTATTATTAATCGTGGTAACTTTTTTAGACTAGAAAGAACAATATATTTAGCGTATTTAGAGGTAAAAGAAGAAAAGAACAACAACAACACGACAAAAAGTATACATAATGAAAAATATATATTGATAAAATATTATTGAAATCGTAATTAGAGATTTGGAAGTGCATACAATGCCAGGATAAACGAGAGTTGAACTGATATTGCCGTAGCGGGCAATGAAAAAAAAATATAAAATAAAAGAATAATAAATAAAACAAAGAGAAAAAAAGGATGGTTCGGATGAGGGAGAAATCGAAAAGAAAAAGTGAATTGCACGAGCAAAAGTACGCGCGGGCTTCGTCTGTCCGAGGGATTTTTCACGGCAATCGAGGATTGTATTCTCGCAGAGAATATTCATTCAATGAACAAAAAGAAATAAAAATAATAAAACCAGATCAGTAAGTGTAAATGTTTGTAAACAAATTATGAAACATTATTTGTTCAGTGCCTACATATTTACACAGTAATAATAATAATAAAGATGAGGATTAGTGAAACGACCAATTTTTTAGGATTATTTCGTTGCACATTATATATATATATATATATATATATATATATATATATATATACCAAATTCCCCAAAATCCTCGTTGGTGAGCTTCACTTTAGAGCATCGGATCCTATTGGCTCCGACCCCAAATTCTTCTTGTTTCTTTTAGTTTCGAACACGCGTCAAGCCGCGCGCAATCCACATTCGAATTTAGCCGCCCTTTTCCAATCGACGCGTGCTCCCCTCTCCATTGTCCGAGACATCCCCTCCTCGCGCGCCGTTCTCGGCCTCTGTCGCGATGGTTGCTGACCGGTAGCCGGTAGTGTATTCCGAAAATCGCCGGCTTCGTGATTTTCAGTTGTGTTTAAAATCTTCTCAAGTGCCGTTGCGTTATTCGCTCTTTTTTTATCACCCGGAAAATCTCGAAACGATTGAACGGGCTTTATATATATATTTTTTATAGAATATCTATGCGTATATATATTTTTTATTTATATATCAATATATATATATATACACACAAAACGCACATCGCTTCGTTGTTCGAAATTCAAACGAGCTGACTGGTCGAGATCTCGCAACGTCATGACGGAGATTCTCGCTAATCAACAGCTCATGCCGTTGTCGGTACTGACAAATTCTTTTTATCCGTTCAATCCGAGCCTCGAGGACGAGATGAAGCGACTCTTTGCAAATTGCATCGTTGGACCGGCCAATTTCTCGAGGCCAAATCGTAAGTCTTGCACCGTTTATTTTTTTTCCCTCTATTAACGCTAAAATCCACCCATCAGTACGAAGATCAAAGCTCTCGAACCCTATCGAAGATCGTCTCCGCTCAACGTTGACGAAAGTGTCACCGGTAAATTCTTTGTCTGCTTTATACCCATTCATGTCTGTTACGCATATCGAAAACACGGAAAACCGGCAACATTCAGGGATTTTTTTCCTCCTGGAATAATCAGGATAGTCAGAGAATTTTGAGAATTGTCTGGAATTTTTCCCGAATTTACTTTTTGCAAGAATTATGAATAATAGAACCGACTCGGAAAAAAAAACTAAAGTTTTTTTTATTTGGTATATTTTTACTACTTATATTCTTCATTATGTACAAAAAACGTTAGGGCAGTGTCAAGCATTGAAAATTTCAAAAAGTATTCGATTGGTCGATGCACAACCACACAATTATTATTGTAAATAAGTGTTTATATTTATTTTTTATTTATTGGCACCGTCGCGAAAATTTCTGTTTATAATAAAGAAAAGATTCTGTGTTTGCTTTTAATGTATGTTTTTTACTTTACAGTGTTAAAATTATTTGTCGAATTTCAGTTTTTTATAATTTTATTTTAATATTTGACATTTTCGTATATTTGATCTGAAAAAAATTATAGGGTAAGAGTACTAGTACCCAGCCCCAAATCAGTAACTGGCTGCTACATATTAAATTATATCTATATACATTTTGAGCCAATGTTAAAATATAAGATCGGTTTACTACTGGTTAGGGACTGGTGCTTTTACCCTATTCTCTATTTGATTCCAATCTTCCTGGAATATTTGCAAAACCTGTGTGGAAAACCTGGAAAAGTCAGGGAATTTTTGAGTCAATAATGTATAATGCATAACAATCGTGCATATTTTTCCGTACATTCACGTTCATTTTGGGTGCATTGGTAATGTTCGCTAATTTCAGTCTTTGAAATTTTATTTTAATATTCATCATTTCCATACATTTCGTTAAAAAAATACATTCTTTACTTGATCCCAATCTCCATGGAATATTTGGAAAACCTGGACTAGTCACGAAATTTCTGGGTCGATAATCCATAACCATGCCATTTTTTTTCGTACATTTACGTTTATTTTGAGTGCATTGCTAATGTCAGCAACACTTTTATAGGATATTCAGATCGAGACGGAAGTGTCAATTACAGTGAAGTTGCGTGTACCAAACGTTATTTGCCATTTGCAAGATACATTGTATTCATTCGCCAAGCCCTACGCGAACTATATACGATAAGCGAGTCAAGTTGGCGGAATGGCCTTTCTGCTTGCAATCAGAAGTGTAGAACCCGTCGACCGATTTGTCCCGTATGATGTACGAGTTTTTTCGTTTCCCTTGATCCGATTTTCCCCCTTGAGGATCGATTACAAATCGTTATCTCAATTCACGGCCACGCCTTTATCGCTTTCCGGCTTGCAGTTCAACCAAACACATTGAAAATGCTTTCATACGTCCATGCTGAAAGTCGTGTTTCTTTCTCCACTTTTTGGCCCGTACGATGTGAAATCCTCGATGACACAGGATTCTGGAGACTACAGTGGTGTCCGGTTGAGAAAAAAACGGCGAAACCATTTTGTAGCTATGCGCGCCATTGGGTCTCTGCAGTGAACGCCGAGAAAAAAATATTTCTTAGGGGACGTTCGATAGCTCGGGCCGTGTCTCTCTTGAGAAGTTTTGAAGGCGACGAGCTCTCCCCCCTCCCCCCACTCTTCGCGCCTTGCTCGCGTTTGTAAACAAATGAGCGCAGCTCTGTCGTAAGCGGGTCGAATACACTCGTGGCTATAGATTTATTCGAGAGATTTCGAACCTACTTCAAAACTCGCTGCTCTATGCAAAGTGACCGCTGACGGAGAAAGAGAGAGAGAGAGAGAGAGAGAGAGAGAGAGAGAGAGAGAGAGAGAGAGAGAGAGAAACAACGTAGATTCGCGCGAGCATATATCGAATGCTTTGAAAAATTATTTGCCCTTTGTGTCCAACGTTGCGATCGTTTCACAAACTCGTGTTGCTCCTCGTCACGTGTCCTTCGATCTTGGACACGCTTATCTTTGTGTTTACGATGTTTATGGCACGAAAAATATGTTCTTTTTATTTTCATTTTTCACTTTCCATGTACATTCACATATATGAGGAACAAAAAAGCCTAGAAAATAAAGAAACGCGATCGTCTTTTCTTATTTTTCGTTTTTAACGGGGCGCTATTGTGACGACCCGAAAACAGGGGTTATTAAAAAAATCAATTTTGAAGATGTAAGATTGAAACATCGTCTGGACATACATTTTATGTACATGAAAAAAGTTGTGTACGAGATTTCATTAAAAAATAATGAAGTTTTGCAAAGTTACCAAATTTCATTTCAACATATTCAGAATTAGTTTTTTTATTTGTTAATATTGGCTAAGGCTGGACCAAGCATTTTTTCGTTATCGAGTTTCAATCATGAAACAAAATTGCTGATTTTTTTTCGATTTTTCGAGGAAAAATGACATTGTTAATAACTAATGAAAAAGATGGTACTTCTTTTGTTAAGTGACTTTTCCAAAAAATGAGCCTAACATTTATTTTCCAAATAAACCCCTATTTTACACTATTATTACCCAAATAATTTTTCACATTTATTACCCATAAAACCCAAACAAACTCCTGTATTAAAACCCTCACGCCCGAGGGGGTTGGGTTTGTTTGTATTCAGGAAAACTTTTAAAAATCCCCCCACACCTCCACGCCCAATATAGGCGTCGAAATGTTAAAAATGCCCTATTTTATCAGGTGTTTCCGCGAGCTTCAAAACCCCATAACTTTATATGGGGGGTGAATTTCAGCTTCGCCCGACTGAAAATTATCATTTATAACCCAATAAATGAGAAAACAGCAAAAAAATGTTAGGCCATTTTTTTCGGAAAAGCCACTTATCTAAAGAATTACCAGAGTTTCACTAGTAGTTCTATGGTTGGAATCATGAGTTTACTTTCAATCTGCGAATCCTACACCATATATTGGACCTTCGTCTTCAACTTAAGGTGGGTCAAGCGACGAACGAGTCTGCCATTTTCACAGTAGCCTAACCCCTTACCGTCTGTTCGTTTTATTTACGATACTCGTGCGCCAATGTTTGCCAATTTTTTAAAGCTAAATCCCGAGCCATAGACACTTGCAACAACTTTAACTTTCGTCGTATTTAGCTGATTCGAGTCTCCCAAGGTCAGTACGTTCTCCATGAGATGAAGAACTAGAGGCTTCATTGTAGAAGGTTTGACAGATAATTATCTGACTGGTAAAACGAGGTTAAAAAAGCGAATACAATGTTGCACACGATGTTGCGATCGAAACTTTTGTTTTCCTCTTTTCCATTCCCGAGTTTGGTTACAAATAAAATCCATGCCGCATTTTTTTTCTCTTTTCATCAGCAGCTGTATCGTATTTACATTTTTTTCAGCGGAGGACGTGATGGAAGAGTTTCGACACAATGGTCGAGATTACGAGTACTGTCCCGAACTGGAGACCGGCGTTGTACCGCAGCCGAATCCGCGTCGCAAAAAAAACAAAAAGCCGTTGCCGACCGAGTGCGCTTTTTGTAAGAACAACGGTGAAAAGATGAGCTTCTATCGGTGCCATCTTTTGAAGGACTGCGAGGGTCGCGTTAGATGCCCGATTCTTCGGTACTTATTTTTTCCCTTCCTATGGAATTACTGCTACGACGAAAAAAAACACGGGAATATTTTTTTGTTGCATCAAGTATGTACATTGTTATCACTTCGTCTGTAAACCTGGGTATGGGGATATTACTATATCTGTGGCCCCGAATTCTGACCACACAGCCTTTATATTTGACCTAAAATAAGATTTTATTTTCAACAGTGGTAAAAGTAGAAATGCGACCCTTAAGGGGGTTAAACAGGGGTTTTAAAGTTTGGGTTTGTGTGGATGTTTTTTTGAATGCTCACATATGTGTGGCATACACAGTTAATGTAAGCCTATCATCAGGCTTTAATCCATAGGATTATAATTTCTTTTTGAACTTTACTAAATATATTAATAATCGTCTATGTAAAATTTCAGGGTCGGTTATCGACCTAATTACAGAGAAAAAACATATTAAAATTGCGTATTTTTGTAAAGGAATTCCGAGGCGATATACAAAAACCTAATTTTCGGTCGCTACAAAAATGTATATAATAGTGGGAATCCGTAAGATTCTTAAAAAGAATCAGTTTTACATACTTAAAACTTGTAGCAATCCATTGCTTTCAGAAAAAATTACGCTTATTGACCTAATTTTTATGTAATATCAAGTTTAATTTGAACTTCCGGTATTGGATTTATTTCCACTTGCTACGACAAAGAGATGTGACAGCAAGGCAACAGCTGACTGTAGTTCTAACCTCATCTCACTCATTCGAATTTCCAGACATATTTCATTTTTAACCGACACAAATTTTCCACGCTTTTTACCAATCGTGGCCCGAATACAATGCTTTATATATCCCGCACCTGACATTGTTTTGACAGATTGACGTTGTAAAGCATGGAGGTTAAATTCGCCTGATTGAGTAGAAAGAGACGGAGATAGAACCAATGTTGCCAAATATCAAACCTAGAAATACTGCGCGAATCGGTAGAATAACAATTTTTTCATTTTTCTAATTAAATGTGAACATTCATTAAACAGTTCACGCATGGAAAATTTTAGTTATTACAGTTTTGTTTGCATATGTTAAAAATATTAATTGTACAAGTCTCAAGTGTGATCAGTGGCATGACTAGTGTGAAGCGATAGGATCACCTTAAGGGGTTAGGCCACAGCAGCGGGTATAAAATCATGTGCGAATTTAACAATTTTTTATCGTATGAAAAAGTGATTCACTTATCAAATTAATTACACATCTATTTAGTATGAATATCAAGCCGATAGAAAATATATACATTTTTTTTTTTCGATGTACAAGATGGCCGACTACTAATATTTTCTTTTGTTATCTTTTTTTACGCGCTCCGCGGTGTGACATTTAGCATCCAAAATTTTTGACCTAGAACAAAAAACGAAAAATTCTCGTCAATCTACATTAGAATACCTAGAGAAGTACGTACGGAATTCAAAAAATATTGTTTTACTCAAAAGTTGTAGGTATTTGAACTTAAGAAATGAATTTTCAGTGAAAAATTCCGTTCTAACTGCTTATAAACTGTTTATAAAATGAAAAGATATCGATTAATCAGAAATTCCATACGTACTTCTCTGCGAAATGCAATTAGGAACATGACTTTTACATTTGAAGGAAATCGAGTGGAAATTGTTGAAGTTATTTGTTACGCCAATTGGAAAAAAGCTGCTTCGAGAAATTTCGAGTAGTCGGCCATTTTGTACATCGAAAAAAAAATTCTAACAGCTTGATATTCATACTAAATAGATGTGTAATTGATTTTATTTTATGAGTGTACTTATACCAAGTTCCAAGCAAAATAACCGAAATATATGTTGTCTCATATAAACTTTGAAACCCCCGTTTCACCCTCTTAAGGGTCGATTTCGATTTTTACCACTCTTGAAAAAAGTCTTATTTTTGGTAAAATATGAAGACCGCGTGGTCAGAATTAGGGGCCACAGATATCGTAAATACTGCCCTGGGTATTTCGTGTCCGAGTCAAAACTACTTTCCTACAGAGTTGCTTGATTTATTCCCATAATTTTATGTTTGAAATATTAAATTAAATGGTTCGATCACTGGCAGGATTTTTTTTCGAAATTTTTCGAATGAATTAACTTTGTGCAATTACGCCAGGACTTGAAATACCTGGGTTTACGCCCACTCATTCGTCGGTTTCAGCCGAACCACCGGTTATACTTCAACCGTAGTCTTTAACTGGGAAGTATGTGTACTTAAGTGCGCGTTGAAAAACATCAGGTCGTATAGCTTGAATCAATAGTATTAGGTGTTAACAAAATTAAAAGCTCAAATTGAGATAACACCAGATAACTAAGCGGTAACGCTGAATCATTTTTTCGCCCATCAAATTTACAAGGAAAATTCGCTCGTACATTTAAGATTGAATAAATCAGCAACTGATATATAAAAACATATATATAACAAATAATTTACATACTTACAAACTCCGGTTGAGTCTTGAAGCTTTTAAAGTTTGCATCGTTGAGAGTCAACGAAAATTTTCATCTCAATTTTTACCTACTCATTTTGATCAATTAACAAATTCTTTGTTTGTAGGTCTCAAACGTAGATCTCTAAATAAGCAACTTAAAAACTGTCATGGATTTTCGTAACTAAGATTTATCGGAAGAAATTTGAGAAATTGAAAAATAATAATTCCCATTGAATTTCAACGATGCAAACTTCAATCTCAATCGGAAACTTACCTTTACAGCTTTAAAAAACTTCTTTTATTTAACCCTGCGCAGTCGCACTGGGTCGACTTTGTTTGGGTTGGGAATATTATATTCTTTCATGACAAGTTACAACTATTCGGGAAATTAATGTACTGCTAATAAACAAAATGAAAGCATTTTTCACATAGCTGACATTTAGGTCAAAATGATTATGTAAGGATTTTTCAAGAAGGTTTTCAACAACTGTAAGAGCCAACTTTAAGGGGCTATGTCACTGTGAACGCTGAAAGTTCGGGCGATTTTCGGGAATTTTTTTGGAAGAAAAGTACTCAATTAAATGTTTCGGAAAATTAAGAATTTATTCGGCTATATTTGGCCTATATTACATAATTTTTTCATAGAAAAATATTGAGATCCAAGCGACTTATGCGCTGCCTTCGGCGGTACCAAAAAAAAGTTACTCTACTGCTGACATGATTCCGGCCGATTGAGTAGCTGAAACCGAAAAAGGAAAAAATGTCGTTAAACTGAAAGGTATTTCCTGTACAATGCTGTAGGGTTTTCGAAAAATATCAAAATCTAACAAAATGGCGTAGTTATGAAAAAAGTCTGTTTTCTTGCCTATAAAATGGTCGTTTTTTTCAATGCCAATTCGTCAATTTTCATCCAATCAAAAATATCTTACGTCATTGTAGAGTAAATATATTCAAGAGTACTCAGTTCAAATTTCAAGTCAATCGGACAATTGCTCTTTGAGTTACAATGTCAGCAAATTTGAAAAATGTCATTTCGAGAAAAACGCGTGTAAAAATTCAACTATCGATTTTGGCAAGATAAAATTATATTGATATAAATGATACAAATGATAATGATTTTCTTGAAAGTATAAGCTGTCGAAAAAGGCAAAAAAAAAACGTTTTTTGAAAGTGTCACACTGGTATAGCCTCTTAAGAATCATCAACGCCATTGGGCACACATTAGTCGTTGAGGTATTAAAGTTTGAACGGAATTGTGACAGCGAATTTTCCGTACAAATTAAACGGGCGGCAAACTATCCAGCGATACTACTTAATGTTGGCTTGATTGAGAGAACTTTAAGTTGGCACGAACGCATTTTTTACTTAATACTATTGTTTGAGGGGTGTCAAGGTTGAGCTTTTTTTCGACACACGATGATATATCTCCAACATCCTTCGTCTGCCGTTTTTCGGGTCTTTTTGGTTGTCCCTTCTTTCCTTTCGCCCTCTCCGTTTTCTTCTATGTATCACTGTCCAGTTTTATCACTCACAATGTATTCCATTGTTATGATTCTTCCTGACTCATTCGCATTCCCTAATCATACATTACTTAATCCTTTCAATACGACGAAAAAATCAGTTTAGTGCGCCTCATTACCGGGAATAGTTATTTCTCCTCCAAGTGATTATGACGATGAAATAACTTTTCTGTCTGAAACTTGCTCAATAAGGGTGCGATTTCCTTACCACTCAAATGCGCCTATGTTTTTCAGTAACTGGAACAGCATATGTCCTGTCAGGTGTGAAAGGGTTAAGCTTACTTTCACTTCAGAGTTAGGCTACTGTGCCGACGCGAAAATCGAAGTTTTTGAAAGAAAAAAAAATGAATTTCGACTGAATAAGATGATTGAAAAATCGTTTGGGCATTTATTTGTGTGTACATTAACAAAGTTGTGTAAAATATATAATTGAAAAATATAACCAAAAAAGTTGTAAAAAATCTCGTACATGACCTTCGAACGTGAGGAGCTTAACGGTGTAGTTGATTTTCGCCACCCGGTCGATTTGAAACAAGAAAAAACAAGTTTTTTTTTCTTAAAATAGATAATATTGACTAAACTTGACCGAGCTTTTTTTGTTATCATGTTTTAATCATCAAACAGAAATTTTTAATTTTCTTTTCGATGTTGAGAGTAAAAATGACATCATTGTTAATAACTAATTAATAAAACACGATAAAAAGAAAAATGTCGGTCAAGACTTTACACGAAATATGTGTACCAAATTTCAAGTCAATCCAAAGACACCGTTTTGAAAAACATAGTTTCGAGCAAAACGTGCTTAAGGCGGGATATACATTTATACCGATAAAAAAATCGATTTATTTATTTTTTCTTCAAGCGATAGAACTATGTATGTAGAATATTTTCCCAAAGGTTCAAAGCAAAATTCGAAAAACTTCAAACGTTACAGCCCGCCAACGCTGTGCCTCACCGCTCGGATTCGGAGCGGGCGTGAACTTCAAACGCGATTTTCTCAAAACCGCATCATCGAAATTGGCGTGCAGGATTACTCGAAAACTATTAAGACGATTGAGTTGAAACTTGGTAAAAATATTGATAATATTGGTACCAATGGTCTACTTGACGAGAACTGTTTTTGAAAAATTAAAAAAAAAAACTACTTTTTTAATCCACATTTTACAGAAATGTTGCGTAAAATGTTGATATTTGTTTGTAAATGCGTGCCATTTTCTTGAAATTGCATTTTCTTCATTTTAATTACCGTCACATAGAAACCATACATGTTCTAACTGAAAAATTGTTCGAACTTTATTGCAAATCAAAGTCTACGGGAAGCTACACTGCACGCCGATTCGCTACTCCCGCGGCGACTTTGCTGTAACACTCTACCACAGCTTCGCCATTTTGATGATGAATTAATTTAAAAAAATTGTTTCGTATACTTAAATATACTATTAAAGTATACCTAAAGTTTGATAATTGTAGAATAATTATTTTAGTTTGAAAAATCGCTTAACATTGCTTATTTTTTTCCCTATCTAAATGTATATCCCGCCATAAAATGTTGCCAGCGCTTCTATCGTTGTAATCATAAGTTTATCTTCAATCTACGATTCCTGCGCCAGATGTTGGACCTTCCTTTTCAATGTGCGTCGCCTCAAGCGATGAACGAGTGTTCGTCATTTCCACAGTAACCCCTTACACTCATACAATATTTCGTTCTCGTTCTTTTAATAATTCCCTCTTCCCACTCCGTCCATTCATTAACCCTTACTTGCCACACTTCTGTAGAATATACATTATCGGTACATTTTCTCATGAGAAACAAAGTGGTGGGGTTGTTTCGAACCCCACAGTGGCAAGTATGCAAACAAACCAACCGATTCTTTTTTCTTCTATAATTCATTTTTATTTATTTCCCGTCGAATGAGGAATATAAAAAATCGTGCTCTCTTTCTAAAAAACGGCGGAAAAATCTCATCGAACGAGAGACAAAAAATGCGCTATATTTATAAAATGGTACGGCAGAGTTTCCATCTGATCAATAATTTCTCAATGACCACACAAAACGCTGACGCTGCAAAGATAATGGCTGTACAATTATGAGAAAGTGACTGCGTTTGTAAAAATAAAAAATCCCGTGGAATAAAAGGTAAATTGTAATCGCTATAGGTAGTGAGGGGAAATCTAAAAGAATTTTTTGCTTCACAGGGCATACACGTGTCCGATCTGCGGTGCTTTTGGCGACACCGCTCATACAATCAAGTATTGTCCGGCGAACAAAAACCCCGAAACGGTTGCTTCGGCAAACACCCTGAAGGCTCTCAAGAATTCGGCGGGAAAAAGGCGCTCCAAGTAGACTATTCGAGACGAATTGCTCAGGGACGACGGATAGATCGCGCGGACGAGACTCTCCGAATGATCGCTTAACGAACAAACGAATCCACGGTACTTTTATTCGAGAAGACTGACTATATAATCGTATAGAGATACGTAAGTTGCCTTTTGAGAGCTCATACAACTTGTTCCGGTAGGGAACCAATCGAGTTTATCGCGAAGATGCGCGTCGAACGTGCAAAAAGACAACTAAAACCTGAAGCTCTATCTTCTTTTTTTTTTATCGCATCAATTGAGCCCGTTTGTATAAAGCTTTTTCACTCGCTCGCGGGCAATTGTGAAAATAGATGAGAACGAATCTTTTGTTGCAATGGAAAACTAACTGGCGTCTGTAATCGAAGACACCACATGTTTGCGATCCCTTCGTGTATGGGTGTAGACTTGAAAAAACTTTCGTATTTTCCCAGGGATGATAAATCCCTCAAATTCTCGTCACCGACGAGACTTCAAAATATCAGGAGAAAATCGTTCAATGCGCTTGCGCCAAGTGCAAAATCTTCTAGAGCTGAGTTTACGTACTTCCTTAAGTTTTCATTGCGCCCGCGCGCTAACTCGGGTTCGATTGACGACTGATCTTTGACATTGCAATATTCGCGATATATATCAACATTTTGATAGAGCATATACTGGATGTTGCGTAGGTTGTAGACTCTATCCTGGTAAATGCGCTTTACGAGATAAAGAAAGTCTATTGGTCGCCGGAAGATGTTTCGATGCATCCAAATGGAGCTTTTTTTTGCCCAATGAGCTTATCGTTAAGCGTTTTTGACAACAGTTACCGGATCATACATTTCAGAAGTGAAAAATCATCGAACGAATACTTCGTTTAATACTGCTTGCATCGAGTGCATCAAACTTATTAAAAAAAACAACAATCATGATCGTGAAAATGAGATAAATGAATGGAAAATCTTTGAATCACATGGCTTATTTTCGGCTAGATATTGAGGAAATGTTATGAAAATCAATAAAATCAAGAGCTGCATTACGCGGCGTAAATGCAGAGAGACGCTTCCGGAAGGACAATAATGGCGCTCGGGTACGGACGGATGACGTAAAAAACAAAAGATTCGAGAAACTCGTGTTCCTCGTATCCCGCAATACTTCTCACCGAACGAACGATACTTTCGAAACGAAACTTTCTTCGAGCTTTTCTTGACATCAGTGTATCGCTTTAATTTTAATTATTTTATTTATTTTAATTTATTCTTTCGCGAACGCGTCAAGAAATCATTGGCTCGAAGAATTTATCGGTGGAAAATAATCGGATCGCGAATAATTACGTTTCTCATTGCGAGTTACGCCTAATCGTGAAAAGGGAGAAGAATAAATTCACCATCGCAATGTTCCTGCACTAAGCGCGGACTTTTTAAGGTCGTATGAAAGTCGAGCCGAATAAAATTGACTCGAAATAATGGTGTTGCCACCTCACCGGCCTGTCTCCATGTGCTCCTTCCGCGCTTGCGTATTATTCATCGAGCGCCGCCATTATGTGATACAATAGTAAACGAGAAAAATGTCCACGTTAAATGGTTGACCATTGACGGGAGCTGTGAGCTTTCTCAAAGTTTTACTTATCCGTGAGTCGACGCGCAGAATCAAACGATCACGAGAAAGAGCCGAAAGTACCGCGTGACAAAAAGAAACGCGGGCAGGTGTGAAGGGAAAAACGAGCCGAGAGAATCTCGATACTGACTAATTATACAAATACATGATTAAGGGACTAAATCTCCTGTGCCAAATCAGAGTACAAATCGTTGGCGTTTCGAACGCGTGGACAAAAGGAAACACGTGACATGCCGATGTCTCTGTTGGGCGAATTAAGCCGTTCCGGTTTTAACGAGCGAGATTTACGATTAAGGAAATTTATAGTGCAAGCTCGAGGATCTCCGGCAAATACGATAGTTTTTTGTTTTCGAGAAAGAATTAATATGGCGTTCAATATGAAATAACGTTTTGATATCGATATACACACACAGATATATATATAAATGTTATATATGAAGACTATATAATAATAGTTATGTATTACGTTAATTTGAATATTATTTTTCTACTCGATATGGGCGTACCGATTGTTCCTACAAATCTTACGAATAAGATGATTGAACAGTAGTTTGCGCGAGACTGTCGATCCTATGAGTTGAGGAGCCCGTTTAATTTCGCATAGGATTCCATCGTCTCGTTAGTCAATGTTGATGAAACCAATCAAAAGTATGTTCCTAAAAGCGCTTGAGACCCAAATATTACCATAACGGTCGACGGGGGTGGTCGTCTGACGTGAACAAAAAGAAACTAGATTACGGTTTTTTTTAAAAGAATTGATCATTGCCGCTCAGCGAAAACGCCTATGTCGCCCTTTTAATCATTCAAAAAGGAAAAATAGACCAAAAGCTACATTTATTTTTCTTTAAAAACGAAATGTACCCCACTTTTTTAGCTCGAAATCGTCTATGCTTCCGCATCTGGTAATTTGCGCATTCCGAAATAATTGTACAAACAGTCTTCATTTGACACTTTAATAACAATGTTTTTTTTCGGTCGATCCGCGACACCGGTATTTTTTTTCTTTCCATACAAATGTGGGAATATTGAAAATGTTAGCTCAGCACGTTTACATTTGTGCTTCTTCTTTCAATACGAAGTATCCAGTTCGTAACAAATGCGGCATTAATTAATTTCCGTTGAAGGAACAATGGCAATCGATTCCTCGATAAAAAGAAAAAGTCGTGAATAATTTTTTTCATTGCTAGCCCTTCGACCGTCGTCACAGACGGAGTTTGAGCGATCGACAGATCGAAAAGACCGCCGCCCCCTCCCCGCTGTACTTGATTAATTATAATTGTATTTCTAGAATAACGATACCAGTGGTCGCTATCTAATATAATCGACTGTTATGTGTATCCATAATTATTTAATTATACGTACGTAATTGTAAACCGATTTGATAATATTTTGTTCAAAATACAGCATACATAAGAATAATACAATGGGGAACGTTTTTTATTTCTTCAACGACCGATTCGTTTGAGGGTATAAAAAAGGACCAATCATGCAACGAAAGCGTCCTTGTCCCCCGTCCGTCTCTCATTGCCTATTGCCCCGGACAAAAAGGAACAACGATCAGATAAGAGGTCTCAATTGTGTCGCCGCCCATTGGAGGTGTAAAACGAGAACACCTGTTCGTTTGTATTTTATTTATCGCGCCGACGAATCTTCCGTGAATTATTGAAGCTGGCGTGACAAGACCACTACGTACTCTAGAAACAGTTCGTATGCTCAAATGCTCGATGTCCATCGCGCAGTGCTCCCATCGCCGCTCATCGGAACGTACATATTTGGTTTAATCAATTACCTACTTTTTCTCCTCGCGTTACGTTTGCCCTCAGACATAGTTTTACCAGCTCCCGTCTACGAAACGACTTTCCGTCAAATGGAAATGAAGAAAATAATGTCAGTTTGCGACTGAACTTTCGTGCCTGTTTCGAGATGGCTAAAGGTCAAATTCGATTTGAACGATGCGAAACATCGGGTCGCAATTAATATCACGAAAACTCGCTGGCGCACATTGGTTTTGAGGCGAATTCGAGTGTTTGTCGTGGCGGGAGAAGGACGCCGATCTATACAATACGAAAAAGAGCAATTATTCCGGGCATGGTTTAAAAAAGTGTTTATCAGGTCGTGACGACATCGGTGATCTGCCGCCGCGCTGGACAACTATTCGTCGGCAAATGTACACGCTCCTCGCAATGCGTTGAAAACCCACCGATCGTATCCGGCGTACATAAACGTTACGGCGAGTTGGGACACGTTCAATTGTTGCTAGAAGTGCGAACAAGTGTCATCGTGGTCTTGGTGTACTCCCGGACGCATCATGCTGCCGATTCTCTTTATCGCTATCGCTTCGATAGCCAGCGCGCAACAAACGTCCGTCGATCGACCAACGAAAACCCGAAGCCGACTGGATTCTTTTAACGCGGATGATCGAGATATTTTTAATCCCGGGAAATTCTCGGGGCCACCGAGATTTGGACGTGTGTCGCCGAGTTTTATATTTCATCTGCTGAAGCCTAAATTGAAGTATCCGCTCGTTGAGAAGGTTCCCACCACGGAGCCAATTGCAGATTGCATCTGCGTGCCGTTTTACCAGTGCAACGCCAATAATACCATCATCACCGATGGCATGGGACTCATCGATCTGCGGTCAGTGAGCTTTCCATCTTCATCTTGTATTACCCGGCACTTGCTTCCTCGCGCAAGTTGCGCAAATATACATTTTCTTCTCATCTTTGGAGCCACGAAAAAAGGCTATTTTCACGATTTTTTTTTTGAGGATTTTATAAAAGATAGGAATATAAAATTTGTTGGGCTTGATAAATAGTCTTGAAATACATAAAAAAAATGTTAATCATTTTTATTCATTTTTAAGTACAAAAACTATAGTTTAACGTAACGCCTCAAAAATAGGTGGGCTAGGTAGCTCCATCACAACTCGGCAACGACTTGTCTGAAATAAAAAAATCAAAGTCCATTAGATTCAGTATGACACCAGCTACAAAATGACCCTCGGATATAAAGTTTTATCAAAAAATAAAAAAAATGGCAGATGAAAAACGAAAAAAGTAATAAAATAACGCGTTTTTCGCAGTTTTTCGCAAAAAAAAAAGTAAAAATCCAAATTTTAAAACCATCGAGAGTCATCTTATTGCGAATTATGTTTGCAATATGTGGTTCAAATTTGAAGAGAATCGGTTTATTAGTTATAGAGATACGATGGAGCTACATTTTGAAAACGTTGTTTCGAAAAAAACGCGTTTGAAGTTTATACTATGATCGGGCGAGCGCGCTATACGCTCAGGTAGACGAAATGAGGTCCTGACGTTCAGGTAAAAAAAATACTTAGAGAGCTCGGATTTTCATAAACTTTTGACACAATATTTCTGAATGTATGTACTTTCGAAAATAGTAAAAAAAAAATCATTTCGAAATTTTCAAAGTGGACTAGCCCCTTAATACGTATATATTTTTTCTTCCATAGGGTGCTCACCGCCATAAGATACCGCAGATGCACCGGAGATCTCGAAGTCTGCTGCCGACTGCCTTCAGCCCCGATAGTGCTTCCAACGACTGTGGCGACAACTACGAAACCAACAACTCCACCTACGACTCCAACGACTACTAAACCACCGACTACGACACCAACGACGACTAAGGCACCGACTACGACACCAACGACGACCAAGGCACCGACCACGACACCAACGACGACCAAGGCACCGACTACGACACCAACGACGACCAAGGCACCGACTACGACACCAACGACGACCAAGGCCCCGACTACACCCCCAACGACAACCACCAAAGCACCAGCACCCGCAACAACTTTGCCTCCGTCCCAGCTATGCATCTGCGTCCCAGTAGCCCAATGCGGTGCGAACGGTTACGTGATCGTAGGTGGCGAAGGAATAATAAATCCCCGACAAACTCTAAATCCCTGCCCGATCGCCGGTGAGATTTGTTGCCGAGTCCCGATCTCCGTTGTTACAACCACCAGCCTCCAGCCGCAACAACCTACCACTCCACCATTCACCGTCAGCCCACCGATCGTGCAGCCCGTCACGTGCGTCTGCGTGCAGAACTATCAGTGCGACGCTAACGGTTACATCATTTTGTCCGGAGCGGGTGTAATCGACCCGCGTTTTCCCGTGAGTCGTCAAGGACAAGTGGCCGGTACTTGCGTGTCAGCCACCGAGATCTGTTGTCGAATACCACCTAGTGGACAGGATTCCGCACTTGGCATTATTCCGGTTCCCAATAATTCTGCCTCGACGATACGGTATCCTGGCACCGCTCAGGCATGCATCTGCGTTAAAACGTGGCAATGCATGGCGGGCAATGTCGTCAGTGCGGATGGCGTTGGGATAATCGATCCGAGATTCGGGGCTTGTCCTGTTGCCGATGAAGTTTGCTGTCGGCTTCAGGGGATAACGAGAATACTGCCGGCGATCAATGCACCGGCACTTCCAGTCGTAGCAGCGCCCGGTGTACTTATCGTCAATGGTAATTCCCAACAGAGCGCATCCGCCATTTGCGGAATACGGGGAACTACCTGTCTCACGGGTACGTCAACGGACATTACGAAATCACCGAAATTAAAATCTTTCTCTCTCTCGCTCTGTCTGTCTCTTCTACCTTTCTCTTTCCTCTGCGGACTGTATAAACGACGACACGTGAGTCACAGTTTCGTGTAATTCTCTCTTTTGTATAGCCCAGGCGTGTGCAACGAAGCCCGGTGAAGCGTCCTTCGCCGAGTTTCCATGGATGGTTGCCCTTCTCATTCGAAAACCCGACGGCACTTCGCTCTTTCAATGCGGCGCGTCGATGATCAACACCAGGACGATACTCACGGCGGCGCATTGCGTTGTGAAGTATGCCGATTTTTGGGACAGACCGCGTCAGTTTTGGCCACCTGTAATCCTCTTCCGTTATCTTGGGATGTTAAGGGGAGGGTAGGGGTTTCAGCGTGAAAAAAAAACACTTTTTTGCGATTTTTTTTCATCTATATGGATAGAGTAAATTTATTGAAACCTTTTGTACATTGTTAAGTGTCATTTCAAGAACATTCCGTGAAATTTGTACGCGAAAATATCCACAAACAAGCCGGTGACAAAGCTTTTCCAAGAACGCCTTTGGAAAAACACGATTTGCGGTGTTCACTGTATCTCAGTTAGAAATTATCTGAAATCAAGTACCATTATAATTTAGTCAAAGTATCATTAAATCCTTCCCCCAACGGTCTTTGATAATTTTTTTTTTTCGTTTCTGAATTTTTGGTGGTCATGTAAAGTGAAAGTGCTACTTTTCACGAAAAATTCCGCCATTTTGGGGGTGGAAAACCCCCTCAATGTAAAAAAAATCTCAAACTAACCGTTGGGGGGAGGTATTTTATATGTAGAAAGTGTGTACCAAGTTTGAAATAAATCGGTCATGTAGTTTTCAAATGGCAGTGAACACGGACTTTGAAAAAGTGGTTTCGAGAAAAACGCGGCACCGGCTTGTTTGTGGATATTTTCGCGTACAAATTTCACGGAATGTTATTGAAATGACACTTAACAATGTACAAAAGGTTTCAATAAATTTACTCTATCCATATAGATAAAAAAAATCGCAAAAAATGTTTTTCTTTCACGCAGAAACCCCTACCCTCCCCTTCAGGGGCTATACCAGAGTAAACGCTAAAAATTTCAGTGATTTTCGGGAATTTTTTTGAAGAAACGTACTCAATTAAATGTTTCGGAAAATTAAGAATATATTTGGCTATATTTGACCTATATTACATAATTTTTTCATAGAAAAATATTGAGATCCAAGCGACT
Organism: Ophion slaviceki; assembly: GCA_944452715.1. Classification (NCBI taxonomy): domain Eukaryota; kingdom Metazoa; phylum Arthropoda; class Insecta; order Hymenoptera; family Ichneumonidae; genus Ophion; species Ophion slaviceki. The sequence goes on from OX101788.1 coordinate 20,990,039, forward strand.
TATGCGCTGACATGATTCCGGCCGATTGAGTAACTGAAACCGAAAAAGGAAAAAAATGTCACACTGGAAGGTATTTCCTGTACAATGACGCAGGATTTTCGAAAAATATCAAAATATAACAAAATGGCGTAGTTATGAAAAAAGTCTGTTTTCTTGCCTATAAAATGGTCGTTTTTTTCAATGCCAAATCGTCAATTTTCATTCAATCAAAAATATCCTACGTCATTGTAGAGTAAATATATTCAAGAGTACTCAGTTCAAATTTCAAGTCAATCGAATAATTGCTCTTTGAATTACAACGTCAGCAAATTTGAAAAATCTCATTTCGAGAAAAACGCGTTTAAAGATTTAACTATCGATTTTTGCAAGATGAAATTATATTTACCATAAAAACTGCTAATCAGTTCAATATTCTTGAAAGTATAAACTGTCAAAAAAGGCAAAAAAAATCGATTTTTGAAAGTGTGACACTGCCATAGCCCCGAATGAGGACATTATCGAAGCATTAGCGCAAAAAAGAGTCTGTCAAGGACGGCCCTCAGAAATAATCACGAGTAGTTTTGGCACGGTGGTCAAAATGGGTTTATCTAGACAGTGTTTTCCCTTTTTGTTACTATTTTCCTGTCGTCTGTATGTTAACTTTTGACAACTCATGGTTTTTCGTACGTTCGCGATAGCCGACCGGCTGGGGTTCTGATTGCGCGGTTCGGCGAATGGGACACCGCTAACAACAACGAACCAGCTCCTCTACAAGAGGCGGAAGTCCAGTTTATCGTTATTCATCCGCAATATTACAACGGAGGCTTGTACAACGATGTCGCGGTGCTGGTCCTAGCCGAGCCCGTCACGTACGCCGTCAACGTCATGCCGATTTGTATGCCTCAGCAAGGAATGACTTTTTCACCCGGTACACGTTGCTGGGCCAGTGGATGGGGCCGCAATGCTTTTGGTAATATCACCACCTTATCATCCGTCGTTCAGTATCAACATTTTAATACCGCTACCTTGAGGATACCGGGTAGAAGTAATAAAGATGAGAGAAGGAAGGTGGCCAAGGGTGTGTTTGAAAGAAGAAGTAAGAGAAATTATCAATGTAAACTCGTCAAAATGGGGGAGGACTTGCAAAATGCCATACGGGGAGTGGGAGAAGGAGGAATATGGCAGGCAATAAGAAACGAGAATGTGAGAGGAAAAAAGCTGATAGTTGAAAGGGGTTTAAAAATCAAAAGGGAACAAGAAATTCAGAACGACTGGTGCAGGATCGACAAATCGACGTACTGCAAAGAATACAGGGGCAGAAAAGGAAACGCAGAAACGGAAAATATTGGGAAATTAAGGATCTCAGTGGCGAAACAAAGAAATTATGGGCAAGGATAAGGTGGGGGAATGTGGGGAAAAAAAGGTAACAAAGGGTACAGAGACACCAACGGCCGAATGTGTGTGGGAGGGGGGGGGGGGGGGGTGCGTGGAACACATTTGTAGTTGCAAGGCGGTGAAGGAAAAAATCGGAGCGGAAGTAGCGGAAAAACTGGACGCAGTGCTGGAGAACAAAGAGCGGGAAGAAGTAAGACAAAAATTCGAAGAATTAGTGAGGAAGAAGCCGGTCAAACAGAATTTGAGATATTGACGAAGCAGGTAACGCGAAGAGAAGGAAATACCGGTGGATAAAAATGTTGCGAAAACGGAAAGCCATGGAAACAAATTGTAAGAACCAGTGTAGTAAAGGTGTCTAAATCTCCAATCTGCGCCGCTTTATCAAACTACGATATTAAATCGATATTGTCGAAATTGATCGGACTCCGTTATTAATAATTCATGGCATCGGTAGTTGAGGCGTAAAATTTATAAGTAAAAAAATATTTTTGAAAAATAAGCTTTTGTTTAAGGGGTGAGGCCCTTGTCCGATTAGCCGTAATTTTATAGCCGTGAGCCCCACAGTCACGGCTATAAAATCATGTGCGATTTTAAGAATTTTTTTTCGTATGAAAAAAGTGATTCACTCATAAAATTAATTCGATTAAAATTTCTACATTAAAATAATTTCTAATTAAAATAAAATACACATTTATTTAGTACGAATATCAAGATGTTAGAATTTTTTTTTATGTATAAAATGGTCGACTACTATTTTCTGTTGTTATCTTTTTTTAGGCGCTCCGCAGCGTGACATTTAGCATTCACAATTTTTTACCTAGAACAAAAAACAAAAATTCTCGTCAATCTACATTACAATACCTAGAGAAGTACGTACGGAATTTGGAAAAATGTTTTATTCAAAAGTTGTAGGTATTTGAACTTAAGAAATGAATTTTTAGTGAAACATTTCGTTATAACTGCTCGTAAACTGCTCATAATATGAAAAGTTTTCGATTAATCAGAAATTCCGTACGCACTTCTCTGCGAAATGCAATTAGGAACATAACTTTTAAATTTGAAGTAAATCGAGTGAAAATTTTTGACGTTATTTGTCACGCCAATTTGAAAAAAGCTGTTTCGAGAAGTTTCGAGTAGTTGGCCATTTTTTACATCGAAAAAAAAAATTCTAACAGCTTAGTATTCATACTAAATAGATGTGTAAATAATTTTATGAGTGAATCTCTTTTTTATACGAAAAGAAATTGTTAAATTCGTACATGATTTTATACCCGTGACTGTGGCCTAACCCCTCAATGTATTAAAAAGGCGAAAATAATTTTTTTTATCAAGTCACCTATATGTGAATATAAATGAAAGCTTGGGCCGCTCAACTTTTTAAATTTTTAATAAATTTGATCAATTCAGTTTCACTATCCGTATTTAATTTGGCACAATAGTAATTACAGAAATTCTTAAGACACATTTATACTCAATTTCAGGATTTTTATTTACAAAATCTAAGGTTGTTTTACAGAAAATTAAATACAGTTGATATGTTAACGGATTTATGTAAATTAAAGATTATATGTCTAAATTTTGAGCGCCCCAAGTTCTTTTAATTATAGTCACATACAGGTGCCTTCGTAAAAAAAAATGATTTTTCTACTTTTTAGTACATTAAATAAAAGCTTGTTTTTTTTTTTCATTTTTTTACATATAAATTATTTTCTACTTTTTAATCTTTAATTGATTTTACCAGTAGTTTACTAGTTTTCGAGATTATCCGTTGAGAACGTAGAATGCTTGTAAAAAATAACAACGACCGCAATTGGGATTGAATTTGTACGTGTTAATGCGATTTTATATAGATGATTAGATATCGCTAATTTTACATGAAAAGTTGAACATTTTATGGATATTTTATTTTAATTTCCAAGTTGAATCACGCACTGTCACCTTTTAGATGCATGTTTGCAAAATTTCAGAACTCGAAGTATTCGGGAAGTGGCTGAAATATCGATTTTCCGTTTAGCATCTTCCAGAAAGTCGAGTTAAATAAAAGCTTGTAAAAAGAATTTCAAGAGCTCATTCCAGCGATTTTCGCTTTTCCAGAGGGGCAGTATCAAACGATCATGAGAAAAGTCGAGCTCCCGATAGTCGATCGTTCCGATTGCCAGACTCTGCTGAGGTCGACGAAATTAGGGGGTTTCTTCCAACTGCATGGAAGTTTCATTTGCGCCGGCAGTGAAGCGAACAAGGACACGTGTCGTGGTGATGGAGGTGGTCCTCTCGTCTGTCCCACCGCCACAGGACAATTCGTACAGGTATGAAACGAAAAGACAAAAAAAAACGAAAATGTGCCGATTCGAATAACTCCACCGATCAGTTGGAAGTCCATAGATACGAATGCAAGTTTCCATGCTTACTGATACGATTTACACGTTCCAAACGTTATGTACAGGCGGGAATAGTGTCCTGGGGCATCGGATGCGGAGAGAACAACATTCCGGCCGTTTACGCGAGCGTTCCGCAATTTCGTCAGTGGATCGACCAGCAAATGGCAACCTACGGAGTTTTATGATACTGTCGTACTTGGTGAGATTGGAGAGTTGTTCCATTTCACTATAAATCCTCTACTTGGAATTACCACCGGACTAAATTCGATATATTCCGAACATTTGGTGGTATTCAACGCGAAGTTGAACACTTTAGGCCGGTACAAGCGATATCCATGTCCTAGATACAATTTTTGTTTTGTAATCGAACCACCCCTCTCCCGGTACTCAACAAACTTCGATGTTACAGTTACATACGTTATACACGCGGTCACGATCAATTTTCTTATCAAGTCAGCGCCGTTATTCTGGTAAGCGGAGATATGGGTGTCAGAGGTTGTGAAGCTGTTCATACGTTTCTAACTGCGTTGGATTCACGATTCTTAGCCCTCGTTGTATACATATATGACCTAGCCTGTTGCCTAATAACCAAAACGTTGTACATTAGGCTCATTGGGCTTCTGGGGACCCCAGGTTCCCTTCTGTTCGTCGTCACGCCTGTAATAACTATGACCAATGTCAGCTACCACTTGTCAATGACGCATTAAAAGTGGGCGAGCTGTTCATCCTTGTTGCAGGGTATATGGACGATCATAATTTGCAGTGTCCACTTCTACATTCGTTTTAGATATAAAAATATTACATTAACAAGTGGGTCCCCGGAAAGAGCTCGCGTTTACTGTCGTCGCGGGGCTTGACGTGTCTAATGAAAAATAGAAGTATTTTTTTTCTCAACTTCTGCATTATCCAACAACGACATACTATATAATTTTACGTTAAACGTTTAAGCTCAGTAATTGCAATCTTCAAGTCTCGTGTGATATTGTCATGTCAATAAAAACTGAATATTATAAGACAGTGGCTACTGACGTCGCATTAAGGGGGTAGACTACTGTGACTACCCGAAAATCAGTGTTATATAAAAAAATTAATTTTGAAGGGTAAGATGATTGAAAAATCATTTGAACATTTATTTCCATGTACGTTATCGAAGCTGTGTACCAAATATCATAAAAAAATATTCATCAGTATAGAAGTTATAAACAATCTCGTGGAGGACGTTTGAACGTGAGGGGTACTTGATTTTGGCCGCCCGGCTAATCAGAAACAAAAAGAAACGAGTATTTTATTAACGAAATAATGTCATTTTTCCTGCAAAAAAATTCCAAACTTTATTTTGATGACTGAAACACGATGACTAAAAAAAGCTTGGTTGGGACTTGATTTTGGCCGCCCGGCTGATCAGGAACAAAAAAAACTAGGCTTTTATTAACTAAATGATGTCATTTTTCCTACAAAAAAAATTCCGAACTTTTTTTTGATGACTGAAACACGATGACTAAAAAAGCTTGTTTGAGACTTAATGTTTGCCACCCGGCTGAGCAGAAACAAAAAAAACTAGTATTTTATTAACTAAATAATGTATAAAGACATTATTCAATGTACAAAAACATTAAATAAAAACCTACAAAAAATAATTAAAAAATTTAAAAACTTTTTGACGACAAACACGATGACTAGATCGAGCTTTTTTGGCCATCGTGTTTCAGTCAAACTTTTTTTTGATTACTGAAACACGATGACTAGATCGAGCTTTTTTAGCCATCGTGTTTCAAACTTTTTTTTAATTACTGAAACAAGATGACTAAAAAAGCTCGATCTAGTCTTAGCCAATATCATCTATTTGATTATATTGGCACATATTAGATCGAGCTTTTTTAGTCATCGTGGTTCAGTCATCAAAAAAAAGTTTTGAATTTTTTTCCGATTTTTTGTAGGAAAAATGACATTTTGGATATAATGATATTATCAGTTAATAACTAATGACATTATTAAATTTGACCGAGTTTTTTTAGGCATCGTGTATCAGTCCTCAAACAATTTTTTTTTCGATTTTTTGTAGGAAAAATGACAATATTTAGTTAACAACTAAATGACGTTATTAGTTGATAACTAATGAAAAAGTATTAAAAAGAAAAAGGTCGGTCAAAACTAACCTACTATTGCACTGAATAAGTGTACCAAATTTCAAGCCAAACCGTTCATTGAATGTCGAGAAATCGTGTACACCGTTTTGAAGAAAAAAAAAATAGTTTTGAGAAATCGCGTTTAAAGTTTTACTAGCATTTCTATCGTTGTAATCATAAGTTTACCGTCAATCTGCGATTCCTGCACCGTATGTCGAACCTTCCTCTTCAATATGAGTTTCAATTTTTTGCATTTTTCACAGAAGTCCCCCTTAAAATAATATTATTGCGAACAATCGGGCTTCGAGCGAGCCCGGAGTAAAGTTGACTATCTCGTACGACGTGCTTGCTCTCTAGGATGAAATCCTAAGTTGCGCGCGGCATAAGCACAAAACTCGCTACGTCGGCATTATCTGGTGTATGCAATTCAGATCGTTCCATTCACTTCTTCCAGTAGCCGTGATCGTCTAGTGGTTAGGACCCTACGTTGTGGCCGTAGTAACCCAGGTTCGAATCCTGGTCACGGCAATGTGTCAACATTGTCGCGGTGGAGATTTTTTTTTCGCACCGTAACCATCCAACGACTATTCGAGGGAAGAATTTGTTTCGCGAAGCAATCTATTCGCCGTTTCAATTGTGTTATTTGCGTAAATAATGTTTGTTCGAACCGAAGTGTTAGTTTGGCCTGTCGATCGTGCAAGTCGAGCAAACGAGAGTACACGAAATGAGTGGGCGTGACGGTACGATTGGATCACAAAATGGCAGGTTGCGTGAGACGCTCGAATAGCCATTGCGATGACCTATTCCTCGTATATACAATGAAAGTTCATCTGATAATATAAAAATACAAATCTATGTTGCACGAACGTGATTGTCGTCGTGAATCATTCGTTTATTGTCAGTCCGTTTTTTTTCTCTCACATTTATAAGGGACGTGTTTACGCTCAGCAACGAGAGCATATGTTGACGAGGTATAATTTTCGCGCCTCGTCAGGTCAGATCTTTCGATATGATTCGCTATAAATCCACAGATGTAATACAAAAGAGAACGCGTGTGCAATTCATACGTCAAGCGTAACGAATCGCTTGGTAAGGCTGTGTGTAGTGTTTGTCACGAGTCTGGAACGCGCCGATGTGTCTTACGTCACAGAGCACATCTTTGGGTGCTAGAACCGCATGCGTAGAGGCCGAATAGCTTGAGGGGCTACATCTACCTAGAGGCCCGACAAAAATGGTCGATTACCGAATTGTTTTCGGGAAATGGTTGGTGAAAATGAAACACATTTTTATTAACACAAAGGTACATATATTGAGAATCCTAAAAAAGGCGACCTAAAAATAGAGGAAAACACCAAAAACATGGCCGCCGGCAGATGCTGAAATTTTTTCGCGACGTTCGGGGCTAGACACTCCGGCTTAGACGGTCAATCTGAAATCTAAAAACCAAACGGGTTATTCAAGTTAAGGGGATATACCAGTGTGAACGCTGAAAATTTGGGTGATTTTCGGGAATTTTTTGGAAGGAAAGTATTCAATTAAATGTTTCGGAAAATTAAGAATATATTTGGCTATATTTGACCTATGTTACATAATTTTTTCATAGAAAAATATTGAGATCCAAGCGACTTACGCGCTGCCTTCGGAGGCGCCAAAAAAAGTTCCTCCACTGCTGACATGATTCCGGCCGATTAAGTAGCTGAAACCGGAAAAGGAAAAATCGTTAAACTGGAAGGTATTTCCTGTACATTGACGTAGGATTTTCGAAAATATCAAAATCTAACGAAATGGCGTAGTTATGAAAAAAGTCGGTTTTCTTGCCTATAAAATGGTCGTTTTCTTCAATGCCAAATCGTCAATTTTCTTCCAATCAAAAATATCCGACGTCATTGTAGAGTAAATATATTCAAGAGTACTCAGTTCAAATTTCAAGTCAATCGGACAATTGTTCTTTGAGTTACAATGTCAGCGAATTTCAAAAATCTCATTTCATATTCTTGAAAGTATGAACTGTCGAAAAAGGCAAAAAAAATCGATTTTTTTCAAAGTATCACACTGATATAGCCTCTTAACGACGTGGCGACGTATTGAAACTCGAGCATACAAAATGTATGGAAAAAGTCGTCATTGTAACGTAACTAATGAAAAAAAACAATGAAAATCGATTTTGAAAAAGTCAGATCGTCAACACTTCGTCTGTAAATTTGGGTATTTCGTGTCCGAGCCAAAATTACTTTTCTACGGAGTTGCTTCATTTATTTAACAAAAAATATACGAAAAGAAGTATTTTCGAATAATTTTATGATTGATATATCAAATTGAATGTTTCGAACACTAGCAGGATTTTTTTTACAAAATTTTTCGATATATTAACTGGGTAAAAGAACGGCAGGACTTGGAATACTCAGGTTAACAGACTGAAGGTACCGGAAAAACGTTTACAGCCGAACTGTTAAATGTTTCTCATCGCATCTCCTGTAAATTTGGTAACAATCCATCAAGTGGTTCTCGAGATATCATGTCGCCCTACTTTGAAAACAGTGTTTCAAGACAAACACGTTTAAGGAATCATCACAGTGTCGAAAAATAGCTGCTTTTCGCGATTTTTTTTTCGATGGTTGAAATACGCTAATCAGTCTGATTTTTAAATATCCAATCAAAGCACTCCTGAACAACAGAAAATGAATTTCGAACGGTTTATTTTTATTTTTATTTTACATTTTTCTAACGCGTGAAAATGTCTTTGAAAAAGGGAGTCCTCACGATGGAAACGGTTGTGGCTGTAAATATTATCTGAAACAAAATTTGTAACGAGATTGGGTGTACTTTCGAAAAGCGTAGACCGAATTTTTATCTGAAATATGGCATACACCTTCCTTTTAATATTTTAAAAGATCCCTTAAAAGAATTTTTGGCGACTATCAATAGTTTTCGAGATATCGAATTTTTAAGTTTTTCAGTAAGTTTCCGAAAAACCCACTCTGATCGAGTTGAAATTTTGTACAGACCTTTTAATATTCTTAGAGAACCCCTAAAAGGATTTTTGGCGACTAGCAATAGTTTTCGAGATATCGAATTTTAATGTTCATTGTTTCAACCCGTACGAGTATATCTATATCGCCCGCCACGGTCGATCGATATCCCCCTCTCCTCCGGCTTCACTGCTTCCTAGCGAACAGGAGTCGCCCGTACGTCATGGATTTCTTGGGGTTGTTTGGGTTTATTTGGGCCTGTTTCGGTTTATTTGGGTTTGTTTAGTATAGCAGAAGCGCTGTAAAAAAAATAACTTTCAAAAATCGATATCTCGAAAACTATCACGCGTCGTCAAAAAACCTTTAAGAGATCTCTCAAAATTTTAAACGGAAAGGGTGTGCCAAATTTCAAATCAAAATTCGGTTTCCGCTTTTCGGAAATTTATCCAAAAGATTATTAATCATTATAAAACCCGCTATCTTGCTATGGGGGTTTAAAAAAAAATCAAAATTGATAAAATGGCGGCGGTTTGAAAAAGAAGGATCGAATTTACAAGATATGAAGATTACAAAAAGTGTCCATAGTAAAATAAACAATGGCGTGAAGAATGTTGTGTCAAAATTTTAAACGGCTAGCTTGAAATCTCTTTGAGAGTGTACATCGTTTTGAAAAAAAAAAACACATCGAGAAAAACGCGTCCGCCGTCCCAGGTCTCACGCAGCTGGTCGAATCCCGTTTTCTGAGAAAAGCTGTAGCAACCGGAATAATTCGAATTTCGCCCCAAAAGTTGAACACCATGTTTATAACCGTCTATGCTATCGAATAATGCAACCAAAAAATAATCGATTTTTTTACAATTTTGATGATGGAATATAGTTAAATCATCGAAAATAGCTAAAAGGTGATACTATCGAATGAAAATATTTTGGAAAATGCAATTTTTTACCCACCTAGGTAGATGAAGCCCGTTAAGGGGGGAAGATTTTTCAAGATTTTTGACAAGAAATTGAGAGCATTTATTGCAATGAATCAAATTACATAATAATATTGACGTTCAAATGAATACAAAACAAATGTATCATGAGTGGAAGAAAACAAAATGGCGGCGCTAGAGGTGCTCGCACTTGGCTCCTAGAGTTTGTGCCGTGGAACGCCCAGGTCCTTATAGTTAACTAAAATCAACGAAACAAATTTTTTTCATTAATATAAGTCATTCCACTTTGCATTCACCTAAATTTAGCCAAAAAAAATTGGAAGTTTGAGGGCAAAAAGAAAAAAAAACACTAATAAACAGATAGTTAAAAACAATATTTATTATAACAATTTATACGAAATTTTAGGTTTATGCAAACGCCGATAAGTTTAAGAATATCTGTACAAAATTTCAAGTTGATTGGTTCATTACTTTTTGAGTTACATTCCACGGCACGGAAAAAAACACGTTTCGAGAAAAACTCGATTGAAGTTTTCGTTCTTGAAAAGTAGAGTTTATAGTGGTTTATAATTACCCAAGCTTAATCTGCGATGCCAGGGCCATAAAGCAAGCCTTCTTCTAGAAAATCACTAATCTGGGCTGCATTTTTCTCTTTTTGTGTGAACTGTTTGTGTGAAAACGAAAAACGACCGTTACACAGGCCGATTTTTTCTTTACAATCGTCGGAAGTGCCCCCTATTATTCAAAAAGTAAACTAGCAAACTTGTTCAGCTAAGAAATTAAAAGGTAGAGGCCGCAAAGGGCGCGCGCTCGTTTACCCACTCTCGGTACTTTGGAGGGCTTCGGTGACTTCCTAGGGATCTTTAGGACTTTCTAATGGGCTTGAAACTTTGGAAATTTATTCTTCAGATACTAAACGAATTTTTAAAACAATGCAAAAAAAATGATATCTGGAGGAGGTCCCCCCTTAATGAATATCTGTGGCTCTTCGTTTTTGTACGTTCCGAGAGACAACGCACGTTCATAACTTTATTATTCATTCGTGTCTCAACAACGGATTCGATTGGAACCAGTGGTAATTCTGCATTGGACGTGTGAGGTCTTTGTAGACCCCAGGGCCTGACACGTTTATCGTCATCGCTACATTATTATTTCTTTCTAAATTGGTAATCATTTTTTAACGAAACATTTAGACGTCGCAGGAAGGACGATAATACTTTACGCGGCCTCCTATTGACGTTTTGCCCAATTTATCAGCGTTTCCTTCCGCAATGAAAAATACTTTGTCTTTGCTAAGATTCCGACTGTAATGAAAATAAAGATGTATCACGAGTACAATGCGATGCGTCGTCGATCAATGTTGCAATGCACGCATGCAGTGCGTACGACGGAAAATAAAGGAGGTGTGTGATCGTCTGCGATTACGATCGCCAATTGTTGTAATCGATTGCAACGTAAGTGTTGAGTCGATGCTGTCACAATAAATGGCAAGTGCACCGTGCCTGTTATTTCAATTTAGAGCGTGGAGAGGTCATGGCTATCGCGCGGTCAGACTGGAGAATCAAACTTCGAGAATTGCCGGAAAGGTCATTGGACATCTTACGGTAGAGGGCAATACTGTCGAGATGCGACTTATCTTGCTTTGCGCCGGTTTGGGACTTTCCCAGAACTCCACATTGCGAGATACACGTGGGGTGGACTTGCGGCGTGGGGAGAGCAATGCTCTGGATATTCCAGTGGTCACCGTTCGCCGGAGATACAAGACGAAAAGTGGAGGTGACGAATGAAAAATCAAGTGGGGATAGAACGAGGAGTATTTAATGCTGAAATAGTAGGGAGACGATGCGCAGTCTGCGTACAACAGTAGAGAAGAGAATCGTGAGTTTCTCGAAACACCGGGTGCTAACTGCGGACAGACTCGTTCAAAGTGGGAGACTCGTGATCAACCATTATTTTGTAAGTTAATGGTTTTATTTTCTGTTTATTAATTCAGAGCTATTGAGCCACGCGTTCCGGTTCGAATTTAAAGAAGTGGAGGCTCATCATTATTTTTCCAACGAGACATTTTTTTAAAGAGCGTTTAAAGAATGAATTGCAAAAAACAAGATTCTTGAAAGCAACTCACGTTGTTTGAAATCGAGGGAGGAGACGTTTCCTAACATCAGCTAAATTCGAGGACACTTATGTTTTTATATTGTCATATGGATAAGTTCATATTTGTTGGGTGCAATTATATACTTTATAGTGTAATTACACTAGTGGAATTAATTCTGGACACTTTTAACATTCAAAATCTATTAAAAGTGTTCGGAACTGTGTCCACTAGTGTAATTACACTTCGAACTATAGAATTACACACTAAAGAATTAATTTATCCACAGGATAGAAAATAGAAGAACATTATTTAATCGAATTTAGCTGATGTTAGGAAACGTCTCCTTCTTCAACTTGAAACAACGTGTGTTGTTTGGGTGTACTTTTAACTTCTTACGATTAAAATCTCTATCAAAAGTGTTAAGAATTAATTTCGCTAGTGACAAAACGGCGTACAGTGTTTAATTCTAATTTTTAACATTAATTTTAATTAATTAGCTTATAGGTTAGAAATAAGGATGGAAAGAGGAGGGTTTTGTAAAAAAGCGAAAGCTGCATAGATGGAATAATACTGCCACTACTAATTCCGCTAGTGTATATGGTGTACACTACATATGAGGTGGACTTGACAACTCGAACGTTTTTTCTCTTTTCATTTGTACGATGTAAAAGTAAAATAAAAAAAATAGCACACATCGGCCGGTTGTAGTGTCTGGTGCTAATTACTAAAATTTTCATACGCGTTTTTCAGCAGTTGTAAAAAATAATATCAGTGAAGGAATATTTATTTTTCCCGGATACACTGCCAAATTTTAAGAAATGAATGGCTGACTCAATTCACGTGACATTTAAGAAATTATCATTCATGGAATATATTTTTCTTATAGAGAATTCATCGTGTGTGATATTTTTCATTATAAGTTTTTTTCATATAAAAGCACGCTTTCAAATGTTATCACGAACAAATGCCTCGTGCAAATGTGACAATTTTTTGCATACCATTTGTCTGCAAATTTTACCTAAAAAATTGAATTAGGCCTCCCATTTGTTTTTCCCGTTACAATCCGCCCGAAATTAGTCTTTGATCAGTTTTGCAACTTTTGTCGTCTAGTATCAAATTTCCTAATGCAAGAGACAGACATTCTTTTTCCCATGTACATTTTTTTTATTTCGGCGATTTTATCACCTTACGTTTTAATCTCATTTCCGTTTCTTATTAACTATTTTTATAGTTATATCATGAATCAAGGGAATATTTGTCGTCAACGTTCAAACTGCACGCGCATAAATTTACTGCATTGGCTGTTCGCACGGTGTCCGGCGCGATCATAGGAAGAATCTTAACGGATTACGACTGCAGCAGTTGTGGATCGTAAAATTTCGGGCAATAAAACGTGATTCTTTTCGAAATTTCACGTTAAAAAAAATGTCGCGTTGCGTACGCGGGTACATCGTAACTTGTGTACGCACGTGTATTCTCCTACACACGCGTATATAAAAAGCAGAAACAGTCATTGGAGTATCCGCGTCTTTATCGCGGGTAACCAGTTTTCGTGCCTTAATCAGGGGTCACGCTCATAGTCTCAATTCCCTGAACCCTCGGTCGCATATCAATTTCACGATGTATATTTCATTCTGAATTTTTGAAGCCTTTCGTTGCCCGGATATACATTTTTTGCTCATGCAAATAGAAACGCGATTGTTCGAATGTAATAAGTTTAGGTGTGCATGTGTTTCTATAAATTTATATATATATATTTCTATATATATATATATATATATATATATATATATATATATATATATATATATATATATATATATATATATTGGTTGTAATCGAACAATTTCATTACACCTTAAGGAGTTAAGCTACTGTAACGACCCGAAAATCAGGCTAAACCAATATATATATATATACACATTGGTTTGGCCTGATTTTCGAAGAGAAGACATAAAAATCTAAAAATTGGTGTGGATATTCCTTTCATGGAGCATAATTTTACTAAAAAAAATCAGGAAAAGTAAAATGGGGTCACGGGGTAGGTGATATATATATATATATATATATATGTATATATATATATATATATATATATATATATATATATATATATATATATGTATGTATGTATGTATGTATGTATGTATGTATGTATGTATGTATATGTATAACCTACCCCGTGACCCCGACCATTTTTTATTTTCCTGATTTTTTTGTTGTAAAATTGTACTCCATGAAAGGAATATCCACACCAATTTTTAGATTTTAACTCTTCTCTTTTAGAAGTTATAATTTTCAAAAAGATGTCGATTTCGGAAGTTTTGGAAACGTTTGAACGCTGATAACTGCGGAACTAATTGAGATATCGACAACGGTCGATATAATAACTTTTTTCATTTTGAATCATACTTTCGTTAAAAATATGACAACATTATCAATGTCGACGTTTTTTTTGCTTCTAAAGTGAACACTTTTTTAAAAAAATGAATGCCTTTTTTATTTTTTTCAAAAAATTCTCTAAAATGGAGTGACCCATTTTATGATTTTTAAGACTAGTCTCATCGTGGGCCCATTTTTCCTTCTATTTTTATCGAATTAATAATATTTTTTGAGAAGATTTTTATCATTTTAATCTTCAATAATGCTATTAATGAATTTGTGATTTCCTAATCGGTTTCGACAGGCCTGAGACGGTTTATTTTTAATTTGTGCTGAATTTAACGTCAACAAAATGTTCGTTTAAAATAATTTGAGGCTTTGAGCTGTGTTGCCGAAAGCATTTTTTTTAGCGATAATAGTGTGGGGAAATGATGTAAGCTAAAGCCTTGAAATTGGAACGTAGCTTCTAATTGACAGCATCTTTCCTTATGATCCGATTGTTACAAGGATTCACGGTGACCGATGAGTTTAACGATACTGGCAAGACGATGATGACAAGCTATCCCCTCGAGGTCTGTAGAAAAAGTGCCCCTGTCGTTTCCTAGCGTCTTGCTTATATCCCTTGTTTTATCTCTGGACTCCGGGATGAACAACCTTGGTTGTAATGACGCAATCGAGTCAAGCAATTCAGATAGTTTGTAGCAACGTATTAAGAAAGAAGCACCGCTAAAGAAAACCAAATAAGAAAAAAAACTTATATATATATATATATATATATATATATATATATATATATATATATATATATATATATGTATATTCACCTCTGAACGGGATAAAAATAGAATACAATGATCTTGTCAAATCGGTTTGGGAGGAGAACCAAAACTGGTCCGCCTACATTTGTAGCTGTCAGGCCTTGTAGCCGGGTCCTTTTGGATGCAGAATCGTTCGATGGTCATGACTTGTTTAGCCCCATGGTTCATCAACCCTTATTCAACCCGAAAAGGCTATTTTTGCTTACACATAAAAATCGAACGAGAAGTTTCGCTCTGATCAGGCTCGAACTTGAAAGTTCGTAATCACTGGACGCGTTTGCATCCAAAATGATCTCGGCCAATCGATTTGAGCAGAGAATCAGTCCGAAACTGGTCCGCCTACATTTACAGTTTTCTGGCGAGGACCACTTTTTATGCTTTGCGAAAATGAATTGGACAAGTTCCCATTGGATGCAAAATCGGACGGAGGTCAGAGAACGAGTCCTACATGAGAACCAATGAAGAGTGCTTCGAAAAGTATATGGAATCGTTACAACGATGATGAGGGATTTGAGATCGATTAATAATTGGAGAATGTCACCGCATAGCTATGAAACGAGTTATTCGCATCCGCAATCTCCTGAGTCTTGCATACATCGCGCTATATATACTTATAATAAAGCTGTAAAGTCTGTCGATCTGTGTGGCCTCGCATCACTTATGAACCTCCTCCAGACGACAGGTTTTTCAAGAATTTTTTACAAAGATTTGAGACCATTTATTGCAATGAATCAAATTACATCATAATATTGACGGTCAAATGAATACAAATTTTTTTTCAGGAGTAAAAAAAACCAAAATGGCGGCGCTAGAGGTTCTCGAACTTGGCTTCTAAAGTTTGCGCCGTGGAACGCCCAGGTCGTTATAGTTAACTAAAATCAACGAAACAATTTTTTTTCATTAAAATAAGTCATTCCACTTTGCATTCACCTCAATTTAGCCAAAAAATTGGAAGTTTGAGGGCAAAAAGAAAAAAAAACACTAATAAACAGATAGTTAAAAACAATATTTATTATAACAATTCATACGAAATTTTAGGTTTATGCAAAGGCCGATAAGTTTAAGAATATCTGTGCAAAATTTCAAGTTGATTGGTTCATTACTTTTTGCGTTACATTCCACGGCACGGAAAAAAACACGTTTCGAGAAAAACTCGATTGAAGTTTTCGTTCTTGAAAAGTAGAGTTTAGAGTGATTTATAATTACCCAAGCTCAATCTGCGATGCCAGGGCCATAAAGCAAGCCTTCTTCTAGGAAACCACTAATCTGGGCTGCATTTTTCTCTTTTTGTGTGAACTGTTTGTGTGAAAACGAAAAACGACGGTTACACAGGCCGAATTTTTCTTAACAATCGTCGGAAGTGGCCCCTATTATTCAAAAAGTAAACTAGCAAACTTGTTTGGCTAAGGAATTAAAAGGTAGAGGCCGCAAAGGGCGCGCGCTCGTTTACCTACTCTCGGTACTTTTTCAGTGCATCACTTCGGGGACTTCCTAGGGACCGTTAGGACTTTCCGATGGGCTTCGAACTTCGGAAATATATTCTTCAGATACTAAATGAACTTTTAAAGCAATGAAGAAAAATTGATATCTGGAGGAGATTCTCACTTGAAACCTCATGAACCGAATAAAATCTGGTTTTCTCTGCTGTATAGCTTGAAATGCCACGAAGGTGATGGTATATGTTTCATTTAAATCGAACGGGTATAAGTTGAGCAATTAATTTCTTTACAACAAAACGTCATCGAGGGAGAAGTTCTGGTGCGGACGGGGTGATACGGTGTTTATACCGCGGATACCACTTATTTTCAATAATTTTTCGTTTCAATTCAAGCCAGTGCAGTTCCTCGTAATCGTCTTCTTTGCAATGACGATTAACAAATCGCAAGGACACTCTACGACCTACGAGCAGCCTGCTTCTCGCATGGTCAGCTCTATGTCACCTGCTCTGGAGTAAACGACCGAGAAAATCTTTTTGTTTTAACCGACGGGGAAGAAAGAAAAACGCGAAACGTAGTGTATAATGGAATTTTGTAAGATCGATTCAGTTTTAATTTTAGATCACTCGTTTCAGAAAATAACATATCCAAAATTCAAAGGTTTCATTTTAGTACTTTTTTTATGCAGCAAAGTTAAGATCAATCAATGTGATTTCCATTGAAATTTTTGCAAGTAAATACTCAATCTATACCTACTTATAATAAAGATGTAAGGGACAAAAAGTCAGTATATATGGAATATAAATTTTAAAGTAATAACCAAGGTGCATCACCAAAAACTGTAGACCAGGTAGTCAGAATAACTATTTCAACCGGCACAGCGCGGGCAAAAGCTAGTATACAATAATTATGCATTCCGGGCTCTTCGACATCGACTATGTACTTCGCCAATATTTCGGCTCCCCAGTCAGGACAGTAAATTATTTTTTATTATTGTATATATTTAAAAAATCGCTTCGAACTGAATTTCGGAGTGGACCGGCGCGCCACGGCGTGTCGATGCTGACCACCCCGAGGCGCGAAACATAAACCTGTTCGATACTTATGAGCGCGTGAGGCTAACCTTGAATATTCATGCAATTCTCAATGATTTTTTTTGTACTGCTCATCGTAGCCGTTCGTTGAGACTTGTGTGAACGCGCAAAAATCGTCATCTCAGTTAACAAATGTGTTATATTTAACAACGCAATTATCGAGGTGCTCATATCGCCCCGTGCACCGTTCTCATACAATTGCCGAGAACTGAAGTGAACATCTCGAGAGTGTCTTTATCGCCACGAGTACGGTGCTGGTTACTCGTGTCGATGCCAATGGGTGAACAGAAAACAGGATGGCAGCCTGTTTTTTTATTCATACTCGAGAGAGAGCCTTAATTCCTCGGGTCAACATGTTGTGTCATGTGCATAGAGATAGGAACGTTTAATTTATTAATTTTTTTTTCATTGGGAATTTCATTCAAATATACAGCAAACTCGTCTTGTACGGTAAAAAAGTTTTTACGAATGTGTAAATCATTTCTTCAACCAATTTCCTGGTGTTGTTTTTTTAGTATCACCATTAACCTTTTAAGCCATTCCTTCCACTCTTCTGAATCATTGGGAAATTACAGCGACGCTTTATAAAAATAACCCACAATCAACTATTATACCCAACGATAAAATGGAATTAAAAAATTGACGCAAAATTAGTAGATTTCGACACTTTTACGTTTTCTCTGAACAGCCGCGGCTACGAAAATTCTGCTAGTCGCATTTTTCTAAGTTCTAGCATTAAGGGGTTAGGCCACAGTAACGGGTATAAAATCATGTGCGAATTTAACATTTTTTTTTTTAATGAAAAGTTTTCGATTAATCAGAAATTCCGTACGTACTTCTCTGCAAAATGCAATTAGGAACATAACTTTTAAATTTGAAGTAAATCGAGTGAAAATTGTTGAAGTTATTTGTCACGCCAATTGGAAAATAGCTGTTTCGAGAAGTTTCGAGTAGTCGGCCATTTTGTACATCGAAAAATATATATATATATATATTCTAACAGCTTGATATTCATACTAAATAGATGTGTAATTAATTTTACGCGTGAATGACTTTTTCATACGGAAAAAAATGGTTAAATTCGCACATGATTTTATAGCCGTTACTGTGGCCTAACCCCTTTAATACATTAAACATTCGGTGACCCCCTGTTTTTATTATCGTTACGGAATCGTTAGAAATTTCGACACGCGTTGAACAGTGTATAGGATGTCTCAGAAAAACCTGGCATTTTTATTTATTAATAAAACGTATTATTTATTCGAAAAGTAGGAATATTTTTATTTTAATATAAGGTACAAACATGGAGGTTATGTGTGGAACACAATATCCGATAGATGGCCGCCTCGTCGCTGTTTGCAAATTCACTCTTGTGATGAAATTTTGAACATTTTGGCATAATTGCGACCTAATTTCATTAATGGTGCGTCCAATTGCTTCCATGAGCTCCGGAATGGTCTGTGGATCATTGGCATACACTTTTCCTTCCATAAAACCCCAAAGAAACAAGTCCAATGGCGTCAAATCGCACGATCTTGGTGGCCAATTCGCATCGCCGCGGCGCGAGACAACACGACCATGAAACTTCGTCTGCAATAACTGCATTGTTTCACCCGCAGTGTGGCAGATTGCGCCATCTTGCTGAAAAAATATGTCTTCCAAGTCCACGCCGTTTATGCCATTTATCGGATATTGTGTCCCATACACAACCTTCATGTTTATACCTTCTATTAAAATAAAAATATTCGTACTTTTCAAATAAATAATACGTTTTATTAATAAATAAAAATGTCAGGTCATTTTGAGACATCCTTTATCAGACATCTAGAATTATTCAGTGTATACAGTTTTAGTTGAAAATGTGGTCAACGTGTCATCGCCATAAAGTGCCATATAAAATGAGACGATTTTTAAAGTCGTAGTGTTTCGTTCAGTTCGGTGACTTGGCTTGCAATTTTACCAGTACACTGAGATGTATTTTTACTTGGTAAGAAAATCAGTTAATTGTTAAATATTCGGGTTCGTGAAAGGAATACCTTAATCGATGCGTCAGCTTGCTCAAGTTTGTAGGGTCCTGGCGACCCCATTTTCTCAATGTAACATTTTCATCTTTAAAAGAGTTTTAGGAGTTTGAACATTTCCGTCGCCCATCCTGCAACAAGGATTCAGTCCAATCAATTCCAGGCCCTTTTTCAATTTCCTGGTAAAGAGTGGTAGCCGATTTTGTAAGAAACATTGCAGCTGAGGCGCCAAACATTTCGGCAACTGGGTCCTTCTCACACCCCACGCGCCTAACGAAACGTTCAAGGTTAGCGTTGTTTGGAAGTACAGCCGACATTTGGTAGAATCATACGCCTCGACGTGACGTATCGCAATCGTTCTATCGAATCGCACTTTTGAATAAGATTACGCGCGATACGGATCGTTGAGGCAAATCAAACGAACGCTGGGAAAATGATGAATTAATTCCACGTCTTAGTGGCCAGAATGTACGTAACGTTAGGAAAATTTCAAGGTTTGTGACAGCAGTAATATTTCCGACAGAGAATATCGGGACCATTCAGTCCGGATATACCTCATTTTTAATCATCTTTATTCAGCAATGTCGAAGAATGCCGCGAATTTTCCACCGGGTCGATCTGATATTCAAAAAATCAATAATTTATCCCCGTATTAAGGGGTCTTCGCACTTTTGACGCTAAAAAGGCTATTTTTATGCATTTTTTGACAGGTTTATAGTATAGATATTGATATAAAAGTTGTTACACTTAAAAAATACACTTTCGAAACATATTAAAATTTATTTATTTATTTATGTCACTAAATGGTAGTTAAAAAAAGCCCTAAAAAACTTGTAATGGGTCATCCGAAACAAAAAATCAAGCGGTTTTAGATTCAGTATGTTAATGGCTATAGCGCATATCATATGATTTTTGATGCATGCAAAAATAACAAAATGGCCGACGTTTTTCGAAAAAACGTGTTTTTTCACCGTTTTTGGCAAAAAAAGTAAATTTCAAAAATCTTTAATATGCGCTATAGCTATAGTTGTAAAGAATATGTGGTTGAAATTTCATAAGGATCGGTTCAGTAGTTTCGAAGATTTTATCAACAAGCCGTCGAAAAACGTTGTTTCGAGAAAAACGCGTTTAAAGTTTGTTCGGGTTACATAAATACATTTTTTAAATGTATTTCGAAAGTGTATTTATTAAGTGTAACAACTTTTATATCAATATCTATAATATAAACCTATCAAAGAAATTCATGAAAATAGCCTTTTTAGCGTCTAAAGTGAGAGGACCCCTTAAAAATTCCCATTCTCCGTGAAGAAGCAAAACACTATTTCTACCATCGTTCAATATAATTGTCTGAATATGCCAAACGAGTCTAGCGCAGTAGCAAAGTGACTCGAGTAAACGCGAGCGTAAGTGAATGTTAACATGCGAATAGTACAGTACTACAATCGAAGAGTAAAATTTTATTTTCTCAAAGTTTCAATGCCGCGACGCGGTCCCGTAGTTTCCGTAACATCGTAGTTTCCTCGTTGAGAAGAAAAAAAAATACCGCGTTCTACGAGAATTGCTTGTCCGCGCCGTTGTGTGCGCTGCTACTTTGGTAATGACGCTACGCGGTCGGGAATTCCAAATTACACGTGTACATTCGCATGAATATACCAGTCTCTTTCTCAGAACGTTCCTTTACACGTTCTGCGATACGATTAACTTCTTCACCCAAGTTCGAACGTTTCCACCTTAAAATCACCGAATGTTGCTCACTCGAAGTTTTTTTTTCTCGCACTGCACGAATCCACGCATTTACAAGTGACCGTCGTCGCAATGGAGTTTCTCGAATAGACAAATCGCATGTAACACGAATGATTATTGAGCCGTGGTCCTCAGGTAAAATGGTAGTTGTACGTTGACCTCCGTAACGTCGGATGCACGCAAATATTCTCGGAATATTCAACTCGTCACAAATGCTGGATTAAGTTGGTCTTGCATAAAGAGCCGACTATAATTAATCCCATGAGCTATAGCCTCTGGCTGAGCAGAAGCGTTCGTAGCTTGACCACATCAAGGTCGCGATTCCAGTATGCTAATTGCGAAGGAGCGAGAGACTTTTCGTGCTTTGACGAATACAAGTTGAGTACTGTACGTCTCGGATGTTTATGATGGATGGCTGAACGCAAGGTCCTTGAACAAAAAAGTCAAGGATGAAACGAAAAAGGGGGAGAGAAACTGGGCGTGTTGTGTAGTTGAGGTGGCGAGAGAGGGAGACGTTAAGAATGATCAATAAGCGATCAATTTCAGCGCCTAAGTTCGTAGAAAAAAGAAACGACGAGCTCAACAAGCACAAGCGTTAGCGGATGTTGTAGGTACCATAGACGAGTAGCAAATATGTCCACACTGCGCTGCATAGGTTATGTCCAACCGATTCGTACGTCGCGCATACACACATACGCGATCCTCTCGCTATGACATCACAAATGCGCGACGAATAAATTCCCTCAAAACACGTTTATATCTACAGCGTTAACTTGCGATGTTTTACCACATCGGATGGAAAAAAACATACCGGTTTGTAACACAGGTTGGACACGTAATACCCACGACACATATTTCGTCTCGCTCCCTCCATTTATCTCTTCGTTAGGCTCGTGGGGTTTCTGAAGACCCCTGGGACCCCGAAATTTTGTCCTTAACCCTATTCTATTTTTTTTCTTCACAATCTTCCATCACTTTTTTACAGTGAATTTACGTTCGTAAACTGTTAATCTTTGTGGAATATGTGGGTGATCACAATGTCCAATGTAAGCTCATAGATTTGTTTGCCATAAAAGATTACGTTAAGGGGCTATACCAGTGTGAACGCTGAAAATTTGGATGATTTTGGGGAATTTTTTGGAAGAAAAGTACTTAATTAAATATTTCGGAATATTAAGAATATATTTGGCTATATTTGACCTATATTACATAATTTTTTCATAGAAAAATATTGAGATCCAAGCGACTTATGCGCTGCCTTCGGAGGCGCAAAAAAAAGTTCCTCCACTGCTGACATGATTCCGGCCGATTGAGTAGCTGAAACCGAAAAAGGAAAAAATGTCGTTAAACTGGAAGGTATTTCCTGTACAATGATGTAGGATTTTCGAAAAATATCAAAATCTAACAAAATGGCGTAGTTATGAAAAAAAGTGTGTTTTCTTGCCTATAAAATGGTCGTTTTTTTCAATGCCAAATCGTCAATTTTCATCCAATAAAAAATATCCTACGTCATTGTAGAGTAAATATATTCAAGAGTACTCAGTGCAAATCTCAAGTCAATAGGATAATTGCTGTCTGAGTTACAATGTCAGAAAATTTGAAAAATGTCATTACGAGAAAAAGGCGTTTAAAGATTTGACTATCGATTTTTGCAAGATAAAATGATAGAAATACGGCCTTGACATTTTTACAGGATATTCTCGAACGTATAAACTGTCGAAAAAGGCAAAAAAATCGATTTTTTTAAAGCGTCACACTGGTATAACCCCTTAACAGAACGGGGTCCTCAGAAGCCGCGTGCGCTTAGGGGGCGTACACAAATTACGTAACGCAACATTTCCCAATTTCTGACCCCCCCTCCCCCCACGTAACGGGACGTAACGCTTGGCCAGAACCCCCCCCCCCCCCTATTCCGTTACGTAACGGGTGCTTTGTCGTCAATAATTGCGATTTTTTCATAGACATAACTAATTATGAAAGGATCGGGTTTATACTCATTTTATGAAGTATATATTTATCTAGTTTTATACCAATTTTCATGACAAAATCTTAAAAATTAACCGAGATATATGCCTTAATTTGACGTCGAAAAAAAATGTCTCTTCATTGTCCCATCGATATCTTTATGAAAGGTTATCTGTAAATAAAAAGTCAACAATTTATCGATGTAGATATCGTAGATCAAATGTAGATATCGTTATGCGTAGGCGTTTTTTTATTTTGGGTTTTTTTTGGACAAAATGCCGACAGTTTGGACATTTTTTTTTCCATTTTCAGTATTCTGAAAATGGCTCTTTTTCTGTATTCAAGCAGTCTTTAAAAATAGTAATTATCAAATGTTAAAAACTCGGTTACGTACAGCTTTAGTCACCGCGATTACAAAAATGTTTTGTAAAAAATTGAAAACCGGTTGATAAGTTTTCAAGTATTTGCTCGGACAAGGTCACAAAAACTAGTTTGGAGAAAAACGCGTTCAAAGTTTTCGTTCCGTGTTTCTCGATATAAAGTTACGTTTTTTTCTAGAATATTGATACTTACATTGAAGTATCTAGTCGCGGGCGATATGACGGTTCTTCATCTTCATGATATTTCACAAAATAATAAGAGCCTGTACTTTATCTATTGTAAATGATGCCACACCTGTAGGAACTGAGGGCACTAACTGGTCGCGCTACCTGTTCTCACTAAAGTGACTATAACTCCGTCAATTTTGGGACTTGTGAATAAAGATATTGCCAACATATTATTCAATACATGTACTTTCAAGAATTGTGAAAAAAATGTCCTTCAAATTCTGCTTAGGGGATGTGGGAAAGCTACTGTGCAAATTCTTGCACAGTGATTTTCCCCCTTAACTGACATTGCGTGTACAAAGCTGTGAGCTGTCCACGGTAAAATTGCACTCGAGATTTCAATTAAAAACTTGAACATGCAGAAATTTTGCTATTTCTGGCAGTTTTAAAATCGTGACGTAACGAAAACCTTGACCCCCCCCCCCCCTCACGTACGTAAAACGTAACGCCTGGCCAAACCGATGCGTCTAATATGAAGGGTTAAGAAAGCGACCGAAGATATTCGTTTCCTTCGCGTTACATTCATGAAATAGATGTTTTTTGTTGCCACCAGGTTTTACAAAGATCACGCGGATTTCTAAGATGTGGCGGTTCAATTTATTGTTGGTATTGATACTGGCGAGTTATTGTATCGCCGCGCCACAGCAGCTGGGGTCGAACGATGGAAACCTTGATGCTCTCATCGAAAATGTCTACGGCAATAATCAAGGCCGCGGAAACAACGAAGAGGACGAACTCGGTAGTGCGCTGACACCAGCGCCGGAAACCGGAAGTCTAGCGGGACTGATTGACAGCGTTTTTCACGCTGGCACGCCTTCAGGTAATGGTGGACCTGTGAAGCAGCCTGGAAATCCAACTGATCCAGTCACGCCGAAAACCAGGACTAGCGCCTGCCAATGCGTCCCGTACTATCAGTGCCAAAATGGAACGATTATTCAGAACGGCGTGGGACTTATAGATATAAGGTCCGGTCACGACGACCATGAAAATAAAGACGCGTCACCATCGTGAGTGATACTAGCCAAAGACCGCGAATAACCGTTATCGTTGGCTGCTCCGTGTTGTAATAATCGTTTTCGGGAATTTTAGGGAATATCTATCACATACTGGCAAAAAAAAACACGTTGCACGGGAGAACGTGTTTTGCACGAGATATACGTCAATTGCGCATGAGATTGAGGCGATGGAAAATACCGATCGACGCCGAAATCTTTACCAAACATTTTCATCAAACTTGAACATAAAGCGTACATTTCGGGCAGGACAACAACTCTATTCGTTATTTCTCTATTCTCAGACATCTCTCTCCTTAAATGTCTCGATTCTGGAGCAGGTTTAATCAGAAACATCTCTATTCGTAAAGATCACAATGCCACAATAATACAGTTCTGAAATATTAATGCTCTTAAATATCTCCATTCCACAATCTTTCGTATCCGAAACTTTTCTATTCTTAAATATCTGTATTCTTCAAAATCGCACACTGAACAAAAAAATTCGTTCATCCATTCAAAATTCAGTTGGTTTAACAAAATTGTATCTTTAAATACGTTCAACTTGATTTTTGATTGGCATAACAAAACAGTATAGTTAGGCAGTAATCAAAGATACATTTAAACTATCTGCTTATTTAGCATGTCTGAGCAACTGTTAAAACAACAAAATTTCGAGACAACAAAATGCATTTTGCACATTCAACGGCTCTTTTTTCTCAGTGCATGTGACATCCAAAACATCTGTATTCCGACAATTTCATCTCACAATATCTCTCTTCCGAACTATCTCTCTTCCACTCGTAATATCGCATTTACTATATTGACCATGAAGAAAAGGAGTGCAACGCAGGGGCTTTTGGAATAGAGATGTTCCCGAAGAGAGATATTGCGAGATGAAATTGTCGCAATACAGATGTTTTGGGTGTCGCATGCGATTTTGAAGTATTATACAGATATTTAAGAATAGAAAAGTTTCGTATACGAAATATTGTGAAATGGAGATATTTAAAAGCAGTAATATTTCAGAACTTAATTATTGTGGCATTGCGATCTTTACGAATAGAGATGTTTAGGCAGAGAAATGTTTTAGACGTGACATATGTTGGAATAGCGATGTTTCTGATTAAACCTGCTCCAGAATAGAGCTATTTAAGGAGATAGATGTCTGAAAATAGATAAATGAAGAATAAAGTTGTCCTGGAAAACGTCGCCTTCAATCGAGCGTGAAAAAAATTATCGAGCGCTACCACTTAATCAGAGAGCATCAATTTGGCATGAATTTTTTTCACATCTCACAATGTACATCGAAGAATCGATTTTTTTCGACGCACACTGATGAATAATGAAAATAGTTGAAAATGTTCACAAGTTGCACGGAACACGACAGTGATTTTTGCGTACAAATCTCTCGTATGCAGGCGCATGTAAATGTTCACAGGTATAGTTTTTAATTCGCTTCATTTGTTGTTGTACTTGCCGCGAGCGCGTGCTCGACGAAATGCAAAACGCATGTCTTTGGGCGATCATTACTCATGGTTTGGGCGACCCGTTCCGTGACAGTCTCGAATTCTTAAAAAAGCAATTTATCCATCCAACACAGAGTGTCCGGACCGTGTGAGAATTATCTGGACATCTGCTGCGATACTCCGGATCTAGTGAAACCCTCGGTATCGACAACGCAACGAGCGCCGGTGCGTAATGGTTGCGGAATTCGTCATGCGGACGGTGTAGGCTTCAGGATAACCGGTGACGACAACAACGAGGCACAGTTCGGCGAATTCCCATGGACGGTCGCAATTCTCCGGGAAGAAACGATCAGTCCGCAATCAACGGGCAAGCCTTTGAATATTTATCAGTGCGGCGGAGCTCTGATACATGCTCGCGCTGTGCTCACTGCTGCTCACTGTGTCGTCGGGTAAATACAAAATGTTTTTTTCGATTTCAATTCACGCAAACGCCAGAGGGACTCGATAACGAGGAAGCGAATCTAACGAATCCTCCGTTATCGAGATCCTTTGGGGACCAACGCAATAAAGGACAACGATGAAGATATACCGTTCAACTTTGCAGAAGACAGCCGAATAACCTGAAGGTTCGAGCCGGAGAATGGGATACCCAGACGAAGAACGAAATTTATCCTCATCAGGATCGAAGCGTTAGCAAAATTATAATACACGAGGAATTCAACTCGGGTTCTCTTATCAACGATTTCGCCATTCTGATACTCACGACACCCGTCGACTTTGCTGAGAACGTTGACGTCGTTTGTCTGCCTCGTCAATCCGACCAGTTCGATTTTTCGCGGTGTTTCGCCAGCGGCTGGGGCAAAGATGTATTCGGTGAGTATTCGAACTTTTGTCAGGTTCGGAGGTATCGACATCAGGGTTTGTCGAAGACGGAAATAATCACTAAAATACTTGCTACTTCGAACAACGACGTTCGCTTTATTCCCAATTGCCAGGATTTCAATAATTATATTTTGATAATTAGGTCAAGCAGGTCATTATCAAGTGATCCTGAAGAAGGTCGAACTTCCAATCGTTCCTCGTGATACGTGCCAGAATACTCTGAGGACTACGCGTTTGGGTGGCTACTTCCTCTTAAACCAAAGTTTCATCTGCGCCGGCGGTGAAGCCGGAAAGGACACGTGCAAGGTGAGCAGACGAGTTTGGCAATCTCCGGAGGACAGGTGGAAATTTCTCTGTGAGAAATATTGTGGTACTTGACCTTCCGGTAGGCCCGTCGGTTTCCGTAAAGACACTAACCGCCTGGGGTCTCCGGGCACCCCGTAATCTCAATGTAATATCTCTAAAGGGAATTTGAGAACTTGCAGAGTTTGAGAAGTTTGAGAAAATGTGATTATCTGATCATCTTTGACGACCTCGTCAAACATCCCACATGCCTGAAGAAGGGTTAAAGCTGAAGGAATTTATCCCCCCTCGACGAAACATCAGATTTGATGACAAATATTAAATAACATTGTACGTTTCTAGGGTGACGGTGGAAGTCCGTTGGTCTGCCCGCTAGTAAACGATCCCTCTCGATACGCTCAAGCGGGTATTGTGTCGTGGGGTATCGGATGCGGTGAGAATGGTATTCCCGGTGTGTACGCGAACGTTGCCCAGGCGCGTAGATGGATCGACGAAAAAATGGCATACAACAACTTGGACACCTTTACCTACACGTACTAAACATACAGACTGAACAGAACAATCTCAGCTACTCATTTCTGTTTCTTCATCGACCGACTGCTCAGTGAGCACTGATTTTTATTATTAAGAACATGTTCTTGCGTGCTCATTTGTGAATTTCGAAAGTTTGCAAATTTGCAACAATGACAGCGAAAAAAGGACTGCGAAGTTCGCGCGTCAATGATGGGAAAGTATTGTACAATGTACGGTCTTTTTATATCAACTGTGGTATAATAGATCGCGTATAGAAGATATAGGTGAAGAATCATATTTTAAAAACATATCATCAGTGAATATTCAGCTGTACTGACCAAATCAAGCGCGTATCTCGTTGTGAACGTGTACGGAGAGAGTTACATTTATACGATGCAAAGAATAAAAGCGGTAAACCAAATTGAAAGTGTTTTTTTGTATGTGGATTTGAGATGGCAGTGCCAAAGTTTTCACTCGAAGCTCGAGATGTCGGAAAACAGTAGCAAAGTTCGTAACTGTTCGTCAGTGACGTACAACGCTCACAATGTTTGAACATTGCCCATGCATTTGAGCCTAGTGCAGCGGAACTGAACTCCATCGCACCGTTTCGTTTGTACATACAATGTTTATATAACAAAAAACTTATTTATTGGAACGAATACATACAGGGTATTTTTCGCTAAGAATGGACGGCTTTCTCATATCCATTTTATTTGGTCATCTTTCTCTCTGACGGGTCTTTTCTCTTTTTCGAGTTGAATTTGCCTTATGATGGTGGTGTAGGGCTTGTGACAAACTTGCGAGTCCAACGGCGGATAGTAATGCCTGTAGCACAGGTAAGTGATGGAAATACCGATCGCCGATCCCACCACCACATCTGTCGAATTGTACGTACGTCGTGTTGAATTATGTTTAAGACGAAGATTAAAAGGCTGAAGAGCGCGGGCGCAATCTTCTTACCTTGCCAATGGTGGTGGTAGTCGCACGTTCGACTCAGAGCAATTACGAGGGGAGTGCTCATCGAGAATACAAATAAAAACAATTTCCAAGTTTGCGTCTTGCCAGCGAGACTAAACGTGTGTAACTTTCCGGCTGTGTAGAGCGCCACGAATCCCAAACTCGCGAACGCAACTGCAAAGAAATATTGTGTTATTAGCGACGGTGCATTGTTGTTTCCATGACGCTTGTAATTTACGAACAGCTCCACTGTATGCATGGATGAGAAAAAAAGCAGAACTTCGGTACGGTGCATTTGATTACACTACAATTACACGATGAAGAGTTCTTCATAATAACCGCATGAAAATAACCGCATGAAAATCCTTCTTCTAAATAACCGCATGAAAAATCTAAAACATTCCATAGCATTTTTCCATTATGCTTTTTTTCATCATATGTGAGAGGGCTAGAACGTCAGATAAAAAGGCATACAAAAATACTCTGCGAATCACAAATTTTGCATACAGGCTTAGAACAAACAAAGAAATGATTCATTCCTTTTCTATAGCCTTGGTGGCGTTTCTGTAAGTCTTCGAGTTTTTGAAGATTGAAACTTTTTTCTGCAACGTAACAAAATAAGACCGTTCTTTCACCGATTCGACTCAACTTACAGGAAGAATGTCCACTGGGGAATGATTTCCTTCCATCTCTTATAATGACGGGATCACCTGTGCAATCGAAAGCCAGGTCACCCTGGCCATTCGGAAAGCATCTCGAGTAAAAATCTGGCCTTGGTCGTCCTGCGCATTGAACACATTAGAATAATTTTAAAAACTCATGCTCTTGCAACATTCGACCGCCGGGACCTTCCACTGAACATCGTCGGACGTACCGACGATGAGCTTGATGACATCGGTGAGGACGCCGTTCAGTCCCAATGCTAGGGTCACGCTCAGGCTAGCTTGGCAGCAATCCGTGCGGTCTTTGTTGATGAGGAATGTTACGAATATGACTAGGACAGGTGTGATGAATACGAGTGGCTGAGAACAACGGTATTGCTAATTACATAAATTCGCACGTTTTATTGGATTTTCGGGATAGTAGCGTAGTTTGATTACCCATAGAATAGACGTTGGCACGTACGATGCCATGGGTGGATTTCTATACAACCACACTTCATTCTCGTGGATTTTTCTGTTAAACGGCTCTGCACTTTCCAGCTTCCTGCTCAACGGTGACAGAACGAATCATTATTTTTTTATTCGCGAGGTTTGAACAGGTGTATAAACTTGATATTTGTCGACTTACACGAATAATACTGCCAGAATAATACGAAAGAGAACGTCGAACCAAAAACTCACGAGAACTCTGATACCGCGCACCATAGTCATATTTCAATAAAATAAAATCGTTTAAACTAATAAAACTTAATGATCGTTAAAAGCGGCATACCGCCGCCCGTCCAGCCGTTTGACACACTCGTAATGATTTATACCTTACATTCGAACCGTCGGCTGCTGCTACGATCCTTGAAGTGTCGCTATTCTTAGCGCGCTGGCGGCCATTTCTTTTTCCCGTGATCGGTGCACTCGGTAAAAAATATTGCCTGCAAACTTCTCCATTGCCGGCTGTTGGCAGCCTCGGTAGAAACATGTTCATCCGTCATCCGCGAGGGGGGACTGATTCTGCTATCGAAAACGCTGCGGACTATTGTATTTTTATAAACAAAGATGGCCGAACGGCAACTTTAGCGCACTAACGGAATTGACATTCTACAGAATACAGTATGACTACGAAACCACGATTATTTAACGATAAAAATATTTTTATCCCTCGTCATCTCTGCGGTATATAATAGGAAGGCGTATATTCAAGTATACGTCATATACACGGCATTGTTAAAATTGGAACGTTTACTCGATGTGCCGACCTCGGCTGATTGTTGATAAAAAAAAACCTCGTCTAATACATTTGCATGTTACATCGCATTTTTTACGAACGCGTCGGATGACTGCATCCTCGAGATGAGTGCACTGTATCTTCGGTTGAGAAAAACGCGATCATTGTCCCCGCTGCCGCGATATTTATACATCGTATATTACATAACCTATGAATGCGCCCACGAAACACTTCGCAGCGCGTGCTGGTAAAGTTTATTCGCTACAATCGTGATCGGACGAATCACTTAACAGTAACGCGCATTTTCTCGAATAACATAACCTCCAAAAGGTGAAGCGGTGAAGAAACTTCGTACTTCGGGAGTGTTCTTCGTTGCACGTTGCTTTTTAGGCCGGTAGTTGTGGTCATCTCCTCGAATGCATGAAAATGTTGTCTTCAACCTCGTCGACGTCGTCCACGGGAATGGGCGTTGTCACTGCGACGATGGGTGTCACCTCGTTGATGCCAGCGAGCCCGAGCGCGGATAGCAGCGACGAAAATTCCAGCCGATTCAATTTGTACTTGCAACGCGTCGCAGGATACTTGAATGACGAGAACAACGCAACACTGAGAGACCATTGTTACGCGCGCCCATGGAATTGGAAACCGGAAAATATTTACGTGAAGCCCGTTAAGAAGATATTTTTCAGCAAATCGACCGAGACGAGACGGTGAGTCGAACGACAGCCGACATTTCCGATATATTTGTTGATACGATGAATCTTTCGGTGCACAGGGATAGACAAAATACGGACGAATTTATCGACGTGGACGAGGTCGAGGAGGAGGATTTTTCCGTGCCTTACGATTCAACGAGGAGTCGTCATCAGATGGACGAGTTGCAGAGGCTGGCGAATTTCGCGAGACCCGAGGAGAACGACATCGATTGGGAAGAAAAGATAGAGAAGATTTTGTGGCTGCCGGTGCATCATAGAATATTTTCGAAAATCATGAGAATCCTGACGTCCGAGCGGCTGGCGCGGCTGGCTAAATCCAATTGCTCTACGGAGCCGATACTGCGGCGCGTCTCGTTGGACACGGCGGCGAGAAGATTTCGCGAAACGCTCGCCTCTACAGGCTGGAATTCCAAGACGACGCAGTGGCTGCACGGGCTTCTCTTCGAACACCTGCCGCGCGAGTATCTCGCGATTTATCTCGACATTTTGCAAACTTTGAGAGCGAAAATGCCACAGCTGATCGATCGTATGATGTCGGTGCAGCCGAATATCACTGGAAAATCGGGTTCCATCACGTGGGAGACACTAGGATCGCTTCTAAAGAGATCCTGGGATCCTCTCGCGACTCCTCTCAATTCACACAGACCGGTATTTGTTGCGAAAACATTCCACCAACGCTTGTCCACACGTCGAAGCCGCAAACTCGAACGAACGTGCTCTCTTGATTTCAGACGAAGTTACCGGGAAATCCCATTCTGATAGTAGCCCCGTCGGGTATCAATTCGAATGTTTCTTCCCGTCAGCACAAGTGGATCACCCAATTGGGCAATCTCGGTACGGTCGTTAACGTTCACACGCATCTAGGCCTCTCGGCAAATAGAATGACGATGATGTCTTGTATGGATCAACTCGTACAAGCCACGAGAGCCAAGATCCAAGACGTGAGATCGGATTGCCCCGGCAGACCAATTGTTATCATTGGTTTCAATGCCGGCGCCGCCCTCGCTTGTCAGGTAAACCTCCCATGATGAGCTAAAACGTAACTCGAATGTGGATTACTCCCTAAAAAATCCTCCGTGCTAAAAATTGATTTTTCCAACACAATTGTCATTAGAGTTTGTTCGTGTATCACGTATTTCGCGTGGCATTTGGTTCACACGTTGTGCGACTTACGACTGATTCGCGTTTACATCTAGGGCATATTACTCGAGATTTCAAATTTCCGCTACTTTTGACTGGGATTGCATTTCTAATTGATCGTTAATCGATCGTTGATATGTAGGTAGCTCAAATGGAGCACGCTACCGCGGTCGTTTGTCTCGGCTTTCCGTTCATGACGGTGGAGGGAAAGCGGGGCACGCCGGACGACACCCTCATGGACATGAGATGCCCAATTATGTTCGTAATCGGTGAAAAGGCGAGTCTCGTGACGCCCAACGATTTGGAGGACGCGAGGGAGAAAATGTTGGTTGAGACGAGCCTCGTCGTGGTAGGAACCGCGGACGATCATTTGAGAATATCGAGCGCGAAAAAGCTATCCGACGGGATAACGCAGGCAATCGTCGATCGATGCATAATGAACGAAATTGGCGATTTCGTCGCGGGTATTTTGTTGCAACCGCATCCTCTACCGTTGCGTTCCACGTCACTGGCGAGCTGCGAAAACCCAAGAACGACGAAGAAAGAAACGCGCAAGAGGAAAAACTCCACGAGCAGTTCGGTCGACAGCGAGACAAATTCACCGAACGTGAAGAAATCACGTCCGGTAACGCCCGTTACAACGGCAATAATTCCCCCAGTGAATAATACGACTCCGAGCGTGGTCGGCTCGAGGGCTCAACTGATCGTTTCGTCGCAAGCGACTTCCGGCCCGACAGCCGTTACCTCGAACGCGACGCAGACGTCGACGCAAAAAAAGAGAACCAAAGTATCGAATTATCAGAAGTACAATTTCGCCGACAAGATGATTTCGTCGAGAAGCTGCTCTCAGGTATGACGAGGAAAAACGAGAAAAACTACGTCAGCATTCGGACTACTCTTTCGGAGTGTAATTTGTTTTTTTTTTCGCTCCTTATTCGTCGCAGCAAACCACGAGTCCGGGCAACGGAGGAATAACGCTGAATATCGGATCTCTCGCGAGTCTCGCCCCGATAGGTCCCATAAAACTCGCACCTACCGGGGTTTCCACGACTTTGACGCCTCCATCATCCGCCACCGCGAGCCTCAAAGCAAACGCCAACTCTCGATCGCCGATGACTCTGGCGAAAATTCCCAAAATCGTCCAGACGAAGATGTCGCAGCTGCCACCGATTATAAAAAACAAAACTGGCGGGCCTGCGACGGGCAAGGGCCTCGCAAAGATTATCGCACCTAGTTACAACGCGGGCGGGACTGAGTTCAAATCGATTAACGCTTCAGCCACAATTTCCGGTATTGGACACCATTTTTATACTTTCAACTCCTGCAGAGTTAGCCACTTGTATTTACACGGCTCATCTTCATTGTACTCGACATTGCAATTGTTCCGAATGATTACCAGGCTGCTATTAGCGTACCATGTTTTTTCGTTCGCTCCTCAGTAACAGGTTGTCCATTTCGGAAAAGATACGCTAAGGCGGGATATACATTTAAAACGATCAAAAAATCGATTTCTTTCTTTTCTTTAAACGATAGGACTGTATATGTAGAATATTTTCCTAAAGTTTCAAAGCGGAACTCGAAAAACTTCAAACGTTACGGTCAACGCTGTGCCATACCGCTAGGATACGGAGCGGGCGTGAACTTCAAACGCGTTTTTCTCAAAACTGCATTACTCAAAAACTATTAAGCCGATTGAGTTGAAACTTGGTAGAAATATTGATAGTATTGGTACCTTCTACTGGACGAGAATTGTTTTTGAAAAATTGAAAAAAAAAACGACTTTTTTCATCTACATTTTACAGAAATGTTACGTGAAAAGTTGATTTTTTTTATAAATGCGTGCCATTTTCTTAAGGCCTTAGGCCACTCTAGAGGCCAAAAAATAGGCTTTTTGGGGTTTTTTTCAGAAAAACTACAAAATAAATCGAGATTACAAAAAGGGTGTTTATCATACATATCAGTGACTGTATACAATAACTTTTTTTGAAGCGATTAATTTCAAAATGGCTGCAGCGCAGCGTTTATCTCAAAACTGCATGTTTTAAGTTGGCCGGAGCATAACTCAGACAATATTCAACCGATTCACTTGAAATGTTGAATATATCTTGAAAAATACATTGTCTATGGAAGTACGTAGGATTTTTTAAATATTGCATAGTTCATTTGTTATTAACAATTATCTGACGATTTTTCGGCAAATTTTTCACTTTACAAAAATTTGTCTAAAAAATCGTCAGATAATTGTGTAACAAATGAACTATGCAATATAAAAAAAAATCCTACGTACTTCCATGAATAATGTATTTTTCAAGATATATTCAACATTTCAAGTGAATCGGTTGAAAATTGTCTGAGTTATGTTTCCGGCCAACTTAAAAAATGCAGTTTTAAGATAAACGCTGCACAACCGCCATTTTGAAATTTATCGCTTCAAAAAAATTATTGTATGCAGTCACTGATGTGTATGATAAACACCCTTTTATGTAATCTCGATTTATTTTGTAGTTTTTCTGAAAAAGAATCCCCAAAAGCCTATTTTTTCGGCCTCTAGAGTGGCCTAACCTCTTACATTGGCATTTTCATCGTTTTAATTACCGTCACATAGAAACTATACATGTTCTTACTGAAAAAATGTTTGAACTTTTTTGCAAATCAAAGTCTACGGGAAGCTAGACTGCACGCCGATATGTAACTCCCGCGGCGCCCTTGCTGTAACACTCTGCCACAGCTCCGTCATTTTGATGATGAATTAATTTAACCCTTAGTAGTCACACTTAGCTAGAATCACGTTATAGTCAAACTGGGTCCATGGGACCCAGGCGTTTTTAAATTGTTATAAATAATGAAATAATGCATTGACCTATATGAAAAAAATTGTGAGGTATAATTTGAACCTTCTTTAATACAAGGATATCGGTTAGAAATGAAAAATTAAATTTTAAATATGCAAAAAAAATTATGCTAAAAAAACGTGAAAAATGACTTTTTTTTTTACAAAAATTGCTGTAACTCTTGTAATTATTGACAAAAAAATGCTTTTATAATCTGGAAACAATGTACTTTGAAATAGACATCGCGGTTTCTGTGGACTTTTCAAAAAGTATATTTATTTCATCCAACGCAGGTGCGATTTAGAAGGAAAGAATGAAACGCTTACGCATAAAAAAAAGTATGTTTTATTGAAAAAAAAAGTTGTACGGCATCAAAATAATTTGTTCGGGTGTCCCGTGGACCCAGTGTCACTATTAAGGGTTAAAAAATTGTTTTGTATACTTAAATATACTATTAAATTATACCTAAGGTTTGATAATAGTAGAATAATTATTTCTTAGTTAAAAAAATCGATCAATACTGCTTATCTTTGTCCTGTTTAAATGTATATCCCGCCTTTAATTTTTAGTCGATTGGCGTTCAAAATTCTCGTTGAGTACCTCGAGTGGACTTACAGTTTGCACGGACGTTCATTTTTCGAAACTAAACTCAATTCTCTCTTGAATCCGAGGCTCACATTGTGAGTTTTTTTTTGTGATTCGTCACTGATAACCTCTTGATCCACTTATTCGTGCGAGCAGCAAACGCGGCGTCGCAGACTAAGATGACGACGAGCACGAGCACCGGTGGATCCTTGACGGCGTTGCTTCAACCTGGCAAAAACACTCTCGGCGTCGTGGCTACCAATTCGATCGTGTCACACGGTATACCCGCGTCATCCGGTAGCATTCTTCTAACGTCGAACATCGGTGGTGGTCCGGTTGCCGGTACTGTAACTACGGCACCAACACCAAAAGGTAGAATCCTCTTGCCTTGCAACATAACAAAAGAATGAACTCACAAATTCCTATAGTCATACTTTTTTTTCTCGTACAATCGTTAAAAAAAAATCGTGAAAAATCAATTTTACGTTTCGGCAAGGTTTTACTTTTTTTTAAATCGATTCTTTTGGCGGGCACCAGTTTTGCGCATAGTACTATTGCAATGTCATTATCATAGCTTCGATGTCTGTATTTTTACCAACGGTTGTACGATCTAGAGATATCGATAGGATCTAGAGTGGTTTGTAATTTAAGGTGCCTCGGAAACCTTTTCGTTCTACTGTAAGAAAAAAAATGGTATTTTTTTAGAAAACTCTTTGCTGTAGGAGTCGTATCTAATTCTCCGGAATACCCTCACGAGAAAGATTTGCGTACTTTCTGTACAAAAATAGCTCGTTTTGACGAAATCGGCACTGCTGCACTCTTCGTAATCGTAACCGAGCAACGCAAATTTTATTGCAGCATTTTGTAAATACATTTTAAATAATTGAACCGTGGAGCTTTCCTTCGACTGGAACTCTGCCCTAGCGTAATGAGCGATAGCTTCGCTACGAGCGTAGGAAAACGAAAACGAAGGGCGCCCTCCTGTAGAAATATTGTACAGTAAAGTGTGTAATTTTGCAAGGACGCATATAGGGAAACGGCACAAGTCTCGATATTTTTTAAATCAATATTAACAATCATGAATTAGGATTTTTTATTACACCATACGAAAGACCGAAAAAAACCGAGTCCACGCGATTGCGTGCATATGTGCGAAAAAAAACAAGAAAATGAGGAATAAAAAAGGCGTGCCGGGTTTTCGCTCACATTTCCTTCATACCTGTGTATGTGTACACGTGCGTCACACAAAGTCCTGTTCGCGGAGAGTACTTATAGGTACTTTGTAAACATATCATCTTAGCTCTATATTTTATGTACAATAAACATTTCTTTGTTTTTTTTCTTCCTCTTCTTTTTCTCTGATCCGTATGCTCTCAATTGATTCCTTTCCTCTATCCTATTGCTTTTTTTTCCAAGCGAGTTATATCAAAGAAAATAAAGAAATCACGAGATTCGCCTGCGCGGTTATCCGTCGATATGGGGGCGTACACAAATTACGTAACGCAAATCCCCCCCCCCCCCCCTGTAATGGGACCGTAACGCTTGGCCAGCACCCCCCCCCCCCTATTCCGTTACGTAACAGGTGCTTTGTCGTCAATAATTGCGATTTTTTCATAGACATAACTAATTATGAAAGGATCGGGTTTATACTCATTTTATGAAGTATGTATTCATCTAGTTTTATACCAATATTTATGACAAAATGTTGAAAATTAACCGAGATATATGCCTAGATTTGAAGACGAAAAAAAAACATTTCTCTTCATTGTCCCATCGATATCTTTATGAAAGGTTATCTGTAAATTAAAAATCAACAATTTATCGATATCTATAAAAATGTAGCTATCGTTATGCGTAGGCGTTTTTTTATTTTGGTTTTTGTTTTACAAAATGTCGACAGTTTGGACATTTTTTTCTATTTTCAAGGCCCTTTTTCTGTATTCAAGCAGTCTTTAAAAATAGTAATTATCAAATGTTCAAAACGCGTATACGTACAATATTAGTCACTGCGATAAAAAAAACGTTTTCGAAAAAATTGAAAATCGGTTGATAAGTTTTTAAGTATTCGCTCGGACAAGGTCGAAAAAACTAGTTTCGAGAAAAACGCGTTCAAAGTTTTCGTACCGTGTTTCTTGATATAAAGTTATGTTTTTTTCTAGAATATTGATACTTACATTGAAGTATCTAGTCGCGGGCGATATGACGGTTCTTCATCTTCATGATAATTCACAAAATAATAAGAGCCTGTACTTTATCTATTGTAAATGATGCCACACCTGTAGGAACTGAGGGCACTAACCGGTCGCGCTACCTGTTCTCACTAAAGTGACTATAACTTCGTCAATTTTCGGACTTGTGAATAAAAATGTTGCCAACATATTTTTCAATATACGTACTTTCAAGAATTATAAAAAAAAATCCTTCAAATTTTGCTTGGGGGATGTGGGAAAGCGATTTTCCCCCTTAACTGACATTGCGTATAAAAGCTCTGAGCTGTCCACGGTAAAATTGCACGCGGGGTTCAAATTAAAAACTTGAACATGCAGGAATTTTACTATTCCTGGCAATTTTAAAATCGTGACGTAACGCGAACCTCCCCCCCCCCCCCCAATTGCGTTACGTAATTTGCGTACGGCCCCTATAGTGAGATAAAAAAGAAATCGAAGCGAAGTCTGAGTAGCAGAGCGAGTAGGAGGAACAGTGGTTTCGACAGGGTATTGCAGGTGGCATCGGATTAATTGCCGTCGGGTGGATGATGATGACGATTGTCAAATTGATCGAGAGTCACTTAGAAAACGGTGTGTCTGTGTATTTTGTAGTGACGGACATCGGAACAGGGACCGATGGCGAGAAGAGCAAGGATAAGAGCATCGAAACGAATTCGAGCCTGTCGAGAATGAAAAGCCATCATCCCGACTGTATGGCAGCATCGTCGCCGATATCCTCGCCGATCTTGCTACCGTTTACGAACAAAACGCCAATAACGATACTGCCAATGTCGGGCCAGAGAGCCAAGTCATTGACGAAGAATCACTCGAAGGCAGTGCCGAAAATAACAATTAACAGTCACAATTTGCACAAATCACAATGCGGCGTGCAGACACCGTTGTCTCTGCCGAAAAAGAGTCTCGATATTGACGAGGATCTCGGCAATATTCTCGACATTCCAATAATATTCGCCAAGGACGGCGACAATCTCGGCTTGATCGAAAAATCCGGCCCAGCCACCCTGACGCAAAGTCACGTTCCAACGTGCCTCGAAAACGCGGAGAAAACCATCAAGAGGTTGGGTCCAGCCACCAAAGTCGTTCTCATAAGCAACAAGCAGGACAAGACTCGAGCGATCAATCAGACTAGCCAAAATTTCATCAGACCCGTCATCAATAATCAAACAACAGTCCCGCATCAAGTTCTTTTGCATCCTCGCAATCAGAATCATTCGCCTATGTCGATCGGCACGGATTGGCACGGTCTACCCTTGCAGAGCCTGCCACGTTCCAGTCAGTCCACCATCAAGTACACGAAAATCATACTCGCCAAGAGAAGTTCCGACGTCAACGTTGCGCACAGCTCGGGAAAGAGCGAGCAAGTTGTACTCACGAAGAACACTCCGAAGGTATCGAGCGCGACGATACAGGAGAAGAACGAGCATCGATACGCGACACCGATACCAATGGCAACGACGACCTCCAATGCTCAAGCAAACGACACGCTGGAGATCGAGGATGCCATAAAGACGAATATAATTCAGCGTAAATTCGTAACTATACCGGAAATCGATTTGACGTCGCCTATCAAGAATCCTGCTGAACAGACCCCGACTCTGATGAACGCGACTCGTTCAGCCGACACCGGATAAATCTAGCGTTCGAGGCAAACGCTGCTGAACAAGCTTTCTCGTGGAAAATCTATGCCACTCGAACAACTCAAAGCAAATACTTCCGATTCGCAAAGTTTCGAGAGCATATTTCTTTTCTCCATTCGTAACCATCCCGGTCAAATTACGTAGACTTTATTACGCCGGTTCAATATCGTTCCATGTGTCGGCTGAAATTATATTTGCCGGATACAATGAATCGCCTAGTCGAACTTCACGGATGTTCCATTTGGTCAAATAAATTATTTTCTACACATTGATCGGCTTCGACATCTTCTCAGGACAACGGAATCGAATTAATTCGCCGCACATTCCCAGCAAAGCGCGAAACGCCACAAAGGCGACGTTCCCAAATGCTCGCAGCTCGAACGAGAGAGATGTAAAGTTGCAACGGTGCACCGTGTAACATTCGTCGGATAATGTTAATAAAATGCTGATTTATTTACCCTCGCTGAGAATAACGCAATTATCATTCCTTCGACGTTGAATTGTCACGACTATTCCTTCTTTCTATTGGCCGCTCACGAAACGTTGCCCAGAGTCTCCTCACCGTCTTTAGATGTGAACATTATGAAAACTTTCTTGCTCAACTCCGGGCCTATTTTTCGCGCTGTACTCAGCGGACCTGCTGCTCTTCTTATCTGGAACGAGGAACATTGATTACGATTGTTGTATTATTGCACGAGAGTCGGTCCACATTGGGTA
This sequence comes from Ophion slaviceki, assembly GCA_944452715.1. Classification (NCBI taxonomy): domain Eukaryota; kingdom Metazoa; phylum Arthropoda; class Insecta; order Hymenoptera; family Ichneumonidae; genus Ophion; species Ophion slaviceki. Next base: position 21,030,834 of record OX101788.1, read on the forward strand.
ATACAGCAATTGTATGTAGTTTGAAAGAGCCCCGTTTACCGGAATATCCTTGAGCAGTTTTTCGCCATCAGACGGGCTGCAAGTTACGTATGCCTGCGAGCAAAAAGGTCTTTTATTTATCCGCCATTAAGATGTCAGTCGAGCGATAACATCATCATGTTGGGCCGAAAACTGATGCGGGGATTTTAAAGTTGATATTTAAAAAAATGAATGATGTTTAATGAACATTTTTTGGTGCTACGGAGTATACACAAAATAAGTACAAATTCTTCGAGATTTTTTTCAAGACCAAGTGGCGATACAAATACCTCAGTGGTGGAATTTTCCTATTGGCAGGATTGGATCTGGAGAAAACTACCGAAACGTTTCATAATGTACATAAAAAAACGCGAGTAAAGCAGTATCGATTTAATAAAAATTGAGTACTGTGGAAATGCAGTACATTCGCATTAGTTCGAATTCTTTTTTAAGGAGAGATATACACCTAGATTCACCTACATTTACACCTACATTCCGTCGACCGTAGAAGACCTACAATATGGGCCTGGTATCGATGATTCCATGTAAGTTGACAAATTTCATGATTTATTCATTTCCAAATTTTCAAACGCGTTTTTCTCAAAACCACGTTTTTCAAATCGGTACCCAAAATTTCTCGAAAACTAATGAACCGATTGCCTTGAGGTTTTATGTGGTTATTCTATACACCATTATCTAGTACTTGTCATAGGATTTTTTTTCTGTTACTCAGTTTTTGTTTTATAGGCAAAATAATAACTAATTTTTGGCCCAAAAATCACTATTTATGTTCAAACGTCCGCCATTTTGTCATGAATCGATATTTTCATAATCGGCTATGACAAGTACTAGATTATAGTATCTAATTTAATAATCTTTTTGGTTTTTTTTCAGATGATTTTTGAAGAAACGCCGGTGGGTACCGTATACGCAGTTTTTTTACGACGCTCCAAGGATCATACAATATCCGTGTATATTTTTGATATTTTTAAATAAAGAAAATTAAACATTTTTGAATGTATATACTTTTAGATAATTAAAATCCCAATCCGAAAATTAAAATAATTTTCCTTGAAAAAATTCACAAAAATGAACTTTTTTCCGGCTCTTAGGTGTATATCTCCCCTTAACCCTTAGTTACCAGACTTCTGTAGAATACACAACATCAATAGATTTTCGCATAAGAAAAAAAGTGGCGTTGTTTCGAACCCCACAGTGGCAAGTAAGGGTTAATAACAGTGCCGAGTGCAAAGAAATCTATGACGTTAAAGTTTGCATCGTTGGAATGCAACGAAGTTTTTTTTTTAATTTCCGAAATTTTCTTTGGCATATTTGAGTTACGACAATCGTGCAAAGATGTTTTAGGATTCTTATTTAGCGATCTCCAACGAATTTGCAAAATATAATTTTGAATGACACTGCAATTAAGAAATTGAAAAATATTTTCGTTGCATTCCAACGATGCAAACTTCGACCCCATAGAAATCTTTACATTTGTCGCAAAACATCTTTGGTGCTTTTCCAGTGATTTATAGCTACATTGAGAAAAGCTCTATGACGTTGAAGTTTGCATCGTTGGAATGCAACAATTTTTTTGTTAATTTCTCAACCTTTATTTTTATTGTTATCCAAATCCTGTTTTTTTGCAATTGAAGTGGCAAATTTCTAATAAAAATACATGAAAACGTTTCAGGATTTATACAGGCTGAATCGGCAAAAAAATTGCACAATTAAAAAGAATGAATTTTTCTTGCATTTCAACTATGCAAGGTTCAATCCTAACCGTTGTAAAAATTGCAGAGCAAGGCTTTCAACGAAAACGATGGCCTCGAAACACAGCTAGTGTCCCATTCTCCATATTAAATGTTCTTTTTCAATTTGTACTCTTTTTTTGTGTATGTTCAATCAACCAATTGTAAATTTTTAACAAAGTTATTTCTTTTTTAACCCTTCCTTGTCATACTGGGTCATTTTGACCTGGACGAATTTGAAATAAAATGCTCACTCTCCCAAGTATGAAAGATTTCGATAATTTTTTACAATTAAATTTTATACTTACCGAATTTTAATTATGCAGACATATTAAGGGGTAAGGACACAGTAAAATTTTCAAAAAATCGATTTTTTTCTCGCTAAAACGGTGCTTTATCGTCATAAGAATAAGTTACTATTCGATTTATAGCAAGACATTTTTTTTTTCACCGACTTTGAGCGTATAACGTAAGCCCACCTCTGGCACGGCCATAGGTACCTAAAACTTTAAACGCGTTTTTCTCCAAACAGCTTTTTTCCCATTGGCGTGACAAATAACTTCAACAATTTTCAGTCGTTTTACTTCACATTTAAAAGTTATGTTCCTAATTGCATTTCGCAAAGAAGTACGTACGGAATTTCTGATTAATCGAAAACTTTACATTTTACGAGCAGTATTGTACGAAATTTTTCACTGAAAATTCATTCAATACCTACAACTTTTGAATAAAACAATATTTTTTAAATTCCGTACGTACTTCTCTAGGTATTCTAATGTAGATTGACGAGAATTTTTGTTTTTTGTTCTAGGTAAAAAATTGTGGATGCTAAATGTCACGCCGTGGAGCGACTAAAAAAAAGATAAAAGAAAATATGAGTATTCGGCCATTTTGTACATCGAAAAAAAAAATCTATATTTTCTAACAGTTTGATATTCATACTAAATAGATGTGTAATTAATTCTATGAGTGAATCACTTTTTCATACAAAAAGATTGTTAAATTCGCACATGATTTTATAGCCGTTACTGTGGCCTAACCCCTTAAGAAATGTTTAAAGTACATCCCGGATTTTTTTCAATAAAAACCGACCTAAGGGTTGTTAAGGGCAGGTGGATGCAGTACTATCCGCATCATATTGACCCAGTGTCTCAAAATCGTGCCCGAATATAAGAGCGTCAAGAAAGGGTTAAAAATCAAGTTCAAGGTCGCCCTATCAGCTTTAGACCCACCATGATGACGTACACCCTTATTGTTACTTAAGGGTCTTATTGTTGCTATTGAGCGTATTTTTCACAACTTCTTACTTGCATCAACTCTCGAGGGCTGGGATAAGCGGAGCAAATAGCCTCCGCAGTCTCCAAGCCAGCCAGATTGAACTGGCAAATTTGTTGCTGCCAGAGTCGCTTGAGTCCGTTGCCATTTTTGTCAACTTTTACCGTGTCCTTGTTGTCGCCCATGGCGTACCAGTCTACTTTATCCGCGACCTTTCGTCTCTTCTCCAGTTTGAGCGGTATTTCAGCAATGGCTTTTGTGTAGCGGTAGACAAGCAGGGCGAGCTCCTGCGACGTTTCCACAAGGGCACTGTTGCAGCCGAGGGTCAATTGAATCTCGGCGAGGCCGTACTCCAGATCGTATCGCGATATTCTGGCTGAGCCACCACGGCCATTGGCATTTTCCGAATAGTTGATTTCCTTGGACGTTTGCTTCTTCGACTTCTTGCAACGATCGAAGTATTCCTCGATGCCGTAGACTACTAACGTCAAACGGCGATTGGGAAGCAAGGAAGCGATACTGGCGACGGACGAACTGAAAGTTCGATCCCTGATACTCTTCACGACTCGGTCCGACTTCCAAACGACTACGATTTGATTTTCATCGTGAGTTTCGGTTCTCGCGCTAATCTCGTTGCTGTCGTTCACGTAATGACTTTCGATTCTCCTCGACCATACTATACTGTTCGGTATCGGCAGAGATTCTAGTTGGCAGCATACATCGGATTGCCTGAGAACGTCTAAAATGTCATAATGAAGGGAAGAATCTTCCAGTTCGCAGTCCACACTGACATTCATGAATTTCATGCATTCGCCCGGCTGCAGATTCTTACGATTTCGTTTTTCCAGTTCCTTGAGGCGTTTATCGACAACGGCTTGTTCTCGCGCCCTGATTCTTTCCGTGTCGTCGCCTCGCGAATTTTTACTACGAGCTTTTTGGCCTCGGGGTCTTTCGTGGCGTTTGCCGGGTGCGACGTTGTCTTTATTCAAAATTTCTTTTCGCGAGCGTCTAACCTCACTTTTGGCCTTATCGTCGCCGAATGATGAATTCGACGATTCCAGTGACGATGTGGAACTTTTTTGCTTCTCTATCGTGGGATTCGCTTTCTTTGCCGAATCAATCACGCTTCTCGATTCGTTTGCATTGTAATGAAAATGAACCGAGGGGAAATCAAATGTCCCCGCGAAGTCATCGAGGATGGCGGCGACGCCGGTGCTATTCGATTCCTTGTTCACAGCGGGCTCGTCGTCCGAATCACTCAGGCAGATTACTTGTTCGGACATCTCGCTATTCGAAGCGGAAAGTTGTTTTTAGCTTGATCTCGTTGATTATACTTCGAGGTTATATAGAAGCGCGTACGTTTGAAGGTTATGTAAGGATCGACTGACAGTTCCGGACAGCTTCACGGACACGTGAAATTATGTTGATGCGCGTCAGCCGCGCTGCGCATGAGGTTTCCGTAAGGCATCGTCTGACGTACCGACAGTCGGTAAATGGCTTTGTTATCTTGTTCTCTACTTTGTGGACGGTGATCGTTGTAGTTTTTGCGCTAGTCCTCTTTGGGTAAGAAAGTTAGAATTTATTTGGGAAAATAAAAGTCTCCGATTTCGTGTATATCTTTGAAATTCTTCCTGCATACCTCTCGTGCATCCTTCCGTAATGAAATTACACGGAATTCTCATCGTTTCAAATGAAATATATCATTTTTTCGAATTGGAAAATAGCAGACCGTGAAATCCTTCAGAGTATCGACTTTCGTAGCGAACAAGGTTTCCCGTAATATTATTTCTTTGATGCAATACTAGGAATGCTCGCTAAGCTCGACGCAAAGCCGGAACTGCATTTTATCGGTTTGCAGCCTCTCAATAACACATGAGTAACCATCTGTTATGATCATGTTTCAATAGTGCAGTGTAAGGATCTTACACAATTCTCTCACAGTCACACGCTCGAATAAAAAAGCACATTTTTATCAAGCGCGAGAAATAACGCGATCGTTTACTCGCTTGGAAGGAAAAATGATTCAAAGTGTCAGGGAAATGTACGTTATTGATAAACAAATCCAGGTCACAGTTTCCGATTCTGATCGACGTTGCGAGTACTTTACTGGACCGGAAATGGACTAGTACATAAAATATGTTTATCACATTTTGAATGTTTTATGTATAATATATGTATAGTAATATACTTATAACTAATTATCACAACAATGATCGATTCTCTTTTTAATTTCGTGCTCGATAATCATTTACCTTTGCAAAAATTGGGTATTTTCTTTTACGTGGAAAATATATAAATATACCGATCAAGGCAACAACTATCAGCGGTAGAAATATTTCCTAATCTACCAGGCTTAGGAGAGAAAATTTCCTACGAAAGTTTCATAGTTCGGAGATTTCAAGGTCATCTTTATTTCAAAAAATGGAACACTATTTTTTCTTCAGAATTCGATCAGGCAACTAAAAATATTTTTAATTTTCAATAGTTTTAACAACCCCAGACATTTTTTATGTTTTTACCTTAGAATCGATTGAAAAACGGAGAAAACACTCTTACAAAAGGTGCTCAAAGTGATGGCCACCACTTTTAATGCACGCCTGCAATTTCATTCACATTGATTGTACTGTCTTATTAATCACGTCGGTCTGTATTAAGGCCTTAGGCCACTCTAAAGGCCGAAAAAATATACTTTTTGGGGATTTTTTTTTCAGGAAAACTACAAAATAAATCGAGGTTACAAAAAAACGTCAGATAATTGTTAATAACAAATGAACTATACAATATAAAAAAAATCCTACGTACTTCCATAGACAATGCATTTTACAAGATACATTCAACATTTCAAGTGCATCGGTTAAAAATGTCAGAGTTATGTTTCCGGTCAACTTAAGAAATGCAGTTTTGAGATAAACGCTGCACAGCCGCCATTTCGAAATTAATCGCTTTAAAAAAATTATTATATACAGTCACTGATATGTATGATAAACACCCTTTTTTGTAATCTCGATTAATTTTATGGGTCTTCTGAAAAAAGATCCCCAAAAAGCCTATTTTTTCGGCCTCTAGAGTGGGCTAACCCCTCAAGAAACAGGCTCTACTTGAGGTTTCTATAGATTAATACTAAGCAAATCCTAAAAAGTCGTACGGCTTTGTTTACATTGTTTGCATCTAAGAATCTTGTCAACGTTACTTATTGCAAGCGTGCTTTGAAAGTGGTGGCCATCACTACGATTAAATCGATTTGAGGCTCATAACATTGAAATTCGCGATTCATCGATTTTTTATGCTAAATCTTGTTCCATAATTTCCAAATTTGGGGTGTGAACTTATTTTTAGTTCCTTCATAAAATTCTGGAAAACAATTAGTGGTTCCAAAAAAATGGTGGTGACCTTGGGATCACCGAAGCGCCGCCACCTGAATGGGCCTCGGAGCCACCACTCGACGCCCCCTTTCGAACTATGCAACTTCTGTGGAAAAGTTTTCTCCCAACTGTGACAGGTTAGAAAATATTTCTTCTACTTATCGTTTTTATCTCACTCGATATATATAGTGAAAATTATTTTATTTTATTATTTTAGAAAAGTTTTTAAACAGGGCCACTATATATATATATATATATATATATATATATATATATATATATATATATATATATATATATATATATATATAGTGGCTCTGTTTAAAAAATTTTCTCGTTCGCAAACAGTTTTTATTAGTTACAACAAAATGCATGCAAAGTTTGAACTGTTTAACTATGCGGTGGCACTCGATAGTTTTTTTCTTCCCATTTGCTTGAATGGCAACATTTGTTCTTCACATTCAAACTTGAATAACTTATCGACTAATGAATATTTCTCAAATCCGATGAACGATTATTGACGCTGGCTTTGAATGTTTTATTATTTATTATTTATTTACACGAATTATTTTGTTATTATATTTTGCTAATGATCTTTTCTACACGAATTATTTTCGTAAAATATTTTTTTTACCCAAATCGAATCCATTTTAAAAACTTTTTTTTTTTAATTTTCGGCACGGGTCAATGGATTCGTCAAATAGCTGTAATTCATGTAAACATAACGATACTGAGGTTTGAAAAACGCTCCTTAAGGGGCTATGTCAGTGTGACAATTTCAAAAAATCTATTTTTTTGTTGCCTTTTTCGACAGTTTATACTTTCGAGAATATCATTATCATTTATATTATTTTATCTTGCAAAAATCGATAGTTAAATATTTAAACGCGGTTTCTCGAAATTAGATTTTTCAAATTTGTTCACATTGTAACTCAAAGAGCAATTATCCGATTGACTTGAAATTTGAACTGAGTACTCTTGAATATATTTACTCTAAAATGACGAAGGATATTTTTGATTGGATGAAAATTGACGATTTGGCATTGAAAAAAAACGACCATTTTATAGGCAAGAAAACAGACGTTTTTTTTATAACTACGCCATTTTGTTAGATTTTGATATTTTTCGAAAATCCTACGTCATTCTGCAGGAAATACTTTCCCGTTGAACGCCATTTTTTCCTTTTTCGGTTTCAGCTACTTAATCGGCCGGAATCATCTTCAGTGGAGGAACTTTTTTTTTGGCGCCTACGAAGGCAGCGCATTGGAGCTCAATATTTTTCTATGAAAAAAAATATGTATTGTAGGTCAAATATAGCCAAATATATTCTCAATTTTCCGAAACATTTAATTCAGTACTTTTCTTCCAAAAAATTCCCGAAAATCACCCAAATTTTCAGCGTTCACACGCTGTCAATTCACACGTATAGCCCCCTAAGTGGAGAAACTCCGTTTGGAGGATGCCCAACGGGAATTAAGAATTATACATCGATTGTTGCGATTTCCAAGTTTGAGCGTAGAGTGAATTTTCCATGCCCCTAAAACGGGAAGAAAAGTGATCCAGCGTTACCTCTCAGGCTCGAGTCAGAGAGTTTAAGGCGTTACCCCCACTTGTAGCGCAAAAAAGGCCTTTTTCATGAATTTTTTTAAAGAAAACTACAAAACTTTTTTAATCGATCAATATACCATCTTAAAGAACACATCTTGAAGAACGTTCAGTAATTTTTTTATTGAAAAATATTACATTGTTTAGTGGCAAATGGCTGTCAATGAAATAATGTTTTTACATACACCGTTTGCGGTGACCAACATTGCGCCGAAGTGGATCACCTGAAAAAAAAAAATGCGGATGGATTTAGTCAAATATAAGTATAAACTAGTCTTTAATCGAAGGATTTTAAAAAATATTCATTTTTCACAAAATGGCGGACAGTCAAAGTTAATGGTTCGATTTTAACGAAAAAAAACGGCCGTTTTTTGGCTATAAAACGGCCATTTTTTTTCGAAAAAAAAATCGAACGATTAAAGACTACATTTTTATGTATTAAATAAGCCTGCAAAATTTCAAGAAGATCGGTTCATTAGTGTTCGAGTAATCTTGGTCACCGACTTCAGAAATGCCATTTTGAGAAAAACGCGTTTAAAGTTTCAATTTCAGTTTACACGAAGAAATTTTTTTTTTTTGTAAACTTACATAGAGTCATCTATTCCGGGCCCATACAGAAGTATGGGCCCGGATACTTATACTTCAAAAAAATGCAATAAAAAAATCGATTTTTTCAAAATCGCAAGTGGGGGTAACCCCTTAAATTATCGACGAATTTTCTTCGTCCCCGACGATATTGTTCTGACGGGACGAGAGTTTTTTTTTCCCTCGACTAAATGGCATAAGTCGCGAGCGCTATCGTGAATAACTGTTACGTAAATCGGCGACCTTTCCGCCGGAGAAGTCAAAATCTATCGGAATCGTTCGCAGTGCCCGCGTACATTTGCGATGAACGAGGAGCGATAGTAGTATTGCGGGGCAACTGTAAGAGGGAATACGAGCGATGTACAGTGTAGGATTTAACGATTTGAGGAGACGCGGGGTGAGCGTTACATTGCCAACAGTGTCAGGAGGAACATGGGCGATCGCAGCTTCACAAATGGCATATACCGCTGGGTCAATCCGGGCGACGTGATAATATCGGGACGCGTCATCATTCCGAGAAATCAAATATCACGCAAAGAAGCAAAAGAAAAAGACGATTACGTCACGGCAATTCTACCGATTGCTGTGACATTTTATCGCCGTTAATGTTGTAGCGAATCCGTTCGTAATAAAACTATAAATTTTTGTTTTAATTTGCGCGCGACCTTTTGCGATTAGATAAGCGGGTTGGCTTATTTCGATAGAAACCACGTACCGTCTCGCGTAACGAAGCAGAAACGCGTTTTCGCGTCCTACCGTGCCCTCCCACTCTTGCCGTCCTCCGCACAAACCCGTGGTCCCCACTCCTCCGCGGCGCGGGCTCGCGGCAGAGCCTCGCGGCTTGGCGAGGGTCAGAAGGCGAGGAAAGAAGATGGATTGCGACGACAGAAATGTGAAAAAAATCGTTTGAGGCAATGGGGATTGGGGGAAAAAAACGCGTTGAAGGCAATTTTGAAGTATCAATTATATTTGTCGGCTTGTTCCCTCCCAAATGTCTTCTCAGATTGCGCTCAACTTGAAAACAGATAATAAGCGATGACCGTTGACCCGATCGGACATAACAATCGAGTTAAGAGTCCAAACTTGATTCTACTCTTGAGCATCGTGTCTCTTTCCGATGGCTCGTGCGTTTTACTATCGACTCTCTCTCTCTCTCTCTCTCTTTCTATTCCACTAGCCATCCCTATATATGCTCGCAACGATTATCAACGGTATACTATACGCCCAAGTACGTTGCGTTTAAGTGTACAACTACGGGGAGGGCATTAATTCGTGAGGTTACGGGACGCCTCACTCGAAGCCACTCTTCTAGCTGTTTTGAAATAATACGGATTATTCGTACAAAGATACACAGTTTTTAGTTCAGTAAAAAAGACGATACCACAGCACTTTTTAGCGAATATGAATTTTTGACTTAAGGTAGATGGTTGCATACTGATAGTAACCCCAATAAAAATGTTGCCGATCAACTCGCCCCAACCCTAAGAAATAGGGGATGAAAACTTAAAAATCTCCGTATCTCGATAATTAATAGCCCGATCAAAACAAGTTTCCTGACGTTATCTGACGTCTAACCCTCCTATCTTTGAAAATAGCGGGAGAAAAACGATTCGAAAATTCGGGGTTGATGGGTGTGCGAGGCGAGTAGAAATATCGTTGCGTCCTTGTCTGGGTCAGTGGTGCTCTCGTGTTTTTGTGCCGCTATTTTCGAAGATAGGGCATTGGATGTTAGGTAACTTTATACGTATTTTATTATTACAAACAACTTTTGTTTGAAACGTTTTTTGATCGGGCGATTAATTGTCGAGATACGGCGATTTTTAAGTTTTCAACCCCTGTTTCTTAGGGTTGGGGCGAGTTGAGGGGCAACATTTTATTCGGGTTGCTTTCAGCATGCAACCATCTACCTCAAGGTAGTACGTGCACGAACCTCCTTATTGGACAAAAAATTGATTTTTTTGCATGCTGTAGTAGAGACATAAAAAATGATGTCCGCGAAAGCTCTGCAGGTCTTACTGGCTAAATGCAATAGTAATTAAGGGGTCAGTCCACTTTGGAGCCACGAAAAAAGCTATTTTCGCAATTTTTTTTTGAGGATTTGATAAAAGACATGAATACAAAAGTTGTTGGGCTTGATAAATAAAGTCTTGAAAAACATTTAGAAAAATTTAATTCATTTTTATTCATTTTTAAGTACAAAAACTATAGTTTAACGTAACGCCTCAAAAATAGGTGGGCTAGGTAGCTCCATGACAACTCGGCAACGGCTTGTCTGAAACAAAAAAATCAAAGTCATCAAAGATTCAGTATGACACCAGCTACAAAATGACCCGCGGATATAAAGTTTTATCAAAAATAAAAAAATCGCTGATGAAAAACGAAAAAAGTAAAAAAAAACGCCTTTTTTGCAGTTTTTCGCAAAAAAAGAGTAAAAATCAAAATTTTAAAACCATCGACGGTCATCTCGTTGCGAATCATGTTTACAATATGTGGTTCAAATTTCGAGATAATCGGTTCATTAGTTTTAGAGATACGATGGAGCTAGATTTTGAAAACGTTGTTTCGAGAAAAACGCGTTTGAAGTTTATACTATGAAAAACTCTTACCTAAACTCAATCGGAAATTCCTGCACCGTAGAAAATCCCTTCTGATTGCTCATCATCGTCGATTTCTTCAAGTCTGGCTTGCTTTCAATTTTTTGAAGTTTTTAAAGTGGACTGGCCCCTTAATTCACGAAATCAATGCATTTAACACGCACCAAATAGGAAATCCGTGCGTATCGAACTTTGGAACGGAAATAATGATAGTTCCCGGTTCAGAGCTATGCAAAATGCGACGAATAACAAGAAAACTGTCGCGGTCAAGTATGTTCCATAAAAAATATAGGTTACGGGACATTTCGAGCAGATATCAGCGACTCAATGGATTCATTTTTGCGTTCGCTAGCCGCGTCTGTCATCTCTCTTGTTAAAATATGCACATTACACATACACTACAACACACGATTACACATACGGTAAACAAACACATGCTTGAGTTGTATCGAAAGCACCTGAATACAGAGTTGCCACGGATATTGCCAGAATTATGAAATGGCGGCCTGTGACAACTCAAGTCAAATCCGATTGCGATTTTACTTCACTTACCAAACTATAATAAAAACAGTTATCACATGCACTTCTCAAATAATTATTTTCTGTATCACGTTTATTATTATACCCAAATACGTTATATTTTGCGTTTTTCAGATTCGATAATTTATAGATTTTCTGTTGACTAGTCAATCCGCTGGTACCACCTTAACGGGAGATAGACACCTAGATGGTCGAGGTCGAGGATTTAAAAGCTATGAACATTCCGTCGACCGTAGAAGACCTACACAGGCCTGGTATCGATGATTTCACGTGAGTTGACAAATTTCATGATTTATTCATTCCCAAATGTTCAAACGCGTTTTTCTCGAAACCACGTTTTTCAAATCGGTCCCCAAAATTTCTCGAAAACCAATGAACCGATTGCCTTGAGGTTTTTTGTGGGAATTCTATACACCATTATCCAGTACTTGTCATAGGATTTTTTTTCCGTTACTCAGTTTTTGTTTTATAGGCAAAATAATAACTAATTTTTGGCCCAAAAATCACTATTTATGTTCAAACGTCCGCCATTTTGTCATAAATCGATATTTTCAAAATCGGCTATAACAAGTACTAGATTATAGTATCTAATTTAATAATCTTTTTGGTTTTTTTTTTTCAGATGATTTTTGAAGAAACGCCAGTGGGCACCGTATACGCAGATTTTTTTACGACGCTCCAAGGATCATACAATATTCTTGTATATTTTTTATCTTTTTACATAAAGAAAATTAAACATATTTTTGAATGTATATACTTTTAGATAATTAAAACCCCAATCCGAAATTTCAAATAGTTTTCCTTGAAAAAATTCACAAAAATGACCTTTTTTCTGGCTCCTAGGTGTATATCTCCCCTTAAGTAAAAAATTCATATTCTAGGCTAAAAAGTGCTGGGTTTTCGTCTCGTTTACTGGACTATTTGCTCTTCCTACTGCAGCGTGGTAAACACGATACCAACGGACAGAGAGAAAGAGAGAGAGAGAGAGAGGGGAAATCAGAGATTCTCGGAAAAGATTTTCTTGTTCATAGACGTCTCTCGCAATTCTTCGAAATTTCTGGTGATAATTTTTTTATTAGTGATTTTTCATCTTGATTTCAAATTTTTTGTTGTATTTGCAAAATTTGCCTAAGTATTTAGAGAAACGAGAGTTGTAGGCCCTTTTTTATTGTAGTGTAGTTGTACAAAACGAAATTTTGCGTTCATATGGCATATGTGTATCTGTGTGTATCGCGGTATTACGCGAGAAACGATAAACTGAAAACGGTACAAGAGGTCATCAGATTTGTTCGCCTGCTGATCGACGGCTCTCATCCATCATGATTCCCTCAATCAGTCGTTATTCATTTATCGATAATACTCATGCGCTTTCGAATATTTCGAGTGCTGAAAATGAAATGTGCATTTCGAGTATTCTGTGCCAAATGGGCGATGCGCGACCCTCGCTTGTTGAATTTACTTTGCGTTTATTGGCAATATCATCAAAACGCCAATAAAAGGCATACGCGGTTTACGGTTTTCTCGATTCCTCAATGAATTTGTGTTTCGTAAGGATCGCGCAGAGCGAGAGGGTTGAGCAATTTTTTCAATACTTGATTTTCGATACTTGACTTTTAAAAATAAAATCGTCAAGCTCTGCGTCAGGGAATTCTCCAGAGCCTGACACTTTTTTTTTCTAAAAAAACTTAACCATCTATAAGAAAACTGGGTTGGAAAATTTGTGAGGTTGTATTGATCTTGTACATGACCTTAATGGGCCTGCATAAGCCCGGGGTCCAAAAAGGTCGTTTTTTGATTTTCTCTGATGAGAGTATTGCGATTTACGAGGTAGACTACACGCAATTAAGGAGTTTCGGGACAAATGACGAAATGGTACCATTTGTTTCAAATTTATACAGTAAATGCTTTGTCAGATGCTGAATGCACTCTCCAAATTTTCAATCGATCGTCTACACCGTTTCTACAAATTTTACAATTGGAAAAACACTTTTTAACATAGGGGGATGCCTATGATCAGATAACACAAGGAGTACATTATGGCACTGATGACAAAATTTTCATAATGTACTGAGTGGTTTGAAGATTTTGCATAACATTTTAAATAGGGGTGTGCGGGTAGCAGAATTGGTCGGGTCGGGTCGGGTCGGGTAATTAGACTATGATTCGGATCGGGTACCCGAATTTTTCGGGTAGCCCGAATTTTTCGGGTAGCCCGAATTTTTCGGGTACCCATGATCGGACGGGAATACTCGAACTTTAACGGGTATCCGAGGTTTTCGAGTACTCGTGACCAGACTGGACTACTCGTACTTTATTGAGTAACCGACCGAAAGAATGAAAGAATAAAGAATAGAGAAGTGAGACGAAAAAAGATCTTTACAGCATTATGATTTATTCGATTTATCGCCTTCTTCGAGTTTTCGTTTTCTCCCATTATTCGATCGATACACCTAGATAAAAAATAAAAATAAACATAAATAATAGATACGGATCTCTGAGTCTGTTACGAATACCCGAAAACCAAATTCGGGTACCCGATAGAGGCGGGTAATGCAAAAACGAAGCCCGTCGGGTACCCGACCCGACCCGAACATCGGGTACCCGAGTCAATCGGGTACCCGCACACCCCTAATTTTAAACATTTTTTCACACTTTTTCATGCGTAAAACTGCCATTCAGCGATAAGCATAGGCATCTCCCTACGTTGAAAAGGGTTTTTTCAATTATAAATTTTATACAAACGGTGTAGACGATCGATTAAAAAATTAGAGGGTGCATTCAGTAAATGACGAAGAATTTACTGTATAAGTTTTAATCAAATGGTAGTATTTTGTCAATTGACCGAAACGTCTTAATATCTAGTCTTGCCGAGTTTAAGTTTCTATTTATCGAAAAAATTGTAGACAGTGAAGATATTATACAAAGTGCCGCTGTTGCTACATGGCTAATCGATGTGGTTGGTTCTGACAACTACTCATCTGAAATGGAAAATAAAATGATGTACCTTTAGTATAATATTAAAACTTTCGTATGACCGGATGCTTGTGTGAAATTTCGACAATCACGGAAATGGCAGGCTGCAGGAAATAAGTTCGATTTTCGACAAAAAAAAACGTCTTTCGTTATTAACGAACGAATAAACAAATTTGAAAAACCATACGATCATACGATAGAAAATGTTGTAAACTATGCTCTGTCCCAACTTGAAGTGAATTGGATGAATAGATTTCGTGACGCGGAGCACACCGTCTCGTAAAACACAGTTTCGAGCGAAATTATTCGCCGTAGCGCGACTGACCCTTCACAAAAATCTACATAATTCCATACATGTTTGGAATTTTTACGAAAACTTTGTTGCAAATCGAGGTTAAGGTATTAGGCCACAGTAACGGGTATAAAATCATGTGCCAATTCAACAATTTTTTTTCGTATGAAAAAGTGATTTACTCATATAATTAATTACACATGTATTTAGTATGAATATCAAGCTGTTATAAAATATATATATATATTTTTTGATGTACAAAATGGCCGACTACTCGAAACGTCTCAAAACAGCTTTTTTCCAATTGGCGTGACAAATAACTTCAACAATTTTCACTCGATTAACTTCAAATTCAAAAATTATGTTCCTAAATGCATTTCGCAGCGAAGTATGTACGGAATTTCTGATTAATCGAAAACTTTTCATTTTATGAGCAGTTTATGAGCAGTTATGACGAAATTTTTCACTGAAAATTAATTTCTTAAGTTCAAATACCTACAACATTTGAATAAAATAATATTTTTCAAATTCCGTACGTACTTCTCTAGGTATTCTAATGTAGATTGACGAGAATTTTTGTTTTATGTTCTAGGTAAAAAATTGTGGATGCTAAATGTCACGACGCAGAGCGCCTAAAAAAACAACAAAAGAAAATATTAGTAGTCGGCCATTTTGTACATCGAAAAAAAAATTATATATTTTCTAACAGCTTGATACTCATACTAAATAGATGTGTAATTAATTTTATGAGTGAATCACTTTTTCATACGAAAAAATTGTATAAACCGATGCAATAAAAATAATCACATTCCCAAAATTTCAAGCTTATGCCGACCCTTCAAAAAGTCCTAAGCGTTTCACCGACCAACGTTGAAGAAGCACGGCGTTTATTCATGCCTCAATACATGGAAAATACTTCGTGCTTCAGTAACGTTAACTCAAACCCGTGGAAAAGGAACGAAACGAGGAAGAGAAAAGGGCGACGTACAAGACCGTCAGAGAAAAAGAGAGGGAGAGAGAGAGAGAGAGAGAGAGAGAGAGAGAGAGAGAGAGAGAGAGAGAGAGAGAGAGAGAGAGAGAGAGAGAGAGAGAGAGAGAGAGAGAGAGAGAATAGTCGCAATGATAACCAAGCAGTCCATCTCGTAATAAGAAATAATGAAGGAAAAGAGTAATTTAAGAGTTGAAAGCTTGGTAACACGTTTATTATATCTCACGACCCTCAATGCCCCCTTCGCCCGGTACGGCGTACTACGCGAATATGACGTGTGTGACGTGTTGCGGGCGATCACCGTCTGTTGCCGAGGATAATGCGCTTTAAATTGATTCCAAACGATATGCCAATGAATATGCACTCAAAGTTTCACTCTCGCGCACCAGTGCATACCTATTGGAAGAGCATCAAGTTACTTTTGTCGTCACTCCTAAGCAAATATCTTTAATGCGCCATGCCCATCGCAACGTCTGCCTGATAGGATTTTCGACGATAAGAATGCAAGGGGCAAATCTTTCCCTTGAACTTTGTCTATGTTTGTACATCGTCTTGTATCCCCTCAGAGTCCTCTTGACTATATCAGCTAGCAAATACGTCTTTCCCACTATGGACTCTCGAACCCATAGGTGGAACCCATAGGACGGACATATTTGATTATTTCTGTGTTGTCAAAAAAATAGATGAAGATGTAAATGTTTGGCGAGCAGTGACATCTCGTTCGTTCCATATATCTTTACACACATGTTACACACACACGCTCGCGCACACACAAATGTGTGTGTGTAAATTCTTTTTTTCGAAAAGTTCTATCTGCGCACGATAACCGAAGAAAACGTGACTGACAGATGATAGAATGAATGGGAATAATCTTCAAATCCTTCTCCATACTGTTACTCCACTCTTTTTTTCCTCATTCCTCGTCGAAATTTATGGAGTCACATTAAATTGAAATAAATGGAGAATATTTATTCGCGCAATTGTGAAGAGGGGTTCGATGGCAAGGAACTTTTTACGTGATAAGAGATTCCTCGTCTCGTACCGCCCTTCTTGACTCTGCGACACACAGTTCATTCCTCTTGCTCTCTTCCACGATCGTTTGGCGTGTCTAAACACTTGTTTTCCAGATATCTAGTGTCACCTAAACAATATATACGTACGTAATATGCGGATATATATATATATGTATATATATATATATATATATATATATATATATATATATATATACACATCAATTGGCCAAATATATATATATATATATATATATATATATATTTGGCCAATTGATGTGTCAATTAATAAAATAGGTTGAGGGGCAGGGCAGAATTTGAAGGGGTGGAGGCCCATGGGCGACGAAGAAGTAGGAAACCCTTCGATTATTTTTCAAATAAAGGGAACATTTTTTAAAATATGTTTGAATAATTTATTGCGAAAAAACAACATATTTGCAATCAACGCTGTTTACAGTTGAGGGGGTAAATGTTTCCCGACATCAGCCAAATTCGATTACAATTTTGTTTTTCTATTTTTTCTTGTCAAGTGGATAGATTCATTTTTTTCAGCGTGTTATTATATAGTTTATAGTGTGATATAGTGTTATTATATAGCATGCAATGCACCAAAGTTGAACTTACGAATTAAAAAGTTTTTTCGCTTTTTATTCATACGATTTTAAAGTTAACTATTTTTAGATAAATAGCCTATTCATAAGCGTTTTCTGGTAGTTGTGAAAAACAATATGAGTAAACAAACATTGCTTTTTTTCCGGATACACCGTACCAATTTTAGAAAATTATTGGGCGGTTCAATCCACGTGACGTGTAAATATTATAATTCATGAAATACATTATTTTGTAGAAAATTCATCGTGTTTGGTGTTTTTCATTATTGTTTTACAGAAAGTATGACAACTTTTTTTTCTTTGTGAGATCTCTGGAGCGATTTTTTTTTCTAGTGAGTGTCGCATACCTTTCTTCAGCAAATTTTACTGAACAATTGGAATTGTCGAAGCCCTTTGCTTCATCCAGCGTCGTTGAGGGCTTTGCAACGAAGTTGAACTATTTGGTCGCACAAAGAGCTGCGATTCTATATCAAAGGGAAAACCCAGGGATGTAAAACAAAGGGAGAAGACATAAATTCGTAATACGAAACGACTACCTCGAAATGAAACAAGGCTCGACACTTTTTTTTGCGAATGACAAAAATTTCAGCAGATAATTGCGTGAAAAATTGTCATTCTTACTACGTACAAATATTCACTACTTTTATTGCTTACTATGTACAAATATTGTGCCGTTAAATATAACTATCTTAATTTTTTATTTTATTGACCGTTGATGTTTATTTATTGGTGGCCAAAGTTCCGGATATCTCATCGAGTATACGCTAAATGCAAAATTGATATACCCGCGTGTATATATGTATTGTAAGTATAGAACAATGAAGATGGATATGTTCGTCCATTGGCCGTCGGTCATTGTGCATATATCAATATGTAGATAAATATGTGTGTGTGTACAGGGTGTCCTGTTATGAATGGATAATCCTGCAACTGTTGATAGATCAGATCATGTCCTACTATTTTCGGGAATTTCAGTTTAGTGAAAGTTCCACGGTTTTCGAGATAAAAATAATCTGCTTTTGGTTTTTCGCATGCCATTTCTACAAAAAAAATAACTTTTTTTACCCGGTTGAAAAAAAATACTCTTGGTTATTTGTTTTAACAAGAAAATTCTTCTTTTCAACCTCAAATGTTAAGGGGTTATATACAGTTGAAATTTTCGGAAAAATCGATTTTTTTATTTTAATTTTTTCGTAATGTACATATATTTAAGTACACACACAGAAAATTTCTTGTCAATCCGGCGAATATTCTCAAACTTACACGCACATTTGTAATGCCTTTGTTTACTATATGTAAAGTTCTTTTGAAACTTTAAACGCGTTTTTCTCAAAACTGTGTTTTTAAAGTCGGTGTGCAAGATTTCTCGGAAACGGCTGAACCGATCAGTCTCAAATTTTGACACAATCTCTTCGAGTATATTTCTGATTAATTAATCGAAGATTTTTTCTCACCGATAAATATTTTCCACTTTATAAACAATTTAAGGCCTAATTTTTTGTCAAGATCGATTTTTTTGTTGAGAAGCCGCCATTTTGTCAAAAATTACTATTTTGCTTATTCCTTCGATCAATTACAAGATAATACATTATATTAACGAAATATTTTTGGTTTTTTCATTTTGGATGATCCAGTTCAGAGATATCGTGCTCACCGCAAGACGTCTTTTTTTAGTGGTGCTGCCGGAGATCAGCTATAGCAGCTTTCAAAATAATTATTGTTACAAATAAAAGATGTTAAAATACAGTTAAAGTTACCATAATATGTGTACAAATTTTTACGTTAATAGATTTAAAGGTCTTCTCAAGAAAAATTCTTGAAAAATCGATCTTTTTGGGCCTCCTGACTGTATACAACCCCTTAAGGAAACTTGATGAAAAAAAATCTTATGCAGAATTTTCATACAAAACAATTCGGACATCTGACTTTGATTGCCTGCGGTGTCAAAAAAAGCACTACGTATATCGTGCCAATTACTTTGAAATGTTGCTTAGTTATTGTCGATTCATGTCATTTGTAGAAATGGCATGCGAAAAACTAAAAGCAGATAATTTTTTTCAAAAAATAACATAAAGCCTAAAATCTCGAAAACAGTGGGACTTTTACGATATTGAAATTCCAGCATATAGTAGGACATGATCTGACCTATCGACAGTTGCAGGATTATCCATTCATGACAGGACACCCTGTATATATATATATATATATATATATATATATATATATATATATATATATATATGCTTGTGTGTATATAAGAATAATGATAATTTTCCGTAATGAATGACGAGGCCGGAGGAGATCGAGCGTCAACTGTCACGCTGCAGCTGACGATTCTAGAGTCAAGCTGGTCCTCTGCCTCTCATTTTCCAATTGCACGAGTCTGGACCCTAGACCGAGAGGGGATCATCCTCCGTTACAAAATGCGTATTACTGTATATTGTTCCTTCATGAACCCGAGCATCGCTTCTCGTTCAACTCTTGTATCTAAATAATCGCGATAATGGAAACAATAAATAAGACTGCGAAACAACCCAAACAAAATTTCTTTTTGTTCAAGGGGCTCGTGTCATAATCGTTGAAAGAATTAATGAACGCGGAGATAAGAAATATTAGGTCGTTGCGATAAAGTATTTGTAAAATAACGAAGCTTAGCGATTTTTTCGCATTTTTATTTGTACCAATAATGCGAAGTTAATGAGTCTCGTGATATCGAACTCTTTATTTTCTTCGACTTTTGCGTTTTTTTTTCGCCGCAACGAGCACAAGAGCTTAACGGGGGGGATCGGTCGAAACGTCGCAAAACTCTCGGGAACGGGAAACGGAGATTGGGGAGTAACATTGAATTCTGGGGCGATCAATCAATTCGGTATAGAAATAGCACCGAGCACACATTCGGTTATTTATAATTGAAATGTTTGCCCGAGCCAATTGAAGTCACGGAGGAGAGAAAAGCTGACGAGAGGAAAAGTGTAGCTTTTTTCCGATTGGTTTTTTTTTTAATGAGAGAACTTGCGGTCGATGACCGTGGGACGGTCCCCTAATGTGTTATATTTATGAGTTTACTCAAGCAAATGTAGTAAGTTATCTGTGGTAATGAATACCGTTCCTAATAATAAATATTATACGTTTTTTGAGAGAAGCGATAAGTGGTAATTACTTGTAACGATAATAACAACGTACCATATTTGTAAAATAGTAATATTTCAAGTAATTCGTAAGCAGTAATAATAATTTGGAAAATAAAGCGTTTTGGATTTATTGAAAAAAAAACATGAAAATTTTCGCATTGTAATTTTTAACCTTCCGTTGGTAGACTCATTTCTGGCCACGAATTTGACACGAGTCAATATGAGCCAGACGGTACTTCATCCAGGTGCCATTAATATACCCTTCGGTCGGTTTTTATTTTTGGAAATCAGGAATACACTTTTAACACTTTTCAGTACGTCTGCATAATTGAAATTCGGAAACGATAAAATTAAATCAGTCGTCTGGTTTAAAGAGTAAAAAAATCGGTTTTTTTTCGACCTTTAGTCGATGGTTTAAGTATTGGAGAAAATGTTCCTAAAGTTTTAGAAGTCGACTCGAAGGATTTTCAAAGATACGAATCCGAGAACAGGCAAGCGTCGAGTAGGTGTGCATAGCTGATTAGCACTAGATTCCTGTAAGTCACCAATAATTAATATTTTTCCGACCCAGAACTTTAAAGCGCGTTTTCTCGAAATCTCGTTCTTGTAATTTTTCGAAATAGGCGGGCGTGATAGCAGAAAAACTATTTGCCCTATCGACCCAAACCAAAGTTTATTCTTTAGAGTATTGAAAACTCACATAAATGAACTAAAAACATTGATAAAAAGCGATTTTATACCATTTTTATTGCACGAATAAAGAAAAAAAAATGTGTAAAAATCGCAACTTTTTTGTTCAATCTCGAAAATTAATATGATTTCACGGTTTTTGAATACGTCTTTTCACAGACGTATTCATAAAGGTTTGTAGAATAAAAAAATTAAATAGATAATAACGATTCTTTCGAATTTCTATTCAACGATACCGCCTTAAATTGTTGTAAAAAATTATTGCAAATTTTAAGTTTTGGAAAAGTGGGCCCAGTGTGGCAACGGAAGAACAAGAACTACGACATCAAAAAATATTTCAACGCGTTGCAACAAAATATTGTCTCTTCAAACCAGTACTCCGCGGATCTTTGATCGAACGCAATGTTGAATAATGGAAAATGTTAAAAAATGTCCGATAGATGACCTCGGGCTTAATATTTTTCTCCCAACAAAAATTAGTTCGTTGCATTCCAATGAACTGCTTTGTTTCGACATAATGAGTCACGCATCGATTGGAAAATGCAGAGATGCATTTCGCAGAGAAAACGATCGATGCTCGTGATTCTGTCGAGCGACGAAAGTACAAAAGTCAAGTTCGCTACGAGACTAAAGTACGTGTTTATATTTGTAGCTGCAGAATAGTAGAACAATTGAATAATTCAATATCTCGAAATTTGTCAATTTAATAATGAAAATATTTTCATAAATAATAAATAAATATATTCATAAACAATAAATAAATATATTTATAAATAATTTAAAAATCGAATATATTCTTTCAAATTATAGTGTACCGTAAAATGGGGCTACTCTGAACCGGTTTTGGAAGCTTTCGTAGGTAACTTTTTTTCAACATCTTAAATTCCAACTTTTTTTGCTCCAATAGAACAATGTGTCCTTTGGCTATCAAATCTATACGAAAGCCAAGCCCCACCACGCCCCCAACAATTATACATATATATTTTTCAAAGTGTCAAAGTAACCTGGAGTGTGGGGTTTCTCTGACAAGACATTGAAATGCCACCTACATCAAAGATTAAGGGTTACTTTGACATCATTTCATTGAGAAAAAAAAATAATATTTTATGCATTGTACATGGTATTAAATGAAAAACGACTTTTTACAATCAAATTGTCATCTTTATTGAGGCAACATTTTACATAAAAATATCAAGTACCTAGGATAGGCACTTAAGTACTTATTATAGGCACTTAAACAGTCTTATAATTATCATTGCGATCAAAATCGACTTGAGCAGCATTACCATCAACTTCGGCAACATTATAATAAACTTGAACAAAAAATATACACACATTTAAACCGTATTTTGGCGCTCTGTTAAGGGGTTACCCCCACTTGCGATTCTGAAAAAAATCGTTTTTTTGTTGCATTTTTTTGAAGTATAAGTATCTGAGAATAGATGGCTCTATGAGTATAGGAATAGATGACTCTATGCAAGTTTACAAAAAAAAATCTTTTCTTCGTGTAAACTGAAATTGAAACTTTAAACGCGTTTTTCTCAAAATGGCATTTCTGAAGTCGCTGACCAAAATTACTTGAACACTAATGAACCGATCTTCTTGAAATTTTGCAGGCTTATTTAATACATAAAAATGTAGTCTTTAATCGTTCGATTTTTTTTTTCGAAAAAAAATGGCCGTTTTATAGCCAAAAAACGGCCGTTTTTTTCGTTAAAATCGAACCATTAACTTTGACTGTCCGCCATTTTGTGAAAAATGAATATTTTTTAAAATCCTTCGATCAAAGACTAGTTTATACTTATATTTGACTAAATCCATGCGCATTTTTTTTCAGATGATCCACTTCGCCGCAATGTTGGTCACCGCAAACCGTGTATATAAAAACATTATTTCATTGACGGCCATTTGCCACTAAACAATGTAATATTTTTCAATAAAAAAATTACTGAAAGTTCTTCAAGATGTGTTCTTTAAGATGGTATATTGATCGATTAAAAATGTTTTGTAGTTTTCTTTAAAAAAATTCATGAAATAGGCCTTTTTTGCGCTACAAGTGGGGGTAACGCCTTAAAGTAGCCCCAAAAAACTGTCAACGTTACTCTCAATGTCAATGTAACCCCGTTCTACGGTAATCATTGAAAAAAAGCGATTCCACAATATGCAAGCTCCGAGTAGCAGCATGGACTAATAAATTGACACCAAAAAAGTGCTCGATGCCCGATTTTTCGAGAACTTTTCAGTCGCCCTCACGAGTAACAAAGGTCCGGTCGCCCTTACGAGCCCCAACGGTGAAGCGGACGATTGCGTTCCGCGTCGCATACACACACACACACACACACACACACACACACACACACACACACACACACACACACACACACACACACACACACACACACCCACACACACACACACACACACACACACACACACACACACACACACACACACACACACACACACACACACACACACACACACACACACACGCACGCACGCACGCACGCACGCACGCACGCACGCACGCACACGCGCGGACACACAGATTGCGAGAGGAAGAAAGTAGATCCACAGTAAATAAGTACATAACGTTGGTGCGCGGTGATATCGGTAATATTAAACGAGGGGCGGGAGGATGAGGAGGAGGGGATCGGTGGACAATGCTGCGACAGGCAGATGGCAAGAAACTCCGTCAAAAGGGAAGAGATGACGCGCAATGAGTGACAAGGGGGGTCTGGCAGGGGAAGTGCGAAGATTTCAGTGGGATGGAGAGGGTACCAAGCTCGCGATGGCTGCGAGAGCATAAAAGCCCGCGCGAAGAAAAGCACCACGCTGTTGTGTTCTCGTGCCCGTTGGTACAAATTATTGACCGCGAGTGAGAGAAAATAAAAGCGAGGACATGATGGGACATACACCCCGGCTTATGACCGCGGGCATCGTCGCCTGTCTCCTCTTCGCCTTGGCACCCTCTACGGATGCGAGTAAGTTTCTCAATCTACGCTAATTTCTACCCTGCGCGTGCGATTCTCTCTCTCTCTTTCGCTCCCTCTCGTTGGTTGCGAAAGACAGATCGATAAAAAAAATAATAATAATTACCGTAATTTGTTGCGACTTTGAAACTTTTCCGGAGACTGGCTTCGATAACTTTGATGGCCGATCAGTGAGGCACGTCGTAAAAGAAAATTGCAACACGCTGTGAAAAAGTCTCTACATTGCGGGTTTGGTATAGAACCGGAAGTTGCGGGCATTGCCGAAACTGCGCTGCTGAATGATCGGAATGTTCAGTCATTCGGTGGAGTTACGCCGGTACTTACGAACAAACGGTTGCTCTCGGATGTAACCGGAAGCAACGAGTGAGGGGGAGGGAGAGAGAGGGAGAAAGAGAAAGAAAGAGAGAGAGCTGTTCCGAGAGTGCTCTATGTAACGAGGGGTGTATCATCATTGAAATGATTACCGCTCCCCCGAGTTCGACCGGACATTTGGTAAATTGACCTGTCGTCGTTACTCTACTAGCCGCCATAACTGTTGTCAAATTATTTCAATCTTCGCCTCCCGCACCACGATACGCCCCTGCTTTCGAACCTTCTTTTTCGTGCTTTTTCCCCTATCATCGTTTGTTATTTCGTTCGAATAAATATTTCAATTGTTACCGGAAAAAATCAGGTGAAAACTGTTTCGTTCGCGTTTTAAAGCAATCGTCGAGAGCAATCAGAATCGGGAAGACTGGATGACAGTGCAACGCATGTCTCGGAAAACAGTGAACGATCACGTTTAGACTGATATTATGATCAATTCGTACAAACGAGGTGTAGACTATTTTTTTTCTCCAACTCAATTATTTTCTGGCTTTTGGGATGGAGCTGTTCCTCTTTGGAAGCTCTCGTGCAACGTCTATCAATGAGATAATGTATTTGACTGGATTTAAAATTCTTCTTCATTATTTCAATTTTTCCTGATTATTCCTTGTATCTTAAACATTATTAGTCGCGAAATATCAATGCGTACGGTCAATGTTTTCTAATTATTTCAATTTTTCTGATTATTTCAATTTTTTCTGATTATTTTAATTTTTTCTGATTTTTTCATTTTTTTCTGATTATTTCAATTTTTTTCTAATTACTGCTTGTATCTTAATCACTATTCATCTCGAACTATTGATGAAACTCGAATAAAAGATTTTCAAGCCCGAATAAACTTCAGCGTTGCACCACATGCACTACGACCAATAATAATAAACATGTGTAACAATGCAACTATGATTCGAAAACCCACAACACGAAGGCCTGAAGACCAATAACGACAATAATAAAAATATATAATATAATTAAAGAAAATTGGCAACTCATTCGGATGACTTTTTTTTATATTTCTTATTAGCTAAGAATAATTACAAACTTTGTAATAGCAAGTATATATTCCAATGGGAAAAATTATTTTTCTCTCATCACGGGACGGTGGATATGACCGCCTTGTTCGAATCCGTCGATTCCGAGCTTTTGCCGATCCGTCGATTATAAAATTTGAAGGGTTACGTGTTACGAAATAGGTCCCGTTCTTTCTGGTCGCAAAGCCCGCCTGACGTAGATCGCGAAATCATATTATATTATTTTACACTTGTACATACTGATTTACACCGAAGCGGAATATTTAATTGGTCCCCTCATGGTCGGTTATTATCCGCGGAGGCGCGATAAACCCTGCCACCCCAGTCGCACATATATGTTGAGCGTACACCCTGATTATTCGTCGTCGTAGAGGCAAATATTTTACAAAATACGAAAGATTCGCTGGTGTGGCTCTCTCTCTCTCTCTCTCTCTCTCTCTCTCTCTATATATATATATATATATATATATATATATATATATATATATATATATATATATATATATATATATACACACAGGGTGTCCAGTTATCCCGTACCATACGCTGCAATTTCAGTTTAATAAAAGTCCCACGATTTTCGAGACAAAATGATCTGCTTTTGGTTTTTCGCATGCCATTTCTACAAATGATAACCTTTTTGACCCGGTTTTTTAAAAAATACTCTTGGTCATTTGTTTTATCTAAAAAAGTCTTTTTTTTAACCTCAAATGTTAAAGCAAATTTATGAAAAAAGATTTTATGCAGAATTTTAACACAAACCAATTTGAACATCTGACTTTGATAACCTACGGTGTAAAAAAATGTGCTACGGATATCGTGCCAATTACTTTAAAAAGTTGCTTAGTTTTGTCGATTCATATCATTTGTAGAAATGGCATGTGAAAAACCAAAAGCAGATGATTTTTTTCCAAAAATAACATAAAGCCCAAACTCTCGAAATCCGTGGGACTTTTACTAAACTGAAATTCCAGCATATAGGAGGACATGATCTGACCTATGGACAGTTGCAGGATTATCCATTCATAACAGGACACTTATATATATATATATATATAGGAAAGGAACCTTTTCCTCATATAATAATGAAGACGAGTCGAGTGTTTCGCAAGACTCGTGTGTCACTGATATATCTTGAGGGACAAAGAAGCCAGGGGGCCCCCGCAAGCAGATAGAGAAGTTGATATAGGGGACACAAATAATACTCTTAAAAATGATAATAACCTCTCTCCTTCAACCCCTCCCCTTCGAGTCAATTAGAGGGACTGAAGGAAATCGTATTCGACTTATTCGTCGTGCGAAGTGAACATACTTATGGTAACCAGTTGAAAAGCAACATCCTGCTTGAAGGTTAAGGTCAATCCGATATCGGCGAGAATTTCCGAGTGATCTTGCTCGTTCACTCCGTGTGTTCATACACGCGGTTCAAAGTTCGAGCCTGCGATCCGTTTTCAGAAATTATCATCGATATTCTTCTATGCAATCGTCAATCACGTATGGGGGCTCGGAAAGCGCGCGGAAAGTTTTCCTTTCTCGATCTTTCCTCTCTATTCGCTTTTTTTTTCGTGTGGAATTGTATCGCCACATTGTCGACAAATTTTTCCCTTCTCCAAATGCAATGGGCCGTTGTCACTTGTTGATCTGATGAGTCCGGTTTCGTTTCCTCTCGTTTCCTTGCCGGTTTTTAATCGATGCATGCGAATTTCTGGTGACGAACGGAGAACAAGAGCGGAAAAATAGACTTTCCATGGTCCCGAATGAGCTGGGTAAAAATGTCGACGATTAAGGAGGTTGGAGCGTTAGCCACAATCTAAGATTAAGAAAAAATATATGTATGTTATTGTCTAGACTATACTGAGGCGTTGCGAATTTTTTGAATTTTTTTCACCACAAAACACCATTGATAAAAAAATGGTTAATGTATAGTTAATGCCCGAGTAGAAATATTGTCAGGCTGGCCTGATATTTGATCTGCGCCTGATCAGCTTGTAGTAAGAAGGCCTTACTTAAGTTTGCCTTAATTTGCCTGATCAAGCTGGGGTCAGGCGGTGGTCGAGCAACCGGACTTACGGCTTACTTCAATTCGCCTGACCCGGCTAGCTTCAGGCAATGTCAAGCAACTGGACTTACGGCTTACTTCAATTCGCCTGATCCAGCTAATTTCAAGCAATCATCATGTAACTGGACTTCTACAGTTTGGCGCTAAAAATGTGCCTAACCTCATCTTGTCAAATGACACACAGACACGAGAGAAGCACGAGACATATTATTAATCACTTTATACATTTTTACATATAACGTGTACGTTGTGAATAAGATGGACAAACACAATCGGAAGAAGATTGCGCAACGACTGTGTCTGCGTGAATAGCGGGCTCTAAATAAGGGAAAAAACGAAGAAATAATACAGCAGCAGGTTAGTATAACAATTATTTTTTTCAAAGGCTTACAATTCTTAAATCTATAAATATAAATTGAATTAAATCTGACTGTAAATTAACCATACGCCAAATTATATATGCGTTGGTTGAAATATTTATTATGATACATTTGACAGATCCGGAACAGATCCTCTCAGCGAGGAACAACTCGAAATTCCTGAGGATTGGCATGTGTTGGCGCTACCACTATGTAAGTAGATTTATATTTGTTTTGTGTATCGCTTTTATGTTTCTTTACTTGGTCCGTCTCCTTTGTCAGAGCAGAAGAAGAGACAGCGTAGGCCAACCAAATAATGGTAAGCTGACAGCGTAGTTCAATCTGGTAAATGTTTTGCCATCGGTGCTGATTAGCCCGGACAGTGCAGGCTAACCGAATAATAATAAGTTAACTGCGCAGTTCAGTCAAGTGAAAGTAATTCCATCGGTGCAATTTAGCCCATAAGAAATGCACTTCGGATGGACATTACATTCAATGAACTGACTACGCTGTCAACTTACCATTATTTGGTTGGCCTTCGCTGTACAGCCTTGGACAGCGTAGGCTAACCGAACAATGACAAGTTGACTGCGTAGTTCAGTTAAGTGAAAGTAAGTCCATCGGTGCAAGTTAGCCCATTAGAAATGCACTTCGGATGGACATTACATTCACTGAACTGCACTACGCTGTCAACTTATCATTATTTGGTTAGTCTTCGCTACGGGCCCGGACAGTGTAGGCTAACCGAATAATGATAAGTTGACTGCATAGTTCAGTTAAGTGAAAGTATTTCCATCGGTGCAAGTTAGCCCATAAGAAATGCTCTTCGGACGGACATTACATTCACTGAACTGCACTACGCTGTCAACTCACCATTATTTGGTTGGTCTTCGCTGTACGGGCTCTCCTGCTTCGATTCTAATTTTCGTTAAAAAATGACCGCTCGCAGCTTTTGCAACAATTTTTTTTCTTCTTTAAAGTAGATAATTGGATGGTGAGAAAAAGGAAAAAAATAGAGCTCAATTTTGTGCCACCCTAATAAAATAATGTGCATACCTTATATAGATATATATGTAGACATTGAATTCTAAGTGGGATGAACATTTTCGTATTTTTCAGTGGCTGTCATTTCGAAATATAGGGAACACGGAATAGAAGTTCTTTCGAAGCAAATTGGACAAGCTGTTGGAGCGGTATCAAGGCCTGATTAATTCAGCAAAAGACTGGGACAAGTTTCGAGCGTCGCGTAAAAAAACGAACAGAATGCCCAATATAATGTTTCCTAGAAATGTCTGGTCATAAAAACGTTAAGCTCTGTTTACTTTATTCACGAAGTTTCTAAAGTTTTTGTTTGAAAAATATATTAGTTTATTTCGGGATGATAAGTGGAATATAATACAGTGATATATCTTAGTTTATTTCGAGTTTTTGTTCTATTACAAATACAAGAAAAATGATGTTTGTTTTCCATATAGATATATGTGAAAAATATATGTGATAAATTTTATATTAAGATTAAAAAATAAACGATCAGCGTTATTTATAAAGTGGTACCTTTTTCTCTTTTGTGTATGCGTTGTATTTTTTATTTCAGGAAAAAATCGGTCATCCTGAGCCGTGAAAAATCATATGATTTTTCATTTTGATCAAGCCGTGAAAAATTAAGCCCTTATCAGGCCTTAATTTTTTACGCTGATCAGGCCTTGATCTTTTACACTGACCAGGCCTTGATTTTTTACCCTGATCAGGCCTTGATAGTTTACCCTGATCAGGCCTTGATTTTTTACCCTGATCGGACGGAAGTCAGGGATTGTGTTTCAAAAATGATCAGGGCTTGATAAAAAATTCTGATCAAGGCTGGAAAAAGAAGTCAGGATGCCTGATCAGGTGCTTATTGTAGCTGGAGCAAGATTTCTACTCGGGTGTAATTTGACGTGCGGTTAGATGGGTAAGACGTTCACGCTACGGGTGATGTAATTTTTTTGGCTATTTAGCACCAAAATTAACCATTTCTAGCAATGGAGTAACGCAAACTAAAGCTTTGTAAACATTTAGAAAAAAAACGCCATCTTTCCGATCGTAAACTATGTATGTTCAATAGTGGACCATCAAGATTTGATGAAAGATTACGAATCTTGGCTGGCGAATGAAGAGGTGCCAATCTCAATGTCCGCGAAGTTGCCGTACTTCAGCAACACTTATTATTATTTAATGGTAGTAATAAACAATCTCGTGGCATAAATGAGGAGCTGGCGAAAAAACCAGACTTGTCCACAGTACGTCAAATTTGTTTAACTTTTATTTTTGATGTTTTTCAAACACACCTTTATTAGCTCCCGAAATGTTTTGAATCAAATCCGGCTCTTGACACCTAAAAATTTGTTAAGGCGGGATATATATTTACGACCATCAAAAAATCGATTTCTTTTTTTTCTTCTTTAAACGATAGAACTATACATGCAGAATATTTTCCCAAAGTTTTAAAGCGAAATTCGAAAAACTTCAAACGTTACAGCCCGTCAACGCTGTGCCTCACCGCTTGGATTCGGAGCGGGCGTGAACTTCAAACGCGTTTTTCTCAAAACTGCATTATCGAAATTGGCGTGCAGGATAACTTAAAAACTATTAAGCCGATTGAGTTGAAACTTGGTAGAAATATTGATAATATTGGTACCTTCTACTTGACGAAAATTGTTTTTGAAAAATTTGAAAAAAAAACTACGTTTTTAATCCACATTTTACAGAAATGTTGCGTGAAATGTTGATTTTTTTGTTGTAAATGCGTGCCATTTTCTAAAATTTGAATTTTCTTTATTTTAATTACCGTCACATCGAAACTATGCATGTTCTAAGTGAAAAAATGTTTGAACTTTTTTGCAAATCAAAGTCTACGGGAATCTAGACTGCACGCCGATTCGCAACTCCCGCGGCGACCTTTTGATGATGGATTAATTAAAAAAAATTGTTTGGCATACTTAAATATACTATTAAAGTATACCTAAAGTTCGATTATTGTAGAATAATTATTTCTCAGTTTAAAAAAATCCCTCAAGATTGCTTATTTTTTTCCTGTCTAAATGTAAATCCCGTTTTAAGCAAAAAGGCAGTTTTAGGCAAAACATAAAATAAAATAAAAAAAGACAAAAAAAAATTGACGCCGTGGGGACGAGTCCGGTTCTGTTCGCCAGCTCCTCAAATATAAACAGGCATAATTATAAATTACTCAAAATTACATTCTGAGTTGCATGAAACATTCGCTGAAGCTGTTTCTTCGTAATAAACATCGATAATGTTATACTTTTTCAAGTTAACAGTAACACAAAAGTTTTTCTTATTTACGTAATGAAAATATAAAAATGCATATATCCGCCCTTTAATTATGTATTTTACGAAAAATAAGCATCTACAGAATAAATCTATAAAATTTTTTTGAGGTTCATTGAAAAAAAACAGCGTTGTTTGACTCAACTGGACCGCTCCAACCTTCTTAACCCAACGAGATTATCGCACCGTCCGCGACCCGCGGGAACAAGTCGCGAATCAATCTCTGCCCCTCGCCTCCTTCGCCGGCTCAACAATCATACGTATATAACGGGCTTTTTAAATTTCTTCGAGTTTTGTAGACCTCGATCTATCTCCCTCTCTATCTCTTGTGACGTGTTATTTAATGGCAGCCCCGGCCAGATAATTTTTCAGAGATACGCCATCCCGAAACGCCAGCGTTTCCTTCACGCTGTGCGTTACTTATTCTCCGTTTTTTTTCGCTTCTTCGTTTGTTTTCATGAAACCGCTTATCTCGCCCGCGGAGATACGACGAGCGGTAGCGCCATCGAAAGTTTTTCGCAACCTTAATATGCACCGACCTCGGCTGGACCGACAGGAGATAGGGAATTTTTTTGACGGCGCAATTGTCCGTATGATGCGTTTGGATTAAAAAACCGAGAAATTGCAACGGTTTGCATAAAATAGTGGCCCGAGAAACGGTCGATTTTTATTATTTTTTTCTGACGAGAGTATTGCGATGACCGAGGTCGGGATTTTACACACAATTCATGCATAATTTTCCGAGTTTTAGTTTTTTTGTTGTTGGAAAATATTGATAAACAGTGGAATTATTATTATTTGAACGAAGCGCCATCGTTCAAATAATTCAATTCAATTCAATTGCATGCCAATTGGGGTATGTAGTGCTGGCAACTTTTAGACACGTGTTTTTTTTATCTGCGGAAAAACGGTCTTAAGGGGATAAACCACCCCTTAACGAAAGGTATGTCGAGGGGTGGTTTTGCAGTTTCACCCACAAGCAGTCCACCGATCTGAATGAAACAAGATCCAAAATTCTTTTAATGCAAAGCGATGAAAAATCCACTATAGAGTACTAAATTAAGGGGTGAGACGCCTTTATTTGAGTGGTCGTTTTCCCCCTTAAAATCGTTTTTCGGAGATAAATAATAAAACGTGTCTCACAGTTTTCAATGCTTTATTACATATATAAGTTTCAACAAAATCGAAGGCGGACACTTAAATGATGTTCCTTGTGAGAAAGGATTTTTCGTAAATCAACTCCTAAGGGGGTGAAATAGGGTATAAAAGTTTATATGGAAAATTGTACTCCTTGCGCGATCAACGTGGACGAAGCCGCGGGCGAAAGCTAGTAGAACATAGTTCCGAGAAAAACGCAAAAGAAAAAAGGGTAAATCATAACGAGACAAAGGGCGATCTGGCTCTTGAAAAAATCGTCATAACTCGGTCAATTCTTAAAATTTGTGAATTAAAAAAAAATGCAAATCAAAGTTATGCTCGTATAAAACTACAATAAGAAAAAGTTGTATTTTTGAGATTCCAAGCTTATGCAGACCCCTTAATTCCAATTTACAAAATGCATATATGTTGAAAAAAAATAAACACGTCAATAAATACAAACATAAATATTTGCATTGACGATGTAGATGCTAGGCGTTCGACAGCATTCGATAAAACCCTTTCGTTTGTAACATCGATAGATTCAGATATTCATCATGTCACGATTTGTGTAGTAAAAGTGTATACGACAAAATCGTTCTTGTTGAAGATCAATGAATCGGTGCAGTATTATTCCTCCACGTTTTTTGTTGATATCATTTTTTATTAACCCCTCATTCTCTTCTTTTCTATCCCTTTTTTTAAATAACGCGGCTGTACTGATCTCTATACGCTATAAAATTGCGTTTGTATTGTTTCAGACAAATGCATCGTCGGGTGTCATGGGAGTGAGTATTATTATTTACGTCACAGAATACAAATCCATCCACAATTTTAAATAACAAGAATAACAACACAACCACAATATTATTGATCACAACATTCATCATAACAATATATACTAATCATATTATTCATAAAATTCATAGTAATCATAGTAATCATAAATAATCATAAATAATCATAATTCATATTATTCATAGTAATCATAAGAACGTTAATAATAATTGTTGATAATAATATTAATATTGGAAACAGTGAACCCAAGCAAGTCGTACGTGGAGGGTCACACGTACATCTACGGTTTGGATGGAGAATCGGTAACCACAGTGAGCGAGGCGCAAGGTGAATCAAAACTGAAGATCAGCGGTATCGTCGAATTGGCTGTACAGCCCGACTGTCTTCATCAGCTGCGAGTAAAGAATCTCCAGGTCAATGGAGCGGTGAGTCATTACAAAAATCATGAAATTCCTCTTCTATTTTTTCACTCCCGATCTTCCGAACCCAAAATAAACAACAACATTTTTTGTTCAATGTTGTAGCCTGTGGGTCTCAAGGACGTGGAGAAACACGCTCTCCAATATAATTACCACGGTGGTCACATCGAC
The DNA here is from genome assembly GCA_944452715.1 of Ophion slaviceki. NCBI lineage: Eukaryota > Metazoa > Arthropoda > Insecta > Hymenoptera > Ichneumonidae > Ophion > Ophion slaviceki. Next base: position 21,064,916 of record OX101788.1, read on the forward strand.
ACGAGCGTGTGCGCCGAAGAGGGTGATTCTCAGGCTTCTCTCAACATCAAGAGGGCGGTGACATCGCTGTTCCAATCGGCCGTTATGCAAGACTCCGGTGCGACGACTCATCGCGAGGTGAGTCCATCGTCCCTCATTTTGTTCTCCACTCGAAACAAATTTCCAAATCCGGAAGGGTCTCGTTTCCACAATGTTTGTCTCCACAACGTTGAATGTCCGTTTTGTTCCGAATTTGTCTCATGCAGCGTATGAGAATGTAAAAATATCTTCTGCAATGTATATTTATATTCTTATATATATATCTCTTCTTTCTTCTTCAATGAAGAATACACCTGATGAATCAGCTGTTGTGAAGCTAACAAGAATATTGCCCAGTCGAACGTTGAGTACTCAAGGTTCTTGTAGAGTTGGTACATTATAGAATCAATGCAATATTGCAGATCTGTATTGTGCAGTTGATGCAAATCCGAATAAATACGTTGTAGGGATAATCACAAGGCTAGATCACTGTAGAGGTTCAATATTGCAAACTTGAGACTCTTGTACAGCTGATGGAGTTCCGAGTTTATCCAGATGAGAGATAAAGTCATTGTAAAGTTGAAAAAACGGACAGGCAGCGTAGCAGAGATAAACATTGTCGAAACGCGACCCTTCCTCCAAATCCAACGAAAACCAACACGACGTTACACCGAAGAAACTAACAAATCCGAAACAAAATGCAGACGGACGTGTTCGGTGGCTGCAAGACGGACTTCAATTTCCACAAAGACGGCGATGTTCTCGTCGTGAAGAAGTACAGGGATCTCGGCGATTGTTCGTATCGCGAGACGATTCGTCACGGTTTGCTGTCAGCGGCGTTTGATCCTACGGCTGAAACGCAAACGTCGCCACTTCTGGCGTCCCGTTTGACAACGGAGCAGCGTTTCGTCAACGGTATCCTGCACAAGGCTCTTTCCACCGAGGATTACGCGCTGAGGCCGTTCAGCAACGGGGACTCGGGTGCGAAAACCTTCGTCAAGATGTCGCTGACTTACAAGACCGACAAGCCCACCGCGACGCCAGCTGGTCCGGTATCTCAGCCGAAATCATTGATATTCGATCCGCCGCATCCGGTGATCGACTCGTCGGTGGACGCGATCGTCAAAGCCCTCACCGCCATGAAGGAGGAATGCCCCGGTTCCGCGGTGAAGGAACACGCCGCTACCAAGTTCGCCGAGCTCATCAAGGTACTCGGTGTTTCCAGCAAAAATGACATTCTCACGGTCTACAATCAGGTGAAATCGGGCGCTGGTTTCGACAAAAAGACAGACAAGAAGATCCTCTTGGATGCTCTCTTCCACACCGGAAGCGGCGAAGCTGCCGAAGTCGCCGTGGATTTGATCAAGAGTAACGAGGTGACGGGCCTCGAAGCGGTCGCCTACTACGCGAGTCTGGCCCTCGTACGTCACGTACATCTGCCTACGGTAACGTCGGTGACGAGCCTCCTCGATCAGCCGTCATTGCCGCGCATCGGTTATCTCGGTATCGGCCACGTGATCGGCAAGTACTGCGGGGCGCACGAGTGCGAGGACGTGCCCGAGGTGAAGGCCGCCCTCGGCAAGCTCCTCGCCAAGGTCGAAGGAACGAGCAAGTTCGACACGCGGGAAAAGGAGAGCGTCGGTATCGCGGCCCTCAAGGCGCTCGGCAATGCGAAATTCCACGACAAGGCTACCACCGATAAGATAACAAAGATCGCCGTTGACAAGAAGACGAAGAATCGCGTGAGGGTCGCCGCCATCGACGCTCTTCCCTCCACCTGCTCGATGGCCTGGAAGAAGCCACTCTTCAACGTCTTCGCCAATCGCGAGGAGGACACCGAAATCCGAATCAAGACTTATCTCGCGCTGGTACGCTGCCCGTGTCCTCACGTTGCCAAACACGTCAAGGACGTCCTCGACAAGGAGACGATCAATCAGGTCGGATCCTTCGTGACGGCCCACTTGAGAAACTTGCGCGCCAGCACGGATCCGAACAAACAGGACGCCAAGAGACACTTGGCCGAGGTCAGGCCTAGAATCAAGTTCCCCGAGGATTTCCGAAAGTTCTCGTTCAACAACGAGCTCTCGTATCACGTTGGTGCTCTGGGTATCGGCTCGAGCGCCGAGAGCAACGTCATCTACAGCCAAAAGAGCTTCGTGCCGCGTTCCGCGAGCTTCAATCTCACCACCGAGATCTTTGGGCACGCCTTCAACGTACTGGAGCTCGACGGACGAGTGGAGAATCTCGACAGGCTGATCGAGCATTACTTCGGGCCGAAGGGCGAGTTGAGGACTCACGAGCTTCCGGAATTGGCCAAGGACGGCAAAGCGTCACTGTCGCAGCTTTACGAGCGCATCAAGAAACGCTTCTACGAGGTTAGCCGCGGTCGTCGCGACGTCAAACAGGAAAGCTTGAACAAATTCGCGAAGAAGGTGAAATTGGACACGGGTAAAGTGAATTACGACGATCTCGACATCGATCTGTCCGTCAAGATGTTCGGCGTCGAGCTGGCTTACATGGATTACCAGGGTGCCGGCATTGCTGCCAATCCGACCAACTTCATCGACCGGATCTTCGAACTTCTCGATGTTGGAATAAAGGAGGCCAAGAACTTTGACAGAAAGATCGAGAGTCACGTGCACTTCTTGGATGCCGATCTTTTGTATCCGACTGGAATGGGCGTTCCGCTGAGCCTCGGTGTCACCGGTGACAGCGTCGTTCATCTTAAAACAACCGGCAGTTTCGATCTGCCGTCCATGCTGAAGAATCCCGAAACCGCCGCGTTGCGATTGGGTCTCGAGCCAAGCGCCTCCATAAGTGTCATTGGTACGATGATCATAGATGGTTTCGGTGTCGAATCGGGACTTCGCCTGATCAGCACTCTTCACACGTCAACCGGTTCCGGGATATCGATCGAAATGCTCGGAGGCAAGGGCATTGACGTGAACTTTGGAATTCCCGAGAGAAAGCAAGAGATCGTACGAGTCTCGAGCGAGGTTCTCTTCGTGACGCCAGACCCAGCCAACAAGTACGTCGCACCCAAATTCACCAAGGGCAGAGAACACAAGGACTGCTTCGAGCAATTCTCCACTCTCCTTGGCGTGACTCTTTGCGGAGAACTCACTTATCCTTACGAGAACATAGAATCGGTGCAGAAGAAGCCCGTGTTTCCTCTCAGTGGTCCGGGCACATTTGCCATCAGCGTGGAGAACAACGACGTAACGAGCTATCACGTCAGGGTACTTTACGAGGAAGAAACGGAGGCCCGAACTCTCGAGATAACCCTCGAGACACCGGGTAGCAAAACCAATAGAAAAGTGACGTTCAAGGTTGCCGGCCAAATGGGCCCCGAGGCCTTCGCCAAAGTAGCCCTTGACTCACCCTACAAGCAACTATCGGCCGAGGTACGATTGAACAATCTTCCCAAGGAGAAGACTCTTACCGTAAAGGGCATCAACGACGTCGACACGTACTTCCTACGTTTCGGCATCGCGGTTGAGTCCGGCACCAAGTACAAGCCCATACTCGAGTACAAAGTACCGGAGCACATTGAAAAATTGGCCAGCGCGAAAACTGGAGCGACGGGTCCCCACAAGCGGGACGGCCAATTGTACAAAGTCAAGGGTGACGTGGAGGTGACCGATCACGAGGGCGGCAAGAAGTGCCACTTCAACAAGGTAGTTTTCCTAGCCTCGGATCGTGAGATCGCCAGTCTCGAGGGTTACGTAACGTCCAAACCGAACGGCATCCTCGTCGATGCCAAGCTCGCTCATGGCGAAGAGAACATAGCGATAAACATGGATGCCCAGAAAATCGACAAAAAGCTCTCTCTCGATCTCACCGTCGTACCGTCCAAAGATCCGAAGAACGGATTCAAAATTCACTGGCATTACGACAGACCGGCTCAGCTCCTCGATCATCAGCTCATCCTCACCTACGGAGCCGATCTCGAATCCAAGGTCAATCGTTTAACGATAACCGACAAATTGTCGTACACCAAGTCCGAGCAACCGGTGAATGGACCTACGAGCGCATACGCACCTGCTTATCTCAAGCACGTTAACGGTCTCCGCTCCGAGTCCAAGGTGACTTGGCCGGCCGAGGGCCTCTCGAGCGAATTCGAGATCGAACTCTCGCCCACCAGTCTCGACACCGAATTCGACTTCGAATATGGCAAATTCAAGATTGGCTCGGAGCTCGAGATCACCGTCGACAAGGAACACGCCCAAGACGCCAAGTTCAAATTCAAGGCTCACTTCCTCGAGAGCAAAATCGGCCTTGAATTGAAACGCAAGAAGCTGGGCGATCACAAGAACAAACTGGAGGCTTGCCTCGAATTGCCGGGTGGTGGAAAGTACGAGGGCGAAGCCGAAGTAACCTACGACGTGACGAAGAACGACGTTAACATACAGGTCGATGCTGATCTTGGTCTCAACGGCAAGAAGGTCAAGATCGATTACGGCATCGAGGCACATCCTCTAAAGACCAACAGCCACGCCGTTCTCACCCTCGACTCGACGAAATATCTCGACTTCCTTCTGAAGCTTCAGGCTGGCTCGAATCCCCACGGTACACTCACCCTCCACGTCAAGAACGTTCTCATAGTTGGTGGTAAATTCAATTATCAGAGCGGCAAGGGTACCGCGAACTTCAACGTCGATCTTCCGACGTTGCAGCGCAAAATAAAGGGCACCGGCGAATTGAGCGTCAACGGCAATAAGCACCTCGCCAATCTCGAGATTCTTCTCGACGCTGAGAAGGATCCGAGCAAGTGTCTCAAGATATCATCAGACACGGATCTCACCAAGGAAGCGATAACTTCGAAGAACGTCGTCGAGATCGGCAAGTACAAGACCAACGTCGATTTCCACGGTGACATGAAGGACAAGGGAAAGAACGGCTACGAGGCCAAGGGCAACGCCGAGATTACCCTACCGAATGGACGCTGTCTCACACTTGGTGTAGTTCAGCATCTGCATCGTCAAGATAAGAAGAATCGCTTGAACGGCAGCTATCGGTTCTCCGACTCAATAACCAAAGGTGGCGATACTGCTAGGGTCGCGTACGAAACGGAACACGGCTGGGTCGACGGTCCCGACCACGAGTACATCACCAAGAATGCCCTTACGGCTCAGTCGTACAACGGAAAGACCGTCGAGCTCGAATTGGTCGGAAGCCACGAACGTGTACCAAATTCGGATAAGAGAAAGAGCGAGTTTGCAACTATGGTCGGAGGAACCGCCATACCAAAACGGTTTGTCTTTACCCTTAGTGGTAATTACAATGCCCTCGAAGGCGATTGGAAGATCGAATCTTTACTGGGAACAGAACTGGCTGTCCACGTGAGTACGATTGGAAAAACAGTTAGCTATTTATATCGTAACCCGTGTAGAAATTTGACTTGGGAAAAAGTACTGCCCCTGATCTGCTTTCTCTAGATAATATCAGGCTCTGGTCGGGCCTTCCACCCTGGAATAGGTTCGCAATGTAACGCGTCTAAGGCTAGGTCCCCATCTACCGTTCCCTTTCTGGGGAACTGATCAGGAATGGGTGGAGAACAAGCGGTAAATGATCAGGAAAGTTGTAGGGAATAGATCGGGAAGTAACCAGGAACAGACGAGGAAATTAAAAGTGACGTTTCAGCGTTTTTGGAATCCTTAAGGAGCTACAATCGGGAGTGTATTCAATTTCGTATTTCGACAACATATTCTTTGTTGGTTATCTACTTGCTAGGGTAGCATATGAGTGTATACATACGCTTGTTTGCATTTCCTGATAGGCAAAGAGACGGAAAAACGTACACGGATCACTATCCGAGCGAAAAATGCCTACAGTGCAGAGGGTTAATTCGCAAGTATCGCAAAATCATAAGCGCAAGTGCACACTGTAAGCACTTCTGTACGTGGTACAACTAACAGGACAAACTTTTATTCTCGTACGATGGTACCTTGCTTACGCGAAGCGCTTCGCTTATAACCACCTAACGGATTGTTGGCGAAATACATTCAGGTAATGTCTTCCCGTCAAGAACATTGATATTTCCCAACATGACGACAAGGCGTTCAAAAACCACGAATTACCTGCTTTACTATTTTGCCTCATAAAATAATTTGGCTATTCTTTATGCTCAAATCATTAGTTATCATAATCCCGGTGTCCATGATAAGCATTGTTATCCTCGTCGATTATCATTGATGAAATGAATGCTTTTAATGATGAACAGAATTACAACAGATGTATTAGTTTCATCCCAATCAATTATAAATATCTTTGATGAGGTGAAAAGCAAAGTTGCTTTTCTTTAGTTCTTAGACACAGGGTCCATTTTTCAGAACATGTCAATGTTCTGGCCGGGTAGACATTACGTGAAGATGTACTAGCTCGCAATGTATCCTGGCCAGAAGATTGTAATTTCCAAACATAAAAAGCAAGCCGCAAAAAAAATGATTTTGCGATCTTCCCGGTTTGTTCCATGGGAGGGCCTCCGATCAGGTAAATCAGACAAGGCACGTCTGGTTAGGGCCGGACACAAAGTAGGGAATGCCCGGTCACATTTCTACACGGGAAGACATCCGCCATATGCGTGTGAGGGGCTCTTGACGGGCGATTCTCCGTCATGGTGGATCTTCCGAATTTCTCAGGATGACATCGATCATGAGATACGATGATGCCTCGATATTTTCAGGGTAACGGTAAATACGCGCGCGGTGATTCGATCGACAAGCCGGTGACGAGTGAAATTCTTCTCGAATTCAAATTCCCAAGTGAGAAGCTGAGCTCGCTGAAGTTGGAATCGAGCGAGAGTTTGCTCGTGCCCCACGAGAAGGACGGCGACTTCACGTACACGGGCGTCTACGGTTTGACCTACAACGGCGACAAGAATCTCAAGGCCGAGATGGACGTACATCACAAGGGAATACCGGACGATGAGCACGTGAGCGAGGGCAAAGCGAACATAAAGCTCACCCTCCTGAGCAATTCACCGTTCAGCGTGTCGACAACCTACAAGTGTGATCCAACGAAAGACACGAAGAAGGCGAGCGGAACGTTGAACGTGAAGTACGGCGACAAGGAGGCGACTCTGGCGTCCGCTTTGACTTACACCGATGACATGAGATCGGTCAGTTTCGAGGCAAAGGGTACAACGCCACTTGCCAAATGCAGCAACGTCGAGCTCAAATTGTCACGGAAGAAGGGCGCGGATGACATCCACGCTTTTGAGGTTGTACTCGTGGCTGATGATGCCAAGTATTCCCTCGACAGTCAGGTCCAACTGAGTCCAACCGTGACGAGCATCAGCGTCGTATATGCCTGTCCCGGTGGCAAGACCGAGCTCATTAGCAAGTTCAAAGACCTCGGTGACAACGTATACGTTGGTGAGTCACGGCCATCTTCTTTTCCCTTTCGCTTCCTCATCGTGGCGAAAGTTGCGTCACCTCGTGACTTTGTCCGCGACTAATTTTCCAACCACCCCAGCCGAAAGTTTTCTCTAGCAAGACAGAAATTGTACGCGGGGTGGGCGCCCGCGTGGCGAAGTAGTTTGCCACCTACAAATGTTAAACTAGGTTCCTCGGGCTTTTTTTTCGCCTTCTAAAAGTTCGTCCGGCCTTTCCCCCAAGAAATTGCCGACTGGATAGTTTGGAATTGCATATAGAGTGAGCGAAGTACCGGGTAAGCCCGCGCAGAGACTCGAGCAGTCTCCTCTTAGTTTCCCTTTGTTCCTATATACGTGTAGGAGAAACTTGACGCTAGACGCAGTTAGAAATTACATTCGGAGGCCGCGTGGCTAGCTAATTTGCATCCTCCTCCCGTACAAGGGCCAAAGTAACATAGCGCCTGGCACTTCAGTACGAAACTTGTCGCTATCGGACCCCAGAGATTCGCGTATTGTCCCAGTGGACACGAGACGACGGAACACGAGAAGTAACTATACCGTTGTTTCTTATCCTATGAATATTCTCGTCGCAAGGTGGATGGAAGGTCAACTCGCCGAAGGGTTTCGTCGATGCGGAGGGCCGAGTGAAGATCGACGGTATCGACAATTTCCTCATCGAATTTAACTTCGACAGTGACAAGATAGCGCACCGAAAGATCCACGCGGAGATCGCGACAAAGCCTGCCCACAAATTGGGCAAGGCGATCCTCGTGACGGTCACCAGCGACGGCAAGAACATCGTCACCGGAAGGTAATAAGGGGATGATTCTTCCTCGCGTTTTTTTGCCAATAGTGCAATCGCGGATTTGCGACCCTTATGAGTAAGATCCGAATGGCCGATTCGACGGGATTGATCGACTCACATGGGCGCTCCAGTGGAATCGTGGTGATGTATATAAAGTACCCGGACAATGTTTACAGCACGAGCTACAGCAAGCGCGACGAGGCTGGCAAGGTGATCGTCGAGGGTAACGGCAATCTCAAGATTGGCGAAGATACGAAAAGCTCCAAGTTCACTTACTCCCGTAAACAATTGACCCGCGAGGTCGACGGCGAGGTCGGGGTCGCCATACTTCTCAATACGAATTTCGGACCGTTTGCAGTCGTCGGTGAACTCAAACTCTCCACCAAGGAGATTCACGTATTCAATAGCTACTGCGAGCATGGCAAGGACTGCGCTTACTTCAACATTCAATCCGCCTTTGACAGCGACAGTGAGTCACGATTATCCGATAATCAGAGATCACGAAGGCCGATGACTTTGAACAAAAGTATCGGCAGTACGTGAGCTTGTTCCTTTTAAACAAAATGTCCACCGTTCTTTTCAAGCTCATACCCAAGGAAATCATCAGCTGACTGTCGAAGTGAATCTCAAGAAGTTCAACGTTCCCGTCGAATTCGGCCTCAAAACGAACACGAAGTATGTGGCGAAAGAATTTACCTTCGATCACACCGCGAATTTGTACGTTCACACGGCCAAGGACAAGACTCAGTACTCGTCCCAAGTTTACGTTGATCCCAAGGATTCTGGTAAGTTCCAAAGATTGTCACTGATGATTTTCTTTTGCTCTTGAAAGCATTCTCACTTCGATACTTCAAATTTGATGGTTTGCCTCCATGTTTAGTTCTGATTGAACATTCGGTCTTTTTCTTTCGAACACAGTCATTGTTTTGACTCTGCCGAGCCGTGAGATCGCCATCCTGTCGTCCTACGAGATTCCCAAGAGCCGTCACTCCGGAGCTGTCAAGATGGAAGTGTCCGTCTATCTCGATAGAAAGAACAAACCCAACGACAAGACGTGCTTCGTCGCCAGTGGTGACATCAACGTAGAGAAGAACACCGCGTCCGTCAACGGCGAGGCTAAGTTCACCTATCCCTCGCAACCGAAGGTTTGTACCGGAACAAACGACGCTTGCATTGGAAGAGATAAATGCACTCGAGCGACGAGTAATTGCACGGACATTTTTGTTCCCCGCAGGAAATGTGCGTGACCGGCAGACTCCATTACGGTGGTGAAAATCTGTTGGACGCGTCCCTCGATCTCGACGTGTTCGCCAAGAAGGCCCAGAAAATTGCCGTGGCCGCGAAATTGGTGCGTGGCGCCATACGGGGAGGTTACAACGTTACGGGCCTCCTGGAGGTCCACAGCCGAGGACAACAGCTCAAGGTCGACCTCACAGAACATTTAGCCCTGACGGATCACGCGGTGAGTTTCGGCTCGTTCCTCTCGTACACGGATCAGCACCAGAAGCCGAAGAGCACCGGCTTTTTCTTCTACGTCGACACGTCGGAGGCTGCTCTTACCGTGAACGTACCAGACAAGGAACTCGTCGATATCGCAGTGGGCTACAAGATCAACAAGGACATCCAGAAGTTCAGCGGCATGTATACGATCCTGGACAATCCCACGGTCATCTCTACCTTCGAAGGACACAACTTTGCCAACTTCAAGTACCAGGTCAACGAGCAGGGTGAGTCAAGCTTCAGCTAGGGCTTTATCCGCTAGGAATTCGAAGGCAATGATCGATTGCAACTCGCACCCCTTTGATTTCTCCATCAGACAATCCGAATAACAAGCTGACGGCCAACGGACGCGTAGTTCTCGGTGAATTGGCCGAGGTGCACGCGGACGTCTTCAAGAACGGCGAGAAGAAGAACCTCTTCAACGTGCTCGTTCATCTGGACGAGAGTAAATTCCTCAAGTCTGACTTTGGCTACAACAAGGACAATCTCGTTGCGCTTATCGTGAGTATATCTCCCTCAACGCATCTACACTCAGAAAAAAGATTTATTAACGACAAAGAAGTTTGTCTCCCCGCGAATAAGCTTTCTTATTCGTACGCCGGCCTACTACGATTTTATTAACAGCTGAGAACATTTTTTATTTAAGTTTATGTTTGAGATTTACTAAGAATTTTTCTTAACATCTAATAGGGTATGAACGTTAGAAGAAATGGGTGTTTTATAAAGTAGATAGCCCAGTAATCGTCACCCTAAAGTGAGCAAAACTTATTTTAACGCGGTCCTCTAGTTTCTCGGCTGTTTTTTTACGGCTTTTTCAATAATTTTTTACGGGCAAAGCATCGAAATAATCAATCTCATTGTTTTTGCATAATCTTTATTAACATTTAAATAAGCTTTACAATTTTTTTGAAGTCAAAATATATAATAGAATAAAAGTTATAGCGGCTGACAGGAAGACATCAAGTAAAAGAGGTGCTTGACGGTGACCAAGATTGCGGCTGTTCTGCTTATCTGAAACCAAAAAACCAAACGGCATTTTAATCTTCATATTTAAGACTAGCGATTGAACTAGAGTGAATTCTAAATTACAAAAATTGACTTTTTTATACACTTTTGAAAATTACATTCTATTTTTTACTCATTTTTTCTCAAGTTTATCTGAGCGTACACTTCGATTCGTTCCAAGTACTTGCGAGGCTCATTTCCGTTACCGTATCTTCTCTTCCAGGATCATTCGCGCGAACGCGGAATCGCAGTTGCGAAACAGCTGAAGGAGGCGAGCCAGGCCGTGGCTCAGGAAGCGGCCGTCGAGCTCAAGGACCTCGTCCTACACTTGAAGAAAGCAGCCCCCAATATGAAGCCTCTCGTCGATTATTATCAGGGCGAACTGGACAAATTGAAGAACGAGCTTCACGCTGACGAGACCATCAAGGAGATCGAAGCTGCGCTGTGAGTGACGTTTCATCGTTGGCTCGAGCAGGTAACATTGCGTTCGTACAATAACCAAGGCACTTTGTATGGGAACAGGCACAAAGTATTCGGTGGGGTGATAGTCGCGGTGACGGAGACCCTCAAGCAAATGGCCAGCCAAATGGCAGAGTTGAACAAACAGTTGCACGAAGTCGTCCAGCGAATCAGCGAGGCCGTTAAATCGACGTATCCGCATCTCAAGGAATCCTACGACAAAATATTCCAAGCCGGCGTCGAGATATTCGACGCGGCGGCTAAACTCGGCACGACGTATCTCAAGGCCATTCTGCACGTCGTGAACGAGCATCAGAAGGAGATCAAACAGTTGTTGGGTGTCGCGGCGGAGCTCTTCCAGGACATCGCCAAGATAATCGTCAAGGGAACGTCCCAGATCAGGAAGGAAATCAACGACTTCGTTGTTCTCGTTGTAGAGCAAATCAAGGCACTTCCGATTTACGAATTCGTCAAGGAGAAGTACGCGGGTCTCGCGGATTATACGGTACCCGAGGCCATTTTGGGACCCATCGAGGAAGCCTATCACCAATTGTGCAAGATCCTGCCTACCGAGGAACTCAAGGATTTCTTCACCGTCACCTACGAGTACATCATGAAACACGTCAGACGCCAAAAGGTCAGATACACAAGTTTCATATTATTCCGTCACGACTGTTACTTTGGTACTCCGTGCGAGGCTCCAAGCGGAACTGGACAATGCTGATTCATGGATTGCAAACGCAGGTCGACGATCCATCGGAGATCAAGAAAATATGGGGTGCCGGAATCGAAGCTATCCAATCGATAATCTCCCTCATTCAGAGCCAAACGACCTTTGAGAAACTCTTCAACTTCTACGCTATTCGCCTTCCGACTGACTTCAGCGCGTTCAAGAATCTCCCCGGAATCGTTACCTTCAAAACGTCCATTCTCAATCTCCTGCAGAGCCACGAGCTTCCAACGCCCGCTGATGTTTACTACACTTACAGGTAAAGTTTTGCAAATAATAACCCAATCAAACCCAAACAATGAGCTTCCTTTGGTACTATGCAAATACGTGGAAGGAGCATCAATGCTGTTACAAATGTCACCAGGCCAACACGTGAAAAAATGGACATATAGAAACATATATAATTATTTATACTCATATATAACATTATATACAATTATATATGCCTCAACATGACATCATGAATGATCATACATATAGATATATTACTATGGATAGTACTTATTTTTTCTAGGTGTGGACCATATATGCCCATATATGATTGTGTATGTTGAAAAGTTGGTACTCTGAACTCGTATATGAACAAATGGTTGTATTTATGAACTCATATATGATCCAACATGTACTATACATTATCATATATAATTGTATTTGCCCCCCCCCCCCCTCAAAACCCATACATAAGCGTACATAATTGTATATGAGACCATGTATATGAACCTATATATGATGCACAAACTATGTTGGTGTCATATATAATCATATATCTAATCGTAATTATCCGCAACAATCATATTTGAACGTATATAATAACGAAAACATATACGACCATGGATATTATTCCATATATAATACCACTGCAGACTATTTTGATATCATATATGGTCATGTATACTGCGTGTCATTTTTCATATAATACTGTCTATAAGCAGCAAAATCAGCACGTGATGCAGATAATATTTTATTGTTTTATTATGGACGTACTGAAATGGTGATTTAAATAATTATTAATTTATATACAAATTATGAATATTTTTTTTCGGTATTATTTACTTACCAGCATAATATCACAAATAGGTCAACACATATTGTACTTCTTCATATAATCATATTTTACACTTGTATTTAAAAAAACAGTATTTGTACATTTGTATCTGTATACCCGGGAAAAAATGGACATATATAAACATAAATAATCATGTATGATCTTGTCATAAATAATCATGAACGAAATTTGTCTCTATGTAATCATATATAGTAATATATAGCCATATATGATCACATGTAATCATGTATGATTATATATGAGACATTCCACGCCATTTCGCTCGACCGTGACCCTGACCATTTTTAATTTTTTTAATTTTTTTTATGAAATAGTATGCTATGCAACGAGTATTTTCACAAATTTTTAAATTTTTATCGCATGTATTTCAGAAGTTACAATTTTTCGAAACATCTGGATTTCAGAAAGTTCGGTAACGCTCTAATGCTGATATCTCCTTAATTAATCGATATATCGAAAAATGTCTATAGATCGATTTTTTTCATATTAGTTCACATTTTCATAAAAAAAAGGAAAACATTTTTAATTATAGTTGTCAACATTTTTTCAGCGTGTAAAGTGAAAACTATTTTTTTCAAAGATGATTGCCATTTTTTTTTAATTCTCTAAAATAATATTTTGAATTATATGAATTTTAACGCTAGTCCCATTGTGGGCCCATTTTTCCTTGTATTTTTTTCAATCCAATTTTTAATTTTATTTTTTTTTCACGAAAATTTCGAGTGTTTCGTATGAATTACTAATAATTTGTATTACTAATAATACTCGTTAGTAATAATGATTATACTTATTTACAATTAGTAACTGTAATAATAATTTTACAATTAGTAGCCCGATCTAATATGTTGAAGAATTATTTTTCCATTACTTTCCTAGAAGAAATAATAAAAATTATGCATTATAGGAGAATATACGAATGAAACACTACCCGAAATTGCACTGTGTTGTTCCTGATAATGATGGTGCCTTAAGAGTAGAAGATTTTTAAACATCTGATCAGTTTCGATTGTGTAAACTTTTCAAACGAGTGAGCAAATAAATATCTAGCTCTCTCAAGATAACAAAAATATGTACTTAGTGTTTCATTCACATATTTTCCTATAATGCATAATTTTTATTATTTCTTCTATTCATACGAAACAGTCGAAATTTTCGTGAAAAAAAAATTGAATTTATTTTAAAAAAAATACAAGGAAAAATGGGCCCACAATGTGATTAGCGTTAAAATTCATATAATTCATCATATTATTATAGAGAATTATTTGAAAAAAAGGCAATCATCTTTTTCGACGACGATGATTAAAAAAATTTTTTTTTTTTATGAAAGTGTGAACTAATATGAAAAAATCGATCTATAGACATTTTTCGATACATCGATTAATTTAAGAGATATCGGCGTTAGAACGTTTCCGAACTTTCTGAAATCCAGATTTTTCGAAAAATTGTAACTTCTGAAATACATGCGATAAAAATTAAAAAAATTGTGAAAATACTCCTTGCATAGCATACTATTTTATTAAAAAAATAAAAAAAAATTACAAATCGTCAGGGTCACGGCCGAGCGAAATGGGGTGGATGCATATGCAATAGTATACTCGTATACTCGTATATGATTACATGTCATCATATGTGGCTATGTATTACTATCTATCATTATATAGAGACAAATTTCGTTCATGATCATTTATGACAAGATCACACACGGTTATTTATGTTTATATATGTCCATTTCTTCCCGGGAATTGATGACGACAATTCTATCAATGCGGAATGGGTTTCAGGCCCACTCAAAATCCGAGCGATTTGATACCGCCATTCAGTAAAACGGGTTCTTTCGTCGAGGGTGGACACTTTTTCACGTTCGACGGACGTCACGTGACAATGGCAGGTACCTGCGACTACATAGTCGCTCAGGATATGCGAGATGGAAATTTCTCGGTGGTCGCGAATTTGGCCGGTGGCAAATTGACGAGTGTCACCGTGACCGCCCCGGGCGAGAGCATCACCATCAAGTCCAACGGAAACGTGAGTTTATAGACGCGATAAAGTGGAACGAGCGATTTTCGTTATTCCCACACGCTTCTCGTACTCTCTCTCTCTCTCTCTCTCTCTCTCTCTCTCTCTCTCTCTTTCTCCCTCTCTCTCTCTATCTCACTCTTCGTCTATTCCTCTATTTATAGATTCTGGCTAATGGAAAACCCGGCGAATATCCGGTCAGTACGAAGAACCTTCACGCCTTCCTGACCCCACCGATCGTTAACGTCAAGTCGGACTATGGAGTTCATCTTATGTGCACTCCGAAATCCCCGATGAGCTGCGGGCTCGAGGTATCCGGCTTCTATCTCGGAAAGGTCCGCGGTATCCTCGGAGACGGCAACAACGAGCCCTATGACGACTTTACTCTCCCCTCGGGTCACGTAAGTTTTTTATGACGCATCGTGACAGCCAGTGTGTTGGATATAAAGAGGAAGAAGAAGCTGGACAACTTTTTTTTTCCGCTTGCCGGCTTGTATGAGTGGGAAATGGGCGTGTGAATATAATATAACACTCTTATCATACGATATATGTGTATATATATACACAGGGTGTCCTGTTATGAATGGATAATCCTGCAATTGTCGATAGGTCAGATCATGTTCTACTAAATGCTTGAATTTCAGTTTAGTAAAAGACCCACGGTTTTCGAAATAAAAATCATTTGCTTTTGGTTTTTCGCATGCCATTTCTAGATGAGATAACTTTTTTTACCCGGTTAAAAAAATGCTCTTTGTTATTTTTTTTAATCTAGGAAAGTCTTCTCTTCAACCTTAAATGTTAAGGGGTTAGGCCACTCTAGAGGCCGAAGAAATAAGCTTTTGGGTATTTTTTTTTCTGAAAAACTGCAAAATAAATCGAGATTACAAAAAGGGTGTTTATCATACATATCAGTGACTGTATACAATAATTTTTTTTAAGCGATTAATTTCAAAATGGCGGCTGTGCAGCGTTGATCTCAAAACTCAATTTTTTTTTATTGCATAGTTCGTTTGTTATTAACAATTATCTGACGATTTTTAGGCAAATTTTTCACTTTCCAAAAATTTGCCTAACAAATCGTTAGATAATTGTTAATAACAAATGAACTATGCAATATAAAAAAAAATCCTACGTACTTCCATAGACTGTATTTTTCAAAGTATATTCAACATTTCAAGTGAATTGGTTGAAAATTGTCTGAGTTATGTTTCCGGCCAACTTAAAAAATGCAGTTTTGAGATAAACGCTGCACAGCCGCCATTTTGAAATTAATCGTTTAAAAAAAATGTTGTATACAGTCACTGATATGTATGATCAACACCCTTTTTGTAATCTTGATTTATTTTGTAGTTTTTCTGAAAAAAAATCCCCAAAAAGCCTATTTTTCGGCCTCTAGAGTCGCCTAAGGCCTTAAGTTTGGAGAACTCGGATTAAGGGGTTACACGTAAACGTCTGAAATTTAGCAATTGTACGCAATTATTTTCGGTCGAAGGACAAGTAAAAGCATAATAATATTGAAGGATGTTATTAGTCGTATCTACAAGGAAATAAAACCAAATTATATTAATAAATTTTGCAAAATGGTGACATTTTAGGCCTTAAGGTAATCCTATCGCTTCACACTAGTCACACCACTGATCATACTTGAGACTTGTACGATTTATATGACTAACATATATAAAAAAAAATTGTAACAACTAAAATTTCCATGTGTAAACTGTTTAATGAATCTTCACATTTAATTAGAAAAATAAAAAAATAGTTATTCCAACGATTAGCGCAGTATTTCTAGGTTTGATATTTGGCAACATTGGTTCTATCTCCGTCTCTTTTTACTCAACCAGGCGAGTTTAACCTGCATGCTTTTGAACGTCGATCTGTCAAAACAATGTCAGGTGCGGGAAATATAAAGCATTGTATTCGGGCCGCGACTGGTAAAAAGCGTGGAAAATTTGTGTCGGCGAAATATGTCGGTTAAAAATGAAATATGTGTGGAAATTCGAATGAGTGAGATGAGGTTAGGACTGCAGTCAGCTGTTGCCTTGCTGTCACTTCTCTTTATCGTAGCAAGTGGTAATAAATCCAACACCGGAAGTTCAAATTAAACTTGATATTACATAAAAATTAGGTCAATAAGCGTAATTTTGTCTCAGAGCATTGGATTCCACAAGTGTTAAGTATGTCAATCTGATTATTTTTAAGAATCTGACGGATTCCCACTATTATATACATTTTTGTAGCGACCTGAATTTGGGTTTTTGTATGTCGTCTCGGAATTCATTCACAAAAACACGTATTTTCATTTTTTTTCCCCTGTAATTATGTCGATAACCGACCCTGAAATTTTACAGAGACGATTATGAATATATTTAGTCAAGCTCAAAAAAAAACTAAAATCCTATGGATTGAAGCCTGGCGATAGTATTACCTTGAGGAAACTTTATGAAAAAAGATCTTATGCAGAATTTTCACACAAACCAATGCGAACATCTGAGTTTGATATCCTGCGGTATAAAAAAATATACTACGCTTATCCTGCCAATTACTTAAAAAAGTTGCTTACTTATTATCGATTCATTTTATTTGTAGAAATGGCATGCGAAAAAAAGCAGATTATTTATTTTTTAAAATAACATAAAGCCCAAAATCTTGAAAACCGTGGGACTTTTATCAAACTGAAATTCCAGGATATAGTACGACATGATATGCCCATCGAGAGTTGCCGGATTATCCATTCATAACAGGACACCCTGTATCTATATATACTGGTTGAGGCAACAACTATTCGCAGTGGAAATATTTTCTAACCTATCAGACTTAGGAGAGAACTTTTCCTGCAAAAGTTGCACAGTTCGGAGGAGGTCACCGGTGGTGGCTACGAGGTTCACCCAGGT
This sequence comes from Ophion slaviceki, assembly GCA_944452715.1. NCBI lineage: Eukaryota > Metazoa > Arthropoda > Insecta > Hymenoptera > Ichneumonidae > Ophion > Ophion slaviceki. Next base: position 21,082,784 of record OX101788.1, read on the forward strand.
GAAGCCCCTTCGGAGATTTCAAAGTCACCTCAATTTGTTTAACGGGGCCACTTTTTTTTCTTTCGAATTCTATCAAACAATTAAAAAAAAGATCACACACCAAATTTTAAGATGATCGATTAAGATTTGCTATGAAAAATCGATAAAATTTTTTTTTATTGACGAAATAAAATACATAAATGAAAAACAAAGAAAAATATTCTTAGTTGCGATCAATGTAAACAAAGCCGTAAGACTTATTTGGATTTTGCTTAGTGTTAAACTATTGAAACCTCAATTAGAGCCTGTTCGTTAATACAGACTGACGTGATTGATAAGACAATACAATCAATGCGAATCGGATTACAAGCACTTTCAGCACCTTCCGTAGCAGTAAGGGTTTGTACCGTTCTTTTAATCGATTTAGGCTAAGAACAACGAAATTCTTGTGTTTTCGATTTTTTATGCTAATTCTCGAATTAGCATAAAATTGACCATCTTGAAATTTGGTGTGTGAACTTATTTTTAGTTTCATGATCAAATTATGAAAATAATAGTGGTCCCATTTTAAAAAATGGAGGTGACCTTTGTATGTGCGAAGTGCTTCCGGCTGGATGAACCTCGTAGTCAGCACTCGATGATGCCCTCCGAACTATGCAACTTATGTAGGAAAAGTTTTCTCCTAAGTCTAATAGGCTAGAAGATATTTCTACTGTTAATAGTTGTTGGCTCACTCGGTATACACATAGAATGATCGACGTTGATTATTTTATTACAATTAGAAGTTTATTTATCAATTGTACAGACCAGATAAAATAGATCTGGATATATATTAGGTGTAGTAAAAAAAATCCATTATTTTTGCATGAAATTAAAGGCAAAAATAATGGATTTCTTTTTACTACACCTAATATATATATATGGGGTATTCCAGCTCCACTCAGACAACTATTTCACCATTGTTGATTATAGATTTCCATAGTGGAAAACCTCTTTCCCGGTGTAAAAAAAACACCTATTTTTGTTTAAATTCCCCCCCCCCCCCTCACCTTTTGTCCTTTTGCGGCTGCAAAAATTGAGAAGTCCACTCGGGCCGCATTTTTCATTCTGAAAAAACTTAGATATGTTTTAGACCTATTTGCTGTATTTTTCACCAAGCTCAACTTGTGCTTCCGATATTTATTAATTTTTTTGGTGAAATCTCGATGTTGGGGGAAATTGTTCGTCAGTTTGGAAGTCAGAAGAATACTTTTTGGTCTGCATATATATCCCAGTCGAATTGAATTTCATCTGAAATCATATTTTTGAAGTTTTTTTTTACTTGCAAGACGGACATATGTAAGCAACGATGGTGAGGGAAACAGTTGTCTGAGTTGAGCTGGAATACCCCATATACACTACCGGCCAAAAGTTTTCGGACACTTCAGATAATTGCAAAACTTTCGATGACTGGATAATTGCAAAATTAGATTAGAATAATATATTATACTATAATAACCTATATTATTCTAATATAAGTTATTATAGTATGGATATAGTATCTTCATAAAATAATAAATTGAATCAATTATATTATTCTAACATTATGTGGCAATTATTCAGTGCTCGAAAGTTTTGCAATTATCTGTGTGATCGTGTACATATACGAAGAGATTTACTAACAATAAGTATTATATAACTATTTTAAATTACACTTCTAATTTTGTATGATAGTAAACTTTTTTAAGGATCCAGTCCACTTTGGAGCCACGAAAAAAGGCTATTTTCGCGATTTTTTAAAAGGATTTCATAAAAGATATAAACATAAAAGTTGTTGGGCTTCATAAAGTCTTGAAATACATTAAAAAAAAATTTAATTAATTTTTATTCATTTTTAAGTACAAAAACTATAGTTTAACGTAACGCCTCAAAAATAGGTGGGCTAGGTAGCTCCATCACAACTCGGCAACGGCTTGTCTGAAACAAAAAAATCAAAGTCCATTAGATTCAGTACGACACCAGCTACAAAATGACCCTCGGATATAAAGTTTTATCAAAAATAAAAAAAATGGCAGATGAAAAACGAAAAAAAAAGTAAAAAAAACCGCGTTTTTTCGCAGTTTTTCGCAAAAAAGAGTAAAAATCAAAATTTTAAAACCATCGAGGGTCATCTTGTTGCGAACCATGTTTACAATATGTGGTTCAAATTTCAAGAGAATCGATTTATTAGTTTTAGAGATACGGTGGAGCTATATTTTGAAAACGTTGTTTCGAGAAAACCGCGTTTGAAGTTTGTACTATGAAAAACTCTTACCTAAACTCAATCGGCAATTCCTGCACCGTACAAAATCCCTTCTGATTGCTCGTCATCGTCGATTTCCTCGAGTCTCGCTCGCTTTCGATTTTTTGAAATGTTCAAAGTGGACTGTCCCCTTAAATCCGGATCTTATCCACAAACGCCTGTCGCGTAATCGAGTCCTACTGCTTCCAATATAGATAACAGAAGACGAGACAGAGTTTGGCAATGCTTACAAATTGAACGCGGGATGCCCCGCTGCACCGGCTGTGGATCACAAGTCTCATCAGCGCGATCCCACTTGTACCGAATACTTTAGCGGCAATTCTCCAATGAGGTTCGTATTCGCTGCTCGTTCCTATACACATGCGAAAACGTACGATTACCTTCCGTAAAAAGACAAAAAAACTGTAGAAATCGGCACATACCGAATGTCGTGTTTGTTTATGGATTCGACGGATATTGTTGCAACGTTGATTTTTGAGGTGGTTGTGGGTAGAGAAAGAAATGAACGATGTACGTTTTCGTCGTTGTTCGCAGTGGCTGCTTCAAATACGTTGATCCGGCGAATTACCGTCAAGCGTGCGATCACGCGGTAAGTGCCGGTACTCATCAGGCGGCCTGTCTCATTTCCGGTGCTTACTGGGCCGCTTGTCTCAACCAGCGTGTCTTCACTTCCATTCCTAGCGCTTGTGGTGAGTCGATCCCTCGAATTACAATGGTACATCGTTGGGGGAGGAGACTTCGCCGTGTCTCTTTCCCGCCCCTGGCTCGTGTAACTCTATCGTGTCAATAGTCAATGACCTCGTTCGTAATTACCAGTAGTCATTGGCTGGAAACTATTGTAGTCCAGCGAATGATGAATATTGTGAAACTACACGAAATACTAACTTCCGCCCGCGTCGATACACGCAAGCAATACAATTTTCCATACAAACTACACTTTACACTCCATTTTACACTTTTACACAAACTTTTACACTTTACAAACTTTTTCCATACAAACAATTTTCCATACAAACTTTTACACCCCATTTCACCCCTTTAGAAGTTGATTTCCGAAAAATCCTTTCTTAGTGCACCTCTACACTTACTAAGGAACACATCACCCAAATTGCATGGTTTTGGTTTGGTTTGACAAAGGTGGTTTATTTTTCAGTATACATTTGTAAGTAACAAACTACCTTATAAGAACTTAAACAGTATCGGAGGTCAATATCATTTTGGATTGTCGTCGAATGACGTTTCTAACCAAAAATCAGTTTACATAGTTTGTATTTTGAACTTCAGATCGTTGATCTGTCTTTGTGGTTGAATATCGTATCCTTTCTTTTATGTATATGTGTGCTATGGTAAAACAATTTTTTTAATAAAAAAACCATTGCTACAGTTTTCGTCGAAGACTTTTCTGGGGGGAGGGATGGGAAGAGGGCGAGGAGGGGAGGAGGAGGAGGGATAATTATTTACAGTATGTACAACGTTTGGGCGCTGGTGCACCTGACGACCCAATTTGCATGCTTCTATCTCCAGCGGTCCAGGCTGTGCGTTTTCTATACAGTTGCATGCAAAAGTGTCCGGCCAAAGATAATTTTATGATGGAGTAACGTTTAAAGGATGCAAAATGGAAACACAAACATCGTAAAGTTCCTTTATTATGCAATCGAAACGTGTTATTGAAAAATTGTATATAACTATTCGTAATTATTTATAACCAAAATAACAATTTTCGCTTTTTCATAACTATCCGGCCAAGTACGAATTACGCGCTATATACGAAGAAAAAATATAGTAACTCAAGAAAAAAAATTGAAAGCGGTAATAAGTGTAAGATTTTCATCAATACTTGGTAGCCATGCCCTTCGAAGGTATCACGGCAGCACATCGGTGAGGCATCGATTCAATAAGTTTGATGACTCTAGCTTGAGAGATATTTTTCCACTCTTCTTGAACTTTTCCCCACAAAGCAGCTTTATTGGCACAATGTTCAGTTCCTACTCTTAGTTTTCACTCTTGCCATAAATGTTCTATGGGATTCAAGTCCGGAGATTGACTCGGCCACTCTGAAACGCGAATATTTTTCTTGCTAAAAACCTGCTGAAGGAGCTGTGATCGATGTTTTGGAACATTATCTTGCTGCAAAATCTATCCTCGTGGCATATTCTGACGAGCGTAAGGCAGCATTTCTTTTAATATAATATCTCTATATATAGCAGAGTTCATAGTGCCTTCAATTTTTAAGATTGGACCGACACCTTTCCAAGAGAATGCACCCCATAGCACGATGCTACCTCCACCCTGTTTCACAGTTGGTGTTTGATATCGCGAATCATTTCTAGTTCCTTTTGGTCGTCGAACGTACCTTCTCCCATCATTTCCGAACAAATTAATTTTAGTTTCGTCTGAGAACAGCACTTTTTTCCAATCTTCAACAGTCCAGCTCTGGTATTTTTTCGCGAATTCTAATCTGACCTTATTTTTTTTACTGATGAGCGGTTTTTTAACTCAAACACGTCCGAAAAGTCCCACTTCTGTCAGTCTGCGTGAAACAGTACTTTGGCTAATGTCAGCCAAATTTTCTTCGCGTAATTCACGTGCGATGATTGCAGCATTCTTTTTTACGTCTGCGACAGCCTTTCTTTTGATCACTTTATCGACACGATTAGTTGTTTTCCTAGGTCTCCCAGGACAGTATTTATCTTCTAGAGTACCTGTAGTCTTGAATTTATTTATTATATCGGTAACAGTCGATTTTCCAATCGCCAACATTTTAGCTATTTCACGTGAAACTTTTCCTTCGTTGTGCAACTTGATAACCACTTTACGTATATCCAAAGACGTGCGTTTCGACATCTTGACTGAGTGTTACTGATCGTACAATGCAAAAAGAGCAGAGCTCTCAATGTTTACATGATTTCGCGACTGATAACGTGAACAAAGCGAAGCGAATTATACCTTTTTGGAATTTGGCCGGACATTTATGAAGCAGCAAAACGTGTTATTTTTCTCACAAATCATCGTTAATCGTTATGAACAATTTTTGAATTACATATTGTGATTGCATAATAAAAGAACTTTACGATGATATATTTGTGTTTCCATTTTGCATCCTTGAAACGTTACTCAATCATAAAATTATCTTTGGCCGGACACTATTGCATGCAACTGTACGTCAATCATTCAGCCAGTCAGTCAATCACGGAACTGCTTTATACGTATAGATGAGCGCATTGATACGATAAGTCATCATCCCACAAAGACACCAAATTACAGACACTTGCATTTCTTTTCAACCGTATCAACTGCAAGAAAACCCAAACATCGTCCACATCAATTTATCGGAAAGTCAACGACTCCTGCACGCTTCGCACTCGCGCGTGTTCTTATTTATTCGTTATCTTGTTGTGTCCGTTCAATCAGGAAAGTGCAAAGTCAAGAGCGACGAGATTGCCGTTGGCGATACCTTCAGCGTGAAAGTACCGCAAAAGGAGGCCGACGTGCTCATAGTCGTGGAGCAGGAAATCCAGAACGAGAAGATCTTCAAAGAGCTCGTTCAGCCTTTGATCACTGACATTAAATCCGAACTCAAACACAACGGCATCACGTGAGTAGCGCGATTCCGCTCCCCAGATAAATCCATCGAATCATCCCATCTCGCAATCGCTAATTTTCCATTTTTCCAACGATCCGTAGAGACGTGCACGTCGGTGTGATCGGCTTTGGCGATCACATGAAGTGGCCTCAGCACTATACGACTGGCGGCAGCATGAACATCGATGGCGACATTAACAACATGAAATTCGTCCCGCGAAACCGACTGATAACACTCGAGGTAATTTGCCGCGAACCGAGAGTTATTTTTGTCGCGCTTCGCGAAACCGCCGCTAGGTGGCTCGAGACCGAGCGCTCTCGCGTCAGCGACGCAGCGCTCCCTAGCCTATAAGTCCCGCTGGAGAGTGACTTTTCAGTCTTATGCTTCCCATCTTTCCTGTGTTCTTTCGTCACGTGTACAACTGCGTATCCATAAGTTTTAAAACCCACACGTTCGGGCTGTTTCATTGTTGAATTACAGGAAGCCAAAGACGGTAATTTAGAAACGAGAGTGAAGTATCTGAAACAACGGCTCGACGTTGAGCTCGGCACGTTCCAGCTCACCGACGCTTACGAGGAGGCCATTCGTTATCCCTTCAGACCCGGCGCGTCCAAGGTCGTCGTTGGCGTCCTCGCTACACCCTGTGAGAAGAGCCCACTTCCGCTTTCCGTGAGTATATGTACACAGAGGACTGACTCGTTCGTTTATATATCTATACGGGGAAATGTTATTTTGAACTTGATTTATTCGTGTTGTTTTCTGTCGGCTGATTCAGATTTGCCATTGATAGGATTTCAATGCGGGCGATGCCGAGGGCACAGCTAATATACGTTAACAGCTATTATAACCGACAACCTCAATATGTTCAAGTTCACAGGGTTGGAATGCAACGAAACGTAATCTTTTGGGAACTCCCAGAGTTTTGTTCGGTACATCTGCGTTACGATAATTGGTCAAACGTTTTTTTGGTCTACTGATTAGAAATGTACAGTAGACTGGCCCAAAAAAAAGATTTTTTTTTTTCAATGGAATTTTTTGTTGTAAATGTTGTTGACAATGACAAAAAATGAGCGCTGACCATATTTTAGCCCTTTATGTCAATATTTAGAGGTCCCTCATCGCAATTTACTATTTCCCATGCATTTAAAATGCTAAAAGGTTTTTTTCGCGGCTTCTCAGCGTTATTACTCGCCTACGGGTAAACACACGGAAATGTCCAAAACATCGTTTTATAGGAAATTTAACGCTCTACAAAATAGGTCCTTAACCTTCGTACGATAAATTCACTCGATCGAATTTTATTCAACCTCAAAGTTGAATCTATGATAAATTTAATGATTTAGTGAGATTTTTGGACTTTTACAACGAAATTATGGTTTTTTTCTGATTCATCTTAATAAGTGTTGTATCCTTTTCAAATTATTCCCTAGATAGTTTCTAAAATTCCTAATATATTTAAATTTATTGTTATTTAAAAGTACATTAGTACAAAAATCTATTCTTAAACCGAATTCAATTCCCGTAGCATGATAAATAAATATCTAGGGAATAATTTAATAAGAATTTAATAAGGATCTTTTCAAGATGAATCACAAAAAAAACAACAAAAAAATCAATAATTTTATCACAAAACTCCAAAAATCTCACAAAATCATGAAATTCATCATCGCTTCAACTTTAATGTTGTATAAAATTTGAACGAGTGAATTTATCGTGTGAAGGCTAAGGACCTTTTTTGTAGAGCGTTAAATTTTCTATAACCAATATTTTTAGGAGTTTCCGTGTGTTTACTCGTAGGCGAGTTATAAAGCTCAGACGCGTCAAACAAAACTTTTACCATGTTAAATGAATGGGAAATAAAAAATCGCGATGAGGGACCTCTCAATATTAATACAAAGGGCTAAAATTTGGTCAGCACTCATTTTTTTATCATTCTCATCAACGTTTTCAACAAAAATTTTAAAAAATTTCAATTTTTTTTTGGGCCAGTCGAACAGTTCGAATTTGCAAAGAATATTTTGTTCATGATGAAAATAGAGAAATACAAGAAAGGGTTTACGTTGCACTTCAACGATGCTTCGACACCTATGTAAACGTAGTTTCAAAAAAATCATGATTGAATTTGTAAATATTAAGTACAAATTATCATAGAAATATATGATTGTAAGTCCATTTATGTTCGGTATGAAGACGATAATGGTATTTTCAGCTTCAACAGCTAAGGCTCGTCATGGGTCAAAAAGTGTATCGGGATCTCGGCCTGACGTATTATCATATCGCTTACCTGGATGAGATTCTCGTTTCCGGCAAGCCGCAAAAGAACGTAATCGGCTTTGACGCCCACAGCGCTTATACTTTCGGCGACAGCAAGAAGAAGCCTCTCGAGGGAAACACCGAAATGAAGAACAATCTCGTTCTTCAGAACAACGACGTTTGCGCCAATTTCGCTGTTGCCGTAAGTACATCGACGTCGTCGTTCGGTCTTTTTGCGATCCGCTTTTTTACACTCCCACGCTATGATCAATGGACCCAAGCTTTTTTGAGCACTTTTGTCAATCAAATTCTTTTTTGGAGTTCCGCCTGACGTCCGAGACTTGTTCCTCAAAAAAGAAAAAATATAGTGCACTTTTGTGACGGACAGTATTTGCCAGAAAAAATCGAGCATTCTGGACAAAAAATCGAAATTTAGTTTTGAGTACAGCAGAATGAAGATAATTGAATTCCACATACAAAACACTCTTAAAAAACTTTTACTGTGCATCCCGTCATCTAGAAAAAAACTATCAAAGATGCATTTTCAAGTGAATCAATGGAATTTAATTCCACTCAAGAAAAGTTGTGTTTCGTATTCGGAATTTACCAATTTTTCCCCCCTTATTCTAGATGGTTCAAAGCATGCCTTAAGCCAATGGAAAAATCCATTTGTTGAAAATTCTACAGTAGTGTTACCCCTTAATATCGCAATATGAGATTTGAGTTTTTCCGTATTATTATCGACATTTGACATATGACCATATCAACATTATCGGCATTTGACATATGACATGACATTATCGACATTATTGACATTATCGACATTATCGACATTATCGACATTATCGACATTATCAACATTATCGACATTATCAACATTATTGACATTTAACACATGACATATGACATTATCAACATTTGACATATGACACATGACATTATCAACATTATCGACATTATCGACAGTATCAACATTATGGACATTATGAACATTATCGACATTATCAACATTATCGACATTATCAACATTATCGACATTTAACATATGCCATATGACATTATCAACATTTGACATATGACACGTGACATTATCAACATTATCGACATTATCAACATTATTGACATTTAACACATGACATATGACATTATCAACATTTGACATATGACACATGACATTATCAACATTATCGACATTATCAACATTATCGACATTATCGACATTATCGACATTATCGACATTATCCACATTATCGACATTATCGACATTATCAACATTATCGACATCATCAACATTATCAACATTATCGACATTATCCACATTATCGACATTATCAACATTATCGACATTATCAACATTATCGACATTATCAACATTATCGACATTATCAACATTATCGACATTCAACATATGCCATATGACATTATCAACATTTGACATATGACACATGACATTATCAACATTATCGACATTATCAACATTATCGACAGTATCAACGTTATCGACATTATCACCATTATCGACATTATCGACATTATCGACATTATCGACATTATCGACATTATCGACATTATCGACATTATCGACATTATCAACATTATCGAAATTATCCACATTATCGATATTATCGACATTATCGACATTATCGACATTATCGACATTATCAACATTATCGACATTTGCCATATGACGATATGAAATTTCAGGTTTTCCGTATTAATATCGCAATATGACATTTAAAGTACTTCCGTATTATCTACATTCTGATAGATTCAAAATGGAATCACGTTTTTTCCTGAGTGCTCAATTTTCTTTGTTCAATTTTACTCACCATAAAAATACGCTATATTTTTTTCAAAGACTTGAAAACCTTTAAATATATTTTTTCTCGGTCGCGAAATCTCCGTGTGACACTAAAAAAAAACATGCGCACCTTAGAATTGTCACGCCGTACATCTGCAATTCCAAATTTCGGCTACTTTTACCAGAGATTGTACGTCCCACACATTAATTTATCACGCTCCTGTCAGCTACAATACGGAAAACCTCAAATGTCATATTGCGATATTAAGGGGTAACACCACTGTGGAATTTTCCAAAAATTGATTTTTTCATTGGCTTAAGGGTTGCTTCGAACCATCTAGAATAAGAGGACAAAAATTTGGTACCTGTAAAAAACGGCACGCAGCATAACTCCAACAATTTTCATTCCATTCACTCCAAATTTCGACCACATCTTTAAAATAACATTGCGAAGAGAAATACGTACGCGATGTTCCATCAGTCAATTATAACATTATTTATTAACGCATGATTGTCCTTTTTTTCTATTGAAAATTGAATTTTGACTTTAAATGCTTGCTAATTACACAAAAATTATTATTTTCAAAATCCCCTACGTATTTCTCTAGCTATACGCATGTAAATTAATATAAATTTTTTTCCACATTCAAATTCCCGTCAGTTTTGCCACGATTCCGCCAAAATGTCAACATTTTGCAAAATTTATTAATACAATTTGTTTTCATTTCCTTGGAGATACGACTTATAACATCCTTCAATATCATTATGCTTTTACTTGTACTTCGACCGAAAAAAAATTGCAAAAAATTGTAAAATTTCAGACGTTTACGTGTAACCCCTTAATCCGAGTTCTCCAAACTTAAGGCCTTAGGCCACTCTAGAGGCCGAAAAATAGGCTTTTTGGGGATTAAAAAAAACTACAAAATAAATCGAGATTATAAAAAAGGGTGTTCATCATACATATCAGTGACGTTATACAATAATTTTTTTGAAGCGATTAATTTCAAAATGGCGGCTGTGCAGCGTTTATCTCAAAATTGAATTTTTTAAGCTGGCCGGAAACATAACTCAGACAATTTTCAACCGATTCACTTGAAACGTTGAATATATGTTGAAAAATACATTGTCTATGGAAGTACGTAGGATTTTTTTTATATTCCATATTTCATCCGTTATTAACAATTATCTGACGATTTTTTAGGCAAATTTTTTACTTTCCAAAAACTTGCCTAAAAAATCGTTAATGACAAATGAACTATGCAATTAAAAAAAATCCTACGTACTTCCATAGACAATATATTTTTCAAGATATATTCAACATTTCAAGTGAATCGGTTAAAAATTGTCTCAGTTATGTTTCCGGCCAACTTAAAAAATGCACTTTTGAGATAAACGCTGCACAGCCGTTATTTTGAAATTAAGGAGACATATACACCTAGGAGCCGGAAAATGGTCATTTTTCTGAATTTTTTCAAGGAAAACTATTTGAAATTTCGGATTGGGGTTTTAATTATCTAATATACATTGAAAAATATGTTTAATTTTCTTTATTTAAAAATATCAAAAATATACAAGGATATTATATGATCCTTGGAGCGTCGTAAAAAAATCTGCGTATACGGTACCCACTGGCGTTTCTTCAAAAATCATCTGAAAAAAAAACCAAAAAGATTATTAAATTAGATACTATAATCTAGTACTTGTCATAGCCGATTTTGGAAATATCGTTTTATGACAAAATGGCGGACGTTTGAACATAAATAGTGATTTTTGGGCAAAAAATTAGTTATTATTTTGCCTATAAAACAAAAACTAAGTAACGGAAAAAAAATCCTATGCCAAGTACTAGATAATGGTGTATAGAATGACCACAAAAAACCTCAAGGCAATCGGTTCATTGGTTTTCGAGAAATTTTGGGTACCGATTTGAAAAACGTGGTTTTGAGAAAAACGCGTTTGAAATTTTGGGAATGAATAAATCATGAAATTTGTCAACTTGCATGGAATCATCGATACCAGGCCCATAGTGTAGGTCTTCTACGGTCGACGGAATGTTCATAGCTTCTAAATCCTCGACCTCGACCATCTACGTGTATATCTCTCCTTAATAGCTTCAAAAAAATTATCGTATACAGTCACTTATGTGTATGATAAACACCCTTTTTTGTAATCTCGATTTATTTTATAGTTTTTCCGAAAAAAAAATCCCCAAAAAGCCTATTTTTTGGCCTCTAGAGTGGTCTAACCCCTTAAAAAAACCCGTCAACATTTAATTCCGCCTTCACGAAAATTGACCGTCTTTTTTTCCCTCGCTCGCGTCGGCAGTCCGGTGGTGCGGCGTTCGCGGTCGATCATTTCCACGACGCGAAGCCCAACCAGAAGAAGCAGTTCGCCCAGGTGGCCGCGAGGAGGATCGTCGAGGGTCTCGTTAATACGGAACTCGAGGAGGACTGCGTTTGCCAATTGAACCTTGGCATCGACGCGCGTCCGCGTTGCAAAATCGTCGGTCGCAAGCAGAAGGAACGCCTGGCGGTAATTTTTTCATCCATTTTTAATCTCCCCCTTTCTTCTCTCAAATTATCCCAAAAACCTTAAAAAACCAAGAAAAACAACGCGTCTCAACGAGTCTCTCATTTATTTTCGTTACAGAGGCACGCCAAAGCCGGCGCGAGGGGCTAAGGACGCCAAATTCCAGCATAATGTCAGCTATTATTAACAAGTAATTAGGCGTATGTATTTGTAATGTTTTTTTTTTTCGTTTTCTTCATTGTATAATGCCGATGAGGTCGCGCGATCGTCTCCGAGATTCTCCACGCAATCTCACTCGTGTCTCGTCAGCCTCGATGGTTTCGATACTCTTCTCTCCCTTTCATTGTGTGTTAGTTTTAAGTTGAAACGATACACGCGACGATGATCCACGCAGACGCGGGAAATGAGACGCACAGTAGCGATGGTGCAATGCAATTTTACACACGTGGGTAGCCTGTTTATAACGATTGAACGAATTTTCGGAGACCTTCCCGTGCGACTGTTTGTGAATAAACGTGAACTTTGTAACTAATGTGGTCGGATATAGCCAAATGCGGAAGTCGGCGTTTCGCATTTTTATTTCGCACCCTCTTCTTCCTTTCCTTCTTCCTTTTCTTCATTATCATCATGGAGACTAGATACGGGAGCTTAAACTCGGCATTCTAATGGGTGAGATGCAGCCAGAGGCGAGAAAACGAGCATTTTCAATAAAAAAAAAATTTATAGTAATTAAGTTTGTTTTACGAAAGTGGTTACGCAGACTTTTCATGTTATATTTCAACTTGACTTGTACTAATTTTCAAAGAAAAATATTGATTATTTATAAAAATATCGCCATGTTTGTCGGAGCCCCTTCGGCATGTAGTGCTTTGCGGTGACCATCATAAAATGTTACTGGATCATCTGAAATACAAAAAAAAAAAATTAACAAAATAAAAAATTAACGAAATGTCGGCTTCCGACAGATAACTTTCGATTTTCGACAAAAAAATCGCACGTCTATTGTTAAAAAAAAAATAGAAATTTTCAACAAAAATGAAAATTCTTCGATTAAGGACTAGTTTTTACCGCGGTCCTCTAGTTTCTCGGCGGTTTTTTACGGCTTTTTCAATAATTTTTTACGGGCAAAGCATCGAAATAATCAATCTCATTGTTTTTGCATAGTCTTTATTAACATTTAAATAAGCTTTACAAATTTTTTGAAGTCAAAATATATAATAGAATAAAAGTTATAGTGGCCGACAGGAAGACATCAAGTAAAAGAGGTGCTTGACGCTGACCAAGATTGCGGCTGTTCTGCTTATCTGAAATCAAAAAACCAAACGGTATTTTAATCTTCATATTTGAGACTAGCGATTGAACTAGAGTGAATTCGAAATTACAAAAATTGACTTTTTTATACACTTTTGAAAATTACATTCTATTTTTTACTCATTTTTTCTTAAGTTTTTCGCTCGTACAAAAAAACTATCGAAGCAATCATGATAATCCTAGTTCAATCGCTGGCTTATAACATATTAAAGATGCTGTATAAATTTGAACAAGATCGGTGCAGTAGTTTCTGAAATATCGTGGTCACCGTTTCGAAAAATGGTGTTTCGAGAAAAACGCGTTTGAAAGTATACCTGCTCCGTATACCTGCTCCGTTCCCGGGTCGTAACTTGTGAACCACTTCGAATATCAAAAAATCCTTTGGCACACATTTTCTACACATGTTGTAGATGTGATTTATGAAAAAAAATCGATTTTTTCAACCGGAGAAACTAGAGGACCGCCTTAATGCTATCAATAAGCACACCAAATTTCATCAAAATCCATCGAGTGGTTTTGGAATTATAGTGGACACCGACTTGAAAAACATAGTTTCGAGAAAAACGCGTTTAAAGTTTTTCGATGTGGAGACGGTATTATATGTTCGTAAAATTTTAAGCTCGATGTATGAAGTTAAACTTTTTTTATGTATTTTGATCCGCTGAATCCGAATATCACAATTTTTTGCTAAAAAGTCGAGCATTTAATTGTTTATAGCCAATTGTTAAAACAATTTTTCAAAAAATAAAAGTTTTTCGGAATGAATTATTATTTTTTTAATATTTTGGGCAATTTTAAAACGAAGGTATTCTTTATAAAATTTTGTTCAGTTATTTCATAGTTATTGAGTTCATAGTTATTGAGTAATACATTTTTTTAAATTTCTGAAAGATTTTTCCAATTTTACACTTGATTTATGTATAGAAATACTGATTAAAAAATTACTTACATCGAATCATCAATTCCTGGCCCAAACAGTAGGGCTTCTGCTGATGTGGAAGCCCCCGAAATATCAATTTGTTGTTGTCTTCGAAGCATTCTGCCTTCCCGAAATTGAAGGCAACAGGAATGGCGCTACGATCGCGCGGAGGCTTGCGGTGCTAGCTTCACTCGACAACAAACCGAACACGAATTTAACGTCACATTGAATTTTGTTTTCGTAATTATCACGTGGAAAAAATCTATTTCTAATGCGAAAAAGGTAAGCCTTTTTGTAATACTCTAATAATGGTATAATAATACTTTTACATGACAAGACTTGTGTGTGTGTGTGTGTGTGTGTGTACGGGGGGTAGTTTTCAATTAAGTTTCAAATACATAAGTTGTAGAAAACAATCCTATGTGATTTTATTCTAGAGCCTTTGAAGTTGGTAGAAAAATTATATTTGCAAAAATATTTACGTACTTAATTTTTTTATTTGAAAATTTTCGGCTTATGTGTGAAAGTAATATTTTAGTACGATAGGCCCACTATTATGCTAGGTAAAGAAAAAAATAACGATAGTAGACTTAAGGCCTTATATACGTGATTTCGCCAATTTTGGAAGGTACTTTTCTTGACGCGGTTAAAAAAATGACGCACATATTGACAACATTTTTTTAAAATCATTTATGCGCATGGTTAAGTATATGTAAAAGAAAATCAGTAATATTAACAAATGGCGGAGATATAACATAATAAAGCAATGGATTTTTTAGCGCGCGCGTTGATGGTGAAAGTTCTCGGCACCGATGTGGGTGTGTGAAAAAAAATCAACATTTTTATAATTGCATAATGAATGTATCTTCAGTGTGAACCAACAATATTACTTAACCAAATTATTATAATAAAAATTCGAAACGTTACATTTTTTTACTTAATTTTCTGTCGGTATTTTATTTTTTACATTTTTTTGTGTCATTGAAATTTTTTTCTCTCTGCTTCACACGATAGGTGATGATACTAAAAATATGTTGTAAACATTTCAAAACGATCTGAACCTTCGTTCAAGAATTTAAACTTTTACAACGTCAAAAAAAGTGAATCGTCGAAAAACGGCTTTGAAGTTGGCGGTCGGGCGCGCCGCGCGGTATCTATGATAAATGCAATCTTACCTTATTTTTGGAATTTTTCCATTCTGTAAAGCTTAAAATATTCCTAACCGTTCAGGCTAATGAAATCAAAAATAATAAAAAAATTAAAAATATTGAAATTTTTCGCGTATATAAGGCCTTAATAATTTAATTGTATTTGCGAACTGTCGTATCGAAAATTAATATTTTACAAAAAAATCACAAAAAATAAAATAACTTTTAAACCACTGAAAATCGCCTAACTCATACAGGGGTTCAATCGATAGGTATTGAAGTCCCCCATCCTTATGCGTTGTTTGCTCCACTCCTCGCGTTACACTCTGTATATTGCTGGGCTCGTTCATCTCATTACTTTGCTATAGCATAGCAGTGAGAAGCCTCCGCACTCTATGCTATAGTATACTAATTAATGAGATATCAAACATGGTGGGGTAAACGCGAAAGGTAAAGTACTTTAAAAACTTGTAGGAACATGTGAAGGGATATTGGCAATTATAATGAATGAAGATTAAACTTTTAAAAGTTAACAATACTTATTTATTAAGAATATAATAACCATCGAGTTATTGACCGCTTTCAATTTCGCATTTTTTTCGCAATCTTTCCGTTCGCTCTAGTTACGTGTCAAACTCGCGTTCGGTTTGTGTCGAGTGAAGCTAGCACCGCAATCCTTCGCGCGATTGCAGCGCCATCCGTGTTGGCTTCATTTTTGGGAACCCTTTTTTATCGTTTTCCCATTGGCGTTTAGGCTCCTGTATCTGGTCTTCATGATTATCATTATACATTTTTTATTATTATCATGATAACACAGCTCAACAGCTGATTTGATGCGGCAAAACTGTTTTTTTGGGAACCTTATCTCTATACTAATTCTATATTAACACTTAACCCTTACATGACACACTGGGTCATTTTGACCCGGACGAATTTGAAATGAAACGATCACAGGCCCAAAATTGAAAGTTTTCAATAATTTTTTACAACAATTTAATTTCATATTTTCCGAATTTTAATTATGCAAACATATTAAGCAATGTTTAAATTCGAATTCCGATTTTTTTTTCTGGGAAACGGTTGGTGTAAGAGAAACGCATTTTTGTAAACACAAAGGTACATGAATTGAGAGCCTTGAAACAAACATCACCAAAAAATACAGACAAGCAACTAAAACATGGCCGCCGGCAGATGATGACATTTTTTTGGCGACGTTTGGCGGTGGACACTCTCCAGCTTGAACGGTTTATCTGAAATTCAAAAACCAAACGGGTTATTCAAGATAACAATAAATACGAATCGTTGACGATCGTCGATTTCGCAAATCATTTTTTTAAAGAAAGTGGCGACGAATTGAAAGTCGAGCATTCAAAATCTATGAAAAAAGTCGTGATTTTTACGTATCTTTTAAAAACTGAAGATCGATTTTTCGAGAGTGAGATCGTCAACGACCTTTAAATGTTTCTCATCGTATCTTCTCTAAATTTGGAAATAATCCAGCCAGTGGTTCTCGAGATATTATGTCCACCGACTTTGAAGACTGTATCATCTGCCAACGGCCATTTTTTTGTTGTTTTTCTGTATTTCTTGGTGGTTTTTTACGGCTCGTAAAATATACGTACCTTTGTGTTAAAAAATGCGTTTTCTTTTCACCAACCGTTTTCCAGAAAAAAAACGGAATTTGTCATTTTTTTCGAGCCTCTCGGTAAATGCAGCCCCTCAATATTGATATTCGACGTAAGAACAGAAAGATATGCAATTTTTTGTATACAATCGAATTGTATTGAAAAATTAAAATTCTATTAAATATCTTTACATTGAGAAAGCTTCTTTTTCCTGATTTTTTTGAGCGAGACTTGTCGGGGCAGTCGCGCTTTAAACTTCAAACGTAATCAGGCCATTATATGCGTTTGTCCCATCTTCTTTGATACCTATCGTCCATGACTTTTATGTCTCGGTGGAAGCGTCCTTCTTGCTCTTCACTGAAGAAGCCAAGATTTGCTGCGAATTAATTTTGATCCATTATTTCTATCATAAAACAAGAAAAAATCATTTTTCACGAAATCTGCAAACCTACCCTAAATATATTACGGTACTTTAAATAAGTTCGTTTTCCCTTTGCTACCGTCGACATATCACTGAAATAATTTATGATAGGAAAATAATGAAAAAAAAGAAAAAATTCTTAAATGAATTGCTAACGACACTCACTATAAAATTTTAATTAATTTGAAATCCCTGTGTAGTAACTTGAAATATAGGCTGGTATAGGTCTCATCAGTAATCACTTGACAAAAAATTATACGAATTTCGCCGGCACCGAGATTTAGTTTTTGTTTACTGACTTGTGTAAAGATTTTATTTCTTCGGGCAATGCACTTTTTCAGATTGCACTTATTATTATTATTATTTAGTACGCGAGAGCTTGTATTCTTATTAATATTATTTAGTGCGCAGATTTTGTTCAAATTTTAACCAGACATTGTTCATATCATTATGCATGTTTGAGTGAAATTTCAAAACAGTCGACTACTTAGATTGGGAGATAATGGGTTTTAAAAATGCAACTTTTAACACTGCAGAGTCTGCATTTTAATTTAGACAGAATAATTTTCCGTAAAAAATATTTGTCCCCTATAATAAGAAGACATATGGCAGCACCGCATCGTTCCACGTATCCAATGACGTAACTTTGCGCGGCATATTTAAAATAATACTGCAACACAAATTTTTGTTTGGAAGTAATTTTTAATCGAACCAAGTTTTTAATTAGTTATGAATTAACCAACACTTTTATTTGTTAATGAAGATAAGATAAACAATACAAAATATTAATATTTATAACGCAAAGATTTTTTTTTTAGATAAAAGTTTTTCACTTTAGTAAGACGATAATTTTTTTTGTCGAAATATTGAACAATACTGTTCTGCGGTGTTGCCATATGTCTTCTTATTATAGGGGACAAATATTCTTTACGGAGAATTATTCTGTCTTTACTGAACGTCTTTAGTAAAACTAAATAGTAAATACAATCCAAACTTTTTTCGCTCTTTCCCTAATTAGTTTGCTAACTAAACATAATTTTTTTTCAAAATTCATAAATACAATAAAACGGTACGACGAAGAATGTGACCTGACTTTAGGTCAATGCAGACTCTGCAGTGTTAAGAGTTGCAACTTTGAAACGCGTTATCTCCAAATTTAAATAGTTGACTGTTCTAAAATTTCACTCAAATATGCGTAATGATATGAACAATGTCTCGTCAAAATTTGAACAAAATCTATAGAAACCAAGTGCGCGCGAAGCGCATATCTATGTATCGATACACACCGATATAAAAAAATTGATCTCGCCATGACGTTTTGCTTTTTTTTCGACTCGCTTCGCCGTTTCTTTCTGCCCTTTCGGATGCTATTATTATTATTTAGTACGAAAGAGGTTAAATCGAATGGAGCATATGTCTTTGTATAGATATATGCGGGGATAAACAATTTCTTGGCAATCGACCTCAGTGATGTGCGACGATGGCGATAAATTTCTCAACGCTTGGGCCTCGCGAACTCGAACACGAGGAGGGATCATCCCGAGATTAAATTCGATCTACCAACCGCGATGTTTCGCCCCTCACGTCGACCTGACACGTGCTCGACTGGCTTACGGGAAATTGGCTCTGCCTACGCTGGTTATTAGGCCACTAAAAAAACGACGTTTTAGCCTTTTTTCGTGCTTTTTACGAAGATGCTCGCGTACACAGCTTTGGTATCGGGAAATTGGACTTTTCGCGGGGGCGGCAAAAAGTAGTTGCTGTCATTTTGCCATAGTGATCGATATTTTCACGAAAGAACAATTGTCGAAAAACAGGTCGATTGAAATTTTTTTTTCTTCTGATTACAGTAGGGGGATGACGAGGTTGGGATTTTACACAGAATTAATACATAGTCTTGGCGAGCTTGAGATTTTTTTTTATTGGACAATATTGATAAACAATGGGATTATTATTATTTGCATAAAGTGCCAATTGATGCAACTAGTAGAATAATCTGAAATAAGAAATCAATAAATGTAATTTTAGTATAATAATAGAACTTTCGTATGACCGGATACTTTTCCGAAATTTTGAAAGTGACGAAAATGGAAAGTTGGCGATTGAAAACTTCGATTTTTCACCGAAAAAATAAGTATAATCATTTTGATTATCAAATGAATAAACATATGAAAAACAATCATCCGGTCACACGACAAAAAATGTTATAAATTATGTTCTGTCCGAATTTAAAACAAAGCGGGTGAATAGACTTTGACATACGACTTACACCGTTTCATAGAATAGTTCCGAAAAAAACACCAAAGAAAAAAAGGTAAATCGCAGCAGGGCCGTTCGCCGTAGCGCTGTGGGCGATCTGACCTTTCCCAAATTAATCCCCTCACAAATCAGACCTTTCACAAAAACTTTTTTCGCAGATTGAAGTTAAGACCCTATGCTATAAAACTTTGCAACAAAAAAATCGCCTTTTTGAAGTTTCAACTTTACGCAGAGGAGATACTATTTAAAAATCGTTGTTCAATCATTATTTCAGTACATCCCTTACTAAAGATTTTTTTTCGTCAATGTAGTGAAGAAATCATCTAGATTTCTTGTTCGTTTGTTTGCAAAGGTAAAAATAAAATCCTTGAGACAGTGGTAAATATATTATTTCTTATTCGAGAACAAACGATTTTACAAAAAATTGTATGTAAATAAAAACAAACTTCGTTCTTTGAACTGTTTTTTTACATGGCGTTGAAGTTTGCATCGTTGAAATGCAACAAAAATTCTTGATTTTTTAATTTCTTTATTTTTATTATTATCTACAATCTTTTTTTTGCAGATTTTGGTTACCAATTTTCAATAAGTATTCTCAAAGATGTTTCAGCGATTTCTGTAGCCTAAATGTGCCAAAAAGGCGATAGGAAAAAAATATTTTTGTTGTTTTTCGACAAAGCAAACTTCAACGCTATTTTTTAATTACAACTCGTAACAATGTTGATAATAAAACGGAATTACACGTTATATCAAATATTATATATTACATATTACGTGGGTTATCAGAAAATGTGAGACCAAAATAAACAAATTCTAATATATATATATATACATACACACACACACACACACATATATATATATATATAGTGTGTACACATACATATTGTAAGACAATAATGTGATGGCATCATAAAGAAACACTAATTATCGGATAAGGTACGAGACTTGAGTATCAGCGATGATCGCAATACAACGAGACAAATCGTAGCCAGCATAGCCGATGTTTTGGTCAATCCGGAGGAAATAAATGGAGCCATAGAGCTGGAAATACCCGAGAGGTAAGTGGCTCCTTACGTGTCTTCTCCGTTAAACGATGAAGCAATTAAGGCCCTTTGGCGCTCTAGACTGGCTGAACTGTTGGTATCCGAGGATCCGTTTTTACGAGAAAAAGTGGCCATTGTATACGGAACGATGTGCTGCAGAGCCGCTGGCAGTGAAGCCATATTGCAAAATCTCAAGATCCTTAATAACCTCTCCACGGGAATCGCCGATCCATTGCCTGTAATTCGTGCGAAAATGGCCCAAGTCCTTGAAGTTCTCGCTCGACACCCTCTCGGTTCAGTCACTTTTATTTGATCTCTCCAACTCTGGTCTGTGGTCAATGTACCGAGAATTACGTGGCAATTTAACCGAACGTTGGATTACATTTTTTTTATTCTCTTAAATTTGTTTTTTCAAATATTTGGCGTACCTGCAAATTTATTCAGATTTTTTAGAGTCACGGCTTAAAGATTTGAAAAATCGTTGAAATTTTTGCAAATCGAACGTATTGTGCGATTGGCTACGTTTATAAAAGACGGCCCATGAATAAATGACAAGTAATGTTTTATTTGCTATACTAATGTATTATTATTATTATTTTATTGATATTCAGCACGATAAATATTGCTCACTATCGCGATAATATAAAAACATTGGTTCTCCTATTGCTACTTTTTAAGGCCACCACTGTGACGAACACCACTGTGACGGGTCGAAAAATTGATTTTTTTTGCATTTTCTCCAAGTGTACATATTCAAGGAAAATAGGAAAAACGATCAAGTTAAAATATTGAAGATTGACTAAATTTCAGACGACAGCTCGATCTGGCCGGAATCATAACTTTAGCTACAATTGTCCGATTTTCCATTTAAAAAAAAAACGAAAATTTTTTGAATAAAAATTTACACGACTTAAGTTCAATGTTTACTTAAGGGGTTAGGCCACTCCAGAGGCCGAAAAAATCGGATTTTTGGGGATTTTTTTTTTCAGAAAAACTACAAAATAAATCGCAATTACAAAAAAGGGTGTTTATCATACATATCAGTGACGGCATATAATCATTTTTTTGAAGCGATTAATTTCAAAATTGCGGCTGTGCAGCGTTCATCTCAAAACTGCATTTTTTAAGTTGGCCGGAAACATAACTCAGATAATTTTCAACAGATTCACTTGAAATGTTGAATATATCTGGAAAAATACATTGTCTATAGAAGTACGTAGGATTTTTTTTTAATTGCATAGTTAATTTGTTATTAACAATTATCTGACGATTTTATAGGCAAATTTTTAACTTTCCAAAATTTTGCCTAAAAAATCGTTCATAAGAAATGAACTATGCAATATAACAAAAAAATCCTACGTACTTCCATAGACAATGTGCTTTTCAAGATATATTTAACATTTCAAGTGAATCGGTTGAAAATTGTCTGAGTTATGTTTCGGGCCAACTTAAAAAATGCAGTTTTGAGATAAACGCTGCACAGCCGCCATTTTGGAATTAATCGCTTCAAAAAAATTATTGTATACAGTCACTGATATGTATGATAAACACCCTTTTTTGTAATGTCGAATTATTTTGTAGTTTTCTGAAAAAAAATCTCCAAAAAGCCTATTTTTTCGGCCTCTAGAGTGGTCTAAGGCCTTAATATTATATATTTTTTTCGAAATCCCAAAAAAATAATGTGGCAGATGAATAAAATCGGAAAAACGACCTTTTTTCGGCCCATCACAGTCCCTTAAATACATGCAAATTCCACGTCAATTCATCGGTACTTTCGACAACACGATATCCCGAAATATATATTAAAAATAAAACAACAATAATAATATCTCCCCGAATAAAGCGGCTGAGCAATTGTGCCTGTTGGGATTTATGGAAGTAATTTTCGATCGTATCGTCGAGGAACAAGAGAGCGCCATATTGGTACGATATTGAGGATTTGTTATTTTTAGATCCACTTCTCCGCAACGAACTATCAACGAAAAGCATTAATTTCTCGCATCTTTCACGTGCACACATTTGTACATGTTTTATTTGTACTTAATGCAAAATTCCAACTGCAATTAACGGAGCGGCAATCGACCATTATATACGCAAGGTCGTATATCTAGAATGTCTGGAATCTCTGATGCTGCTGAACGAAAAGGTCAAAATGCGCGCGTTAGAGATAAACGGGATGGAGAAGCTTCTCGCCGTGCTCCGAAATAACGACGAGGAGAAAGTTGTGGCCGGAGCACTCTCTTGTATGGCTATTCTGTGTGAACCGACATTGGGCAAAGAAAAATCATCCGAGCTGGATATTTTGCCGATCCTCGAGACATTACTCGACGACCAAGTACGAACCATTTGTCAATTTCACAGTGCTCGGCCTCTCGTATCTCGTAGAAAAGATTTAGCAAGAATATGCTTAATTACCGCACACATGCTAACATACAATTGCACAATATTTTTCTTCTTTTTATTTTATCACATTGTGTGCAGAATTGACTAGTTTGAGCTCATGGGAACAAATGATTTATACGCGTTTCATAGTCGCTCTACATTTTTCATGCAGAACATGCGAAGTGCTCTTTTTCTTATTCGAGAAAAAAAGCAGAAGTTTATTTCAACCAAAATAAATAAACAAATTAATTTATTAATTTATTAATTTATAACGAATCCATAAATTTATTTTATATATTTATTAATTTATAATTAATCTATAAATTTATTTTATATATTTATTATAAATATATAAGATATATTTATTTGTAAAATATGTTTTATAAATACAGTATAAAACATATAATATTAAGGGGGGAGATACCTTTGAGTGAGGGGAAAAGAGGCAGATTTTCATGATTTTTTTCAAAGGGAAAGATTCCTTCCCAATTTTTTAGATCTACAAGGAACAGCACTTCAATGGTCGCCGTCGATTTTGTTGCAACTCATACATGCGATGAAGCATTAAAATCTATTAGATACGTATTTTTTTTTATCTGCGGAAAAATGGTTTCAACGGGGGAAACGAACCTTCAAAAAAAGACGCGTCACCCCTTAATTGATTTTTCTTCAATTATTCTATAATGGATGTTTCGTCGCTTTATGTTAGAAGATCTTTGGTTTTTGTTTCATTCAGATCAGTGGACTGTTTGTGGGTGAAACTGCAAAACCACCCGATGACACGCATTTCTTGAGAGGTCGTTTCCCCCCTTAAAACCATTTTTTCGCAGTTGAAGAAAAAACGTGTCTACTAGTTTTCAATGTTTTATCACATATATGAGTTTCAACAAAACCGACGGCGGGCACTTAAGTGATGTTCCTTGTTAAGGTATGTTTCATTATTACTTTTGCCTGGTACATAGTTATTTTTATTAATCTTTAAAAATGGCGGAAGCATGGCACGGTCTTCTAAAAGGGTTGCGGCGGATTTTGTCGGACGGCGTGACACGTAACGTCGGTGGGATTAATCTGAAAAAAAATCAACGAGGATTTTTCTTTCATTCACACTCTTACGCAGAATATGAACCAGCAAAAGTGAGAAATGTTGAAAATCGATTGAATGGTACGCTTTAAAACAAAAAGATTGAATTTTCCGAAAAATGGCTTCATTTTGCAATAAGAAAATACTTTTTTGATTTTTTAAAACATTTAGGGCCATGTTTTATACAATAAGGCTAGAAAGATTTATACCAAATTTCATCAGAATCGGTCGATTAGTTTTTTCCCTATACGTCACGGGAGTTTTGAAAATGCAGTTTAGAAGACCGTGCTATACCTCCGCCATTTTTCAAGATCGATAAATAAAAAAATACCATGTAACAGAGAAACAGAGTTGGGCGTAATTCTATTTATAAATACGAATGCGAATTTATTCACATCGTGACTTTCATGTGAATATAAATACAAATTTATTCATACTTCACTTATTTGTATTCACATGCATGCATACAAATACAATTGTATTCACGAATATTCTGAACATACAAATAAATTCACAGAAAAAATTGTGAATATTCACAAAAAACGTGAATATTTACAAAAAATCCTGTGAATTAAAAAAAATTCACATCAAAATCTGTGAATGCAAATGTATTCACAAAAAATTGTAAATACAAAAAAAATCACAAAATAAGTTGTGATTTTTTTCGTATTCAAGACAAATTAAAATCAAATTCACAATGATTAGATTAAAATTTACACCCAGAGTGAGTTCTTACGAATTTTGAGAGAAAACATTGCGTCGATGCAAATAATTTTTTGCGAAAAAAGTTGTGAGTTTCAAATATTGCATTACAAATATGAAAAAAATCACAAAATGAGTTGTCAATTTCCTCAAGTTGAAGAAAAGAAGGAAGGAAAGAAAAGCGTAAGAACTCACTTGTGGTGTAATATAATTGTCGTCAATTCGATTTTAATTTTCTTCAACTTGAGGAAATTCACAACTCATTTTGTGAATTTTTTCATATTTATAATGTAATATTTGAAACTCACAACTTTTTTTGCCTCGACGCAATGTTTTCCCTCAAAATACATAAGAACTCACTTTTGGTGTAAATTCTAATCCAATCATTGTGAATTTGATTTTAATTTGTCTTAAATACGAAAAAATTCAAAATTTATTTTGTGAATTTTTTTTGTATTTTTTTGTATTTACAATTTTTTGTGAATACATTTGCATTTACAGATTTTGATGAGAATTTTTTTGAATTCACAGGATTTTTTATAAATATTCACATTTTTTGTGAATATTCACAATTTTATCTGTGAATTTATTTGTATATTCAGAATATTTGTGAATACAATTGTATTTGTTTTCGTATTTGCAAAAGTGAAGCATGAATAAATTTGTATTTATATTCACATAAAAATCACGATGTGAATAAATTCGTATTCGTATTTATAAATAGAATTACGCCCAACTCTGCAGAGAAAAGTAATGACGAAACATACCCTAAGTCTCAAGAATGATGAAGAAATCTTTCGTGTAAAAAAAATCATGATAATCAGCTAATTTTTTCCTCGTCCAAATGTATCTTCCCCTTAATTGATCGACTGTTGTTCTGGGCTGATACTTGGATGGGTGACCGCCTAGTACTGGCTTGCACGTCGAGTGGAAGGCACTTTTGTACCTTCTAGATGGTCAACTGGAATTTAGAGAGTCATCGGGAGTCTCTGAAGAATTGAAAAAAGCAGAGTTCAAACTAGGATAAAAGAAACGTACGTTTAGTAATTGAATGAAAAATCAATGCTAGATGCTCAACTGGAATTTAGTAACAATTTAGTTGTCTGTATCGGCCCGGGTTTTCCCCAGTTGCCCTGTGCCCTCGTGCAAATGCGATACGATAGTTCTAGTGACGAGAGTCTTCTGTAGTCTCTGACGAACTGGAAATAGCGGAGTTAAAACTGTACCATGAGAGGGAAGTACGTTTAGTAATTGAATAAAAAATCAACAGCGTGGAGCCATTCGAACCAAAGCGGTGCACGTGATCGTTTTCACAACGACGACCTCGCGTGGGAAGTCTCGAGCTGTCGCGTTGGACATTGCAGAGAGACTGGTGAAATTTGCCGTCAACTGTACGCGGGATCGAGAGCTACAGCTAGTTTCGATAAAAGTAAAAAAAAGAAGTGAAATGATGCTTAACCTTCGTGAAGAGAGAAGTGACAAGAATTTCCCTTCGTCAATTAGGCGCTGTCGAATATCGCTGAACATCCGAAGGGGCGCGCGATGCTTTTCTCGAATTATTGCATGCTAATCGAGGACCTTGATACTGGCGGGGATCCAACTGTGGAAGAGCATAAAAATATATTGCTTCAAGTGATTCGCTGGCGCCCGTGACGCTTGTGGAACGGCGCTGTGTTACTATAATTTTTTTAATCTTCTGTACTGCGTAGGGTATATTTATGCGTCTCGAATCCGTCCAGCGATATTTATTTATTTATTTATTATTCGTGAAGCACTGAATGGTCACTTATTTGTCATTTGTGAATAAAAATTGTGACTCACAGAACAGTGGCACCGTTTTTTCCCAATAATTGATAAATTATTCAATTTCACAATTTTTCCTTAGAGCTTTTAGTTATTTTATTAGATGGGACTTTTTCTGGTGATTTTCTATTGGTTTTGGAGATATTGATTCTTTTTTTTATCTCGAATTCATTTTTTTTATTAAGCTACGCGATGTTAAATGATATTGAAAGCGTCGGACTATTTATTCCATACCCGTGATAATTTCAAGGATGGAAAGTTAAGGTTAATTTCATTGAGGCTTAATACGCGATTTCGTTGATTTTCGTAGGTACATTTACAGAACGTATACAGAAGAAAAATAAAGTGACGCATCTACAGGGTGTTTAGCACATGGACCGACACAATTTTTCGGGGGTTTGGAGGGCAGGGGGGGGGGGGGTAATTGGCTTATTTTTTCACCCTTAGACCTTATGTCCTAAGTGTCACGATAATTAAGATATGATTTTTTTTCGTTTTATTTTAATTCCCCGAAATTTCGCCTTTAAATAGTCATAACTTTTTTGTTTGCGGTTGTAATAGAACGAAATAACTTTTGTCGTATTCTGCAATATATGTTTATTGTAAATAAATCATTATATGATACAATCAGTCAAGAAAAAGACTCATGAGCTTTCAAAGTCTTAAAAATGCGTAAATGTATGGAAAATGTCTACTTCTAAATTCATTATAAAAAAAATTAAAAGCTATTTTGAACTTAGGATCGTTTTAAAAAGTTCTCTAGTTTATACTCTTCGCAACGGTATGCTACATGTCATAGAAATAATTCATTATGTGGTCAAAATAAAGAGAATAAGTTTTTTTTTATAATGAATTTAAGAGTTGAAATTTTTCATACATTTACACATTTTTGAGACTGGAAGCTCAAGAGTCACTTTCTTGAAACCAATTGTATCGAATAATGATTTATTTATAATAAACATGCATCGCAGAATGCAACAAATTTATTTCGTGCTATTACAACCCCAAACAAAAAAGTTATGACGATTTAAAGGCAAAATTTCGAGTAATTAAAAAAAAAACAAAAGTAAATCACATCTTAATTGCCGTGACACTAAGGACATATGGTCTCAGGGTAAAAAAAGTAGCATAAGACCCTCCCCCCAGTCCCCCAAAAAATTGTGTCGGTGCATGTGTCAAACCCCTGTATATACGTCACTTTTTTTCAGCAATTTTTTTTTATGCGTTTTTTCTCTAACCTAATCTCTAACCTAACTGCCCAACAAAAGAAAGAAAGAAATATTTAAAAAATGACGGAGTTATTGGCTGATAGGTAAATGGTTTTTCTTGACGCACGCGTTGATGGTACCCTGCGTCGAACTTACAATGAGCGTCCAAAAATTGACATATTCATAAGTACATAATAGATGTCCCTTCGGTGTGAGCGAACAAAAATATTTTAAAAAAGGTATGTCTTAATGGGAGAATTCAGACTTTTGACTCAGTTTCCTACTGATGAATTATTAATTTGAAAAAGCTGGGTTACGATTTTTTTACTTTTCGAGGTTCACTCGACATAAATAGAATATGCTGTAAAAATGTGAAAGCGATCGGAACCGCGGTTCGTGAGTTAGGACTGTCACGCGGTAAAAAAAGCGATTCGTGGGGAAACTGCTTTGAAGTTAACGATACGAATCGCCGCGTGGTATCTTGTATGAAAAGTTATATTACCTTATTTAATCGCACGCGGCTCCCTATGGGGGCCCTACGTTGGCATCTAAAAAGTCCCTAGTATGCTAAAGGGAAACAATAAAATCCAACATTGCGGGCACCGATCGTATGCCTACTTCGAAGAAGATAAGACTTTGGACGTTTCTATTGTTGTAACATCAACATTCAGTTGATTTCAATTCTGAAAAGCTTAAGGGCTGAGATACCTTTAGGCGAGAAAAAATTGCCGATTTTCATGACTTATAACAAAAAGTTTTATCACTACATTTGGCTGTTAGATGGTTTTTTTTTTATTAATCTTTAAAAGTGGCGGAGGTATGGCACGGTCTTCTAAACGGTCTGCGGTGGATGTTGCCAGACGGCGTGACACGTAGCGTCGACACGATTAATCGGAAAAAAACCAACAAAGATTTTTTTTTCACGTACTCTTATACGCAGAATATAAACCAAGAAAAAGTGAGAAATGTTGAAAATCGATGAAATGGTCCGCTTTGAAACAAAAAAAAATGAATTTTCCGAAAAAATGCCCACATTTTGCGATAAATAATACTTTTTTAAATTTATTTTCAAAAACATTGAGGGTCATGTGTGAGACAATAAAGTTAAAAATATTTATACCAAATTTCATTAGAATCGGTCGATGAGTTTTTTTAGCTACACGTCACGCCAGTTTTGAAAATGCAGTTTAGAAAAACGTGCCATACTGCGTCATTTTGAAAGCTTTATAAATAAAAAAAATACCATGTAACAGACCAAAGTAGTAATAAAACATACCGTAAGTCTCAAAAATGGTGAATAAATCGTTAGTTAAGGGGAGGGTGAGGGTTTCAGAGTGAAAAAAAAACACTTTTTTGCGAATTTTTTTCATCTAAATGGATAGAGTAAATGTATTGAAACCTTTTGTACATTGTTAAGTGTCATTTCAAGAACATTCCGTGAAATTTGTACGCGAAAATATCCACAAAGAAGCCGGTGACAAAGCTTTTCCAAGAACGCCTTTGGAAACACACGATTTGCGGTGTTCACTGTATCTCAGTTAGAAATTATCTGCAATCAAGTACCATTAAAATTTAGTCAAAGTATCATGAAATCCTCCCCCCAACGGTCTTTGATAATTTCTTTTTCATTTCTAAATTTTTGGTGGTCATGTAAAGTGAAAAGTGCTATTTTTCACGAAAAATTCCGCCATTTTGGGGGTGTAAAACCCCCTCAATGTAAAAAAAAATCTCAAACTAACCGGTGGGGGGGAAGTTTTTTATATGTAGAAAGTGTGTACCAAGTTTGAAATAAATCGGTCGTGTAGTTTTCAAATGGCATTGAACACGAACTTTGAAAAAGTGGTTTCGAGAAAAACGCGGCACCGGCTTGTTTGTGGATATTTTCGCGTACAAATTTCACGGAATGTTTTTGAAATGACACTTAACAATGTACAAAACGTCTCAATAAATTTACTCCATCCATATAGATGAAAAAAATTCGCAAAAAAGTGTTTTTTTTTCACGCTGAAACCCTTACCCTCCCCTTTAAAAAACGTCATGAAAATCAGCAAATTTTTTCCTGGCCTAAAGGTATCTTCCCCCTTAAAATATTCCGAAAAGTTCAGGCTAAAATGACATTAAATTTGGTTTAATCGTATTTTTTCGCGTATATAAGGCGTCAACTATAATTGGCGTTTCCGTTTGTTGTTTTATTCAAATCGAGCACATGTTGCGCACGAAAGAAGTCCGGCACGATAGATTTTAGTTTGCCCATATTTTATCGGAATTGGCATGAGAATTGGGCGAATGTGCAAATCAAGCGGCTATTTCCCACACGCCGAGAATAAATAATGTATTTACATTACATATTGAGAGGATTTGGGGGGTGATTCACGAGAACAATCTTTTTTATCACGTTTCACATCGGGATTTCTGCGAGCGCGTGTCATAAAAATTAGATAGCTCGTTCACTTATTTATACTTTATTGCAGTCACGTCAAGCCGTTACGTTTCGCGGAAACCTTTTTTTTCGGAGTTTTTTGAATCCGGACCGATGATGTCACGGTGTGAACTCACATAGCGCTAATTTAATTTGTATTTGCAATGACGACCCTCTTTCGCTTCGGTTATTCAGTTTTCCCCAGAATTTATTTTGATCCATTCAATTATGGATATCAAAGCAGGACAACTGGAAATTTTAAGGTATCATCACGGTATGACATTTTTTAAAAATTGATGTTTTTTTGCATTACTCGACGGTATAGACGGTTATAAATATGGACCTGGCATCGCCGATTGATCGTAAGTAGACAATTTATACAAAAATTCTGCACTCGAAACTTTAAACGCGTTTGTTTTCGAAATGTCATTTTTCAAAATGGTGTACACTCTCAAAGAAAGAGTTTTCAAGCTATCCGTCTCAAATTTTGACACAAAAGTCTTCACGCCAGTCTTTATCTGCCTATTGAAGGTTTTTTTTTTAATCTTAGTATTTTTTTTAACGAAAAACTGTCGAAAAAATTATGCTCAATTCGATACTTTTTTTTATTCAAACAACCTCCATGGCAAGATAGCGGCTTTCATACTGATTTATAATCTCTGTAGAAATTTTGATTGAAAAAATATTTACGGCCACAACCATGTACACCGTGGGGACTCCGTTTTTTTCGAAGACATTTTCAACAGTTAAAAAAATATAAAAAAAACAAAATAAACGTTTAAAATTCTATTTTCTGTTCTTCATGAGTGCTGTGACTTGACAATAAAAAATCAGACTGATTAGCTTATTTTAATCATCGATAAAAAACGCCACAATCGCCTATTTTTTTACTCGTTACACTGTGATGATCCCTTAATATCAATGAGGAGCGACAAATACGTAAGTTGCAATTTAACTACGAAGCGTCGTTTTTTTGTTAATGCGCATACATGTTAATGAAAGAATGAGGATTTTTAGATTGTAAATTGAACTATTTTTTATTCATTTTATTACGAATATAGAGACATTGGTGGATGGGCGATCGTGAGTTTGGCTCCAGCGGTGCTTTGACAGTTAAGCAGCGTTGTGCATGGCCGATACTCGGAGCGGTGACCGCTTAGCCGTGCACCGGCTGCCCATCAATTTGTCAGAGGAAGGCCAATACTCTGAGACCTTGGTGTAGATACTTGAGTTAAAATTTTTGTGCAGCAGAAAATCGAAAGAATACGGGGCCGTCTATACCGGCACGGGTTTTCCACAGTTTTCCCGTACCCTCGGCAAATCCGGAATAGTGTAGCTTGGGACAGTATTCTAATCCAGAAATAAAAAAAAAACGATTTTAAGAACATGTCCTCAAAAGGAAATTCCCAATATAGTGGAACCTCGATATAACGAATCTCAAGGGAAGTTCGTTATGTCGAGTTTTCGTTATATTGAGGTTCCGTTATACCGAAGTCATCGTCCTCAAAATGTTCTTTGAAAACATTTATATTGGTATTATAAATATGGCGATATTTTTTAAAGATTTTTTTTAAATTTAGAACATTTTTTACAAGCATTTAGCAATTAGAGCATAATGTATATGATTATGTCGTTGTATCAAAGTTTCGGATGTCTATCGGTAGGGAATGGACAAATTTTCGTTGTATCAAGGATTTCGTTATATCGACTTATTTACGCCAACAAACGAGACAAGAAAATCCTTATTTCGGAATCGAGGAAGTCAACCTTCACGAGGTAGGAATTGTCGATTGATGTAACGTAAGTATAACAAGTCATTATACCACTGAGATATTTGCAGTTTTCTGAAATCATCCTCAACAATTACATCGCGTTTTTCTCAAAACTACGTTTTTCACCCTTTTTGACATTAAATCTCAAGTTTTATTCAACTGATTGACTTCAGATTTGGTATAAACTTTACCTATATATGCCTCTATCGTCCCTACCACGAGCATTGCAAAATTATTACTATTATTATTTAAAAAAAATGTAACTTAGAAAAAATAGGGTGAACAACTCATTTTTTTCACACTGTCGCCATTACATTTTTCAAATATTTGGTACCTGCCATAATAATATTGTTATAGACAAAGAGAATTAGTTTTATTTCCGTTTCAGATGGACGGCAGCTTTGGTATTTTATCAACTGCCTCAACCTTTTTTTTCTCACTACCAAATTTAGAGGCCAATAAATTTTTCAATTTTCCTTTTTCTGCAGAATTTTTTTGTGACTTGCAACATCAACAGACTAAAAAAATGTATACGAAAAATGTTTTTTTTTTCACGTCGAGCCCGAACAAACGCCTGTAATTTGGGTGTCTAGACTAGAATACTGCCTTCAGACGGGCGCAACGGAAGTTAAGGTTAGATCAGCAAAGTGCTCGTAGGGAGTGATAGAAAAGTGTTCAATTGGGAAGGGTAAAACGTAAAAACCCGCAAGGATATACGTTGGAGCTCAAGAAAGAAAAATATAATACAAACAATACGAATGAAAAAAAACCCACATTGGTTTAAGATATAATTTTTTTATTTATTTAGATTGAGATACACGCCGTTGACATTTGGTTTCCGAATGCGTCGGACTTTCCAACGATTTCTCACTCCTCGAATACTTTCGCGGTACATCGATTATTCACGCCTATCAAACGGCTTATTTGCTCGGCTTTTTCACACCTCCCGGCACGTGTGCGTACAGTGTATACATTGTACGGTAGATTTATCGGATACGTGACGCACCGTCTTACCCTTGCGCGTATGTTTCGTGACTAATGGCGTAAGGATCGTAAAAGCGACATGTTTACGACCTTTTGCAATTCTCAATGTCAACCGGATGTATTTCTCACACTGTCTTTTATCGTCATCCGACCGGAAGTTGTTCGAAAGGTGGGCACAATGAAAAATTTCGTCGCTCTCGGCAACGAAAAAAAAAGAACAATCGAGGTAGGAGAGCGTGAACGCGTAAGCGTGTATCATTCGGGCAATTACGTTGAAATTCACGATAGAATGAATTTCAACGTGGTATTGTTTGATCAGCTGATAAACGTCGGCAGCTCAAATAACAAGCTTGCCTCTCGAAATCCCTTTTTTCTTCTCTTTTCATTCGAATTTACTGTAACGGGTCGGAATTTGTTACAATAAATTTTATTTGTTCGGGACTCGATCAGGGAAGAAATTAATTTAAACTCTTTGTTTTTGGAGGTATTTTGCAATAAAATGACATTTATTCAATGTTTGACTCGATATAATTTTAAAGGATTCCGGTGTACATATGTGGTGTGTTGTTTGTGTCGCTAGAGCATATTTTGTGTGTTTCAATGTATCGCTGGCGTATGTTTTGTGTGTTTTAATGTGTCGCTGGAGTGTGTTTTGTGTGTTTTAATGTGTCGCGATATTGATTGCGGCGCGCTTGATCTCGGTACGGCGCCCTATCCCCTCTCTTCCAACTGTCGCTCGTGGCGCGCGGTGCCGAGCGCGCTCTCGTGCTACGCGCCGTCCCTGGTTCCCCCCACTCTATCGATTCCCGACGCGGTGGATTGCGGCGCGCTGTCGATCGACGCGCTACGGCGCGTTCTCTTGTAATTACTCCCCGTGAGCGTAATCGATTGCGACGCGTCGATAATCGATTACTCTAACTGTGGCTTACGCCGTCGGATGGCGCCACGTACCCGGTTATGAGAATGTACCGCTTGTGATGTGTGTTGTGTCGGTGTGATGTTACGAATTTCGATGCCTCTCTGACCTTCAGGGTCTCCTGATATTTTCGGGAGCCCTTGCGGAGATTTTGTGTTTTACAATTGTTTGTTTGTGTGTATTGTCGCCTGCTACCTCGAATACCTCCTCGCACTTTCTATTCCCCTAATACTAATTTTCTATCTATCCTTTCGTAATTTATCCTTCCTTTGTTTAATCTGAATGTTTTTTAATACTCTTTTTCTTATTCTACTCCCAATTCTTATTTCCGTCTTTACTGACTAAAAAAAAAATGTATGTTATAATTTTGCCCTTTTTAGGTTTCTTAAAGTTTCCCCTCTCAGCTTTCCGCCCTAAAACGGGGTACTTTGCCGCGCGGTACTTTTTTATCCACCTAAAAAGTCCGACTTTCTTAAGACGACTTCTTCCCGATTTCGTTTTTTCAATGTTTTCCCCCTCTCAGCTTTCCGCCCTAAAACGGGGTACTTTGCTAAGCGGTACTTATCGATCCACGAAAGGGAAAGAGGAAGTCGAAGAAGTGCCGTTCCTCCAACTTTCATCCTCTTTTATACCCATGTTTTATTGTTTATCGTTCCCCTTCCCTTACCGATTACCCATCATTCCTTTTATTGTTAACCTTTTTTTGTGTTTTAAATAAATTTATTCTTCCTTTGTTTTTTCTTTTTACTTTCTCTGTTTTCTTTCCAACGACTTTTCCCCTTCCCTTACTTTTTTACCTGTCGTTACCTTTCTCTACTGTTTTTGTTTATTTTCTGTTTTCTTTTTCTCTCACTCGTCTTTTCCTTTCGTTTATGACCTTCAAGGTCATACCTGCCCACTTGACTTTTCTTGTTCCCCCTCCCCTACTCCCCAATGGTCGTTCTATTTCTAGTTGTAGTGGGGAGGAGGGGCGGGGGTATCCCCATGAGACGGACCTATACGTCTCATTACGCTTTGATGAGGTAGTGTGAATCGTTGCAACGATAGTCGCAGCTTCTGACCATGAGTCATTATTCCTCGATAACTCAAGCCCCGATGAGTAATGCGATAAGAAAATTGAAGGTACGCGAAAGTTGTTTTTTTTCCTTCGTATCGTTTTCGCGGCAGACACGCTGATTGTGAGGGCGAGCAGCGTGCTTTGCCGTATCGTAGAAATGAATATGGAAATCTCGAGCTGTGTGTATTTATGGAGATGGCAACTTGGTGAACTGGAGCAATGCTTACCTATGTAAATCGGCGTTTACAGAATTAGCGAAACGTCTCTACGAAACTTGCACGTGCGTGACTATTTGCGGAAGTTCAAGCATATTTACGCGGGAAGGGACGGACGATACGTTGCGAGCTATCGAAAAATCGCTGCAACATCCTGAAGGGGTTAGGCCACAGTAACGGGTATAAAATCATGTGCGAGTTTAACAAATTTTTTTCGTATGAAAAAGTGATTCACTTATAAAATTAATTACACATCTATTTAGTATGAATATCAAGCTGTTAGAAAATATATATATATTTTTCGATGTACAAAATGGCCGACTACTCGAAACTTCTCGAAACAGCTGTTTTCCAATTGGCGTGACAAACAACTTCACCAATTTTCACTCGACTTACTTCAAATTTAAAAGTTATGGTCCTAATTGCATTTCGCAGAGGAGTACGTACGGAATTTCTGATTAAGGGCAGATTAAGGGCGACCTAGATGGTCGAGGTCGAGGATTTAGAAGCTATGAACATTCCGTCGACCGTAGAAGACCTACACTATGGGCCTGGTATCGATGATTCCATTCAAGTTGACAAATTTCATGATTTATTCATTCCCAAATTTTCAAACGCGTTTTTCTCAAAACCACGTTTTTCAAATCGGTACCCAAAATTTCTCGAAAACCAATGAACCGATTGCCTTGAGGTTTTTTGTGGTTATTCTATACAGCATTATCTAGTACTTGTCATAGGATTTTTTTCCGTTACTTAGTTTTTGTTCTATGGGCAAAATAATAACTGATTTTTGGCCCAAAAATCACTATTTATGTTCAAACGTCCGCCATTTTGTCATAAATCTATATTTTCAAAATCGGCTATGACAAGTACTAGATTATAGTATCTAATTTAATAATCTTTTTGTTTTTTTTTTCAGATGATTTTTGAAGAAACGCTAGTGGGTACCGTATACGCAGATTTTATTACGATGCACCAAGGATCATACAATAGCCTTGTATATTTTTGATATTTTTAAATAAAGAAAATTAAACATATTTTTGAATGTATATACTTTTAGATCATTAAAACCCCAATCCGAAATTTCAAATAGTTTTGCTTGAAAAAAATCACAAAAATGACCGTTTTTCCGACTCCTAGGTGTATATCTCTCCTTAATCGAAAACTTGTCATTTTGTGAGCAGTTTATGAGCAGTTATAATGAAATTTTTCACTGAAAATTAAATTCTTAAGTTCAAATATCTTCAATTTTTGAATAAAACAATATTTTTTAAATTCCGCACGTACTTCTTTACGTATTCTAATGTAAATTGACGAGAATTTTTGTGTTTTGTTCTAGGTTAAAAATTGTGGTTGTTAAATGTCAAGCCGCAGAGCGCCAAAAAAAAGATAACAAAAGAAAATATTAGTAGTCGGCCATTTTTTACATCGAAAAAAAATATATATTTTCTGACAGCTTGATATTCATACTAAATAGATGTGTAATTAATTTTATTAATCACTTTTTCACACAAAAAAAAAATTGTTGAATTCGCACATGATTTTATACCCGTTACTGTGGCCTAAGGCCTTAACTCAAATTTGTTACGTTTGACCCCTGTCTCCCCTATTCACGCCAAGTTTCAAGCAAATCTGACAAAAAAAAACATGTTGCCTCGTACAGACTTTAAAACCCCTGTTACACCCCCTTAAGGCTCGAATTTCGATTTTTACCACTCGTGAAAAAAGTTATTATTTGAGATCCATCATGAAGGCTGCTTGGTAAGAATTAGGGGCCACAGATATCGTAATATTCCCCTCGAAGACGTTCCGAAAGGCACAGACATAAGTCAACTCCGATACTTCCGACCTGACGGCAAAATTTCACTCGTACAAACTCGACCTGTAATCCTCGCTGGCAGCGTTGCCAATCTCTGTCTCCTCAATGAACAATATGCGACCGGAGCGAGAGAGAGAGAGAGAGAGAGAGAGAGAGAGAGAGAGAGAGAGAGAGAGAGAGAGAGAGAGAGGGAGAGAAAACGCGAGAGAAGGTTCACGTATCGTGTGAAGGCCGGAGAGAAAAAGATTGCGAAGATATATTAGCGTTGATTGTCACACAAGATTGAGGCTCGAAAACTTTCATCGACGTTGTACGTACAAAGCATCAGGGATGCCCGTGCGAATGAAAGAACGGATCTTCCTCTTCCCGATCTGCCAGAATTCATATTTACGTTTGATCGACTCTCCGCCCGTGAATTCGCGGCAATTTCAATCAAACGTACATACCCGCCGGGACATATTCGAATATGCGCATATATAATACGCATGACGGATGAATCGATACGGCAATTTGCATTTTGTAGGGGACAAAAAATGCTTCATTGAGACCGAGTAGACACGGAGAAATTGTGTCCACAAGGCCGTATTCCGACCGAGGCCTTGTACGTATTGTCGTGTCTGCTTGATGCCAGACACGATCTACTGCGTCTCACCGCGGACCGTGCACTCTATAAAACATATTAGAACGCGAAAACGAGTGTCATTGCGACGACAATTATAAAATAATGAATGTTATGCGTGACACACACACACACACACACACATGTATATATATATATATATATATATATATATATATATATATATATATATATATATATATATATACACACACACATATATATATACCACCAAATACATATCTATAAACAAATACAAAAATTTATGAGTAAATGAAAAAATGAATGAATGAATAAATGAATAAACAAATAAATATAGACATGTACGCTCATACAGAAAAAGAGAGAAAGAGAGAGGGAGACAGCGATTAAAAAGTCTCCTACACATGGTGGGAAATAATGACGCGTGACGAGGACGCATCGAATTATCGATTCTCGTATATCCGTACTTATTTTGCAAGTATCCGCGCACGTTTTTATCGAGAAACTCCAGCCGGGAGTTACAATCAGCACTGTTGCGCATTTTACATTCTATGGATAGCCTGATCTATAAGAACAGATAAATCAAACAAACAAGGAATGTTGGGTCACAATGGGGCACGCCACAATTAATCAAGAAAACCGTAATATTGTTGCAAGCTTAATTTTAAAATGTCCCAAGCAAGCAGTTAAATAACTGTATTTGATCATTAGAGGATACATTTTTACATTAATTTCGAATTTGTGGTCATATGTGTCGAGGGGGGGGGCAAAGTCGTTCAAGGTCATTCAAGGTCAGTATCGATGATACAAATCTATATATATATATATATATATATATATATATATATATATATATATATATATATATATATATATATAAGGAGTACAACTTTGCAGTGATCGTTTTTTTTTCAAAAGTTTAAGGCTTTATTATAAAAAAGTGGCTACATATTTTTTAATCAAAGTACTGCCCGTCGCTAGCTACGACCTCGGCCCATCTTTCAGGTAGCATTCGAATCCCGCGTCGATAAAAGTCTTGGTCCTTGGAGGCAATCCAGGAATCGACCCAATTTTTGACTTCTTCGTAAGTACCGAAGTGCTGGTCAGCCAAATCGTGTGCCATTGACCGGAACAAGTGATAGTCGGATGGGGCAATGTCTGGAGAGTACGGCGGGTGGGATAAAACCTCCCATTTCAGCGTTTCCAAGTACTTTTTCACGACATTTGCAACATGGGGTCGGGCATTGTCATGCTGCAGTATCACTCATCTCGGCTTCAACTCATGCGGGACCCAGTTTCCTTGCTTTTGGATGATACCCATATCCCGGAGACGTTTTGAAACTGCTTGCTGGGTTACTCCTAACGTCTCGGCGAGTTCCTCTTGAGTTTGGCACGAATCCTGGCCCAGCAAGGTCTCCAATTCTGCGTCTTCAAAAACTTTCTGCCTTCCGCCACCATGCTTGTTCTCGACCTCAAAATCTCCACTTTTGAAGCGTTGAAACCACCGCCGACACGTTTTCTCACTAATAGAATCCTCCTCGTAAGCATCTACAAGCAAACGGTGGGCCTCAGCCGCAGATTTCTTGATGTTGAAGAAGTAAATCATAACCTCCCGCAAATGCTGAGAATTCGGTTCGTAGGTTGCCATGTTTGAGTGCCTATAACTTTATAATGCATACACGTATCCGTTAGCTTTTTTAAATTGTTTACATTGGCAGAGCCTCTAGTTTAAAATGCCACTTTTTTTATTGAGCTAGGGCCACTACTTCGGCCGCAGTGGCTCTCTAAGTAAAATCGGTAGTGATCCGAGATATTTAGATTTGTATTACATTTTAATAGGCGACCTTGAATGACCTTGAACGACTTTGACCCCCCAATGGTTTTTATGCGGCTTGAGGTGCTCCACAAGATGGTTGAAAAAAATGTACCATTCCATTTTAAAAAGTGGAGGTGACCTTCACTGTGCGACAGCGCCTCCACCGAAATAAAAAAAACTGGTCGCATTTGATGGCCCCCTTCACACCATACAACTTTTGTCTGGAACATTTTTTTGTGACGTCGATAATTACCAAGTTATTTCGGGTGGCAGTATTAAGAGGGTCACCCCGTATACAGTGGGTAATAAAAGTATTTGTACATCTCACACGAAACTGTTGTTATTTTGGCTTTATTTGTTTGTTCGTGTTTTCCCAAGATTTTTGTGAACAGTGTATTTGTCTGTATTGTCATTTTGTCAATATTTGTCTGTATTGTCAATATACAGTGTCTGTATATTTTTCCTAAATATACGTGGGTCATTTGACAAGTACCTAGCCTCACCGCTAGATGGTGCCACTATTGCAAGAGATGTGGGGACGCGCCTTTAGTCCCTAGATGAAAAGCCTATCCTAAAAACATTATCCGAATAACGGGACGTGAGACGAGTAGTAGGAGGAGAGAGAACAGCGTCCGGCATTTTTTAGTTCACGCACGTTTCCACAGTCAAGTGATATTCTTTGTATTAATTAATAAAGATATTTATTGTTTGTCAAGAAACAACCTCTACGGAGTTATATGTGGCACCCAGATCCCCACATAATGGTGACCCCGACGTGATTCAAGCAGATCACACGAAAATAAAAAAATAAAAAAACGTGCGCGCGACCGGCATTTTCAAGCGACCACGTGTCGCGCTAAACAAAGAACCCGAAAAGAAACAAAGAAAGTGTACAATGGCGACGCCTCGAACACCGAAAAAGGACACCGATCTTCATTTGAGTCGCTCGCAACAAGACGAGCCC
This sequence comes from Ophion slaviceki, assembly GCA_944452715.1. Classification (NCBI taxonomy): domain Eukaryota; kingdom Metazoa; phylum Arthropoda; class Insecta; order Hymenoptera; family Ichneumonidae; genus Ophion; species Ophion slaviceki. The sequence goes on from OX101788.1 coordinate 21,123,678, forward strand.
AGCACGTCACAGGGCAACGAAACGTCCAGCGACGTAACCGCAACATCTCGCGAGGCAGCAACGGACGCGGGAGAATCGTCGATCGGGAGCATGGAACGAATCATTATTCCACCGTTTCGTTCGAAGAAACCAGAATTATGGTTCGTCACCCTCGAAGCAACGTTCCAGTGCCATCGCATCACATCGGACCTATCAAAATTCAACGCAGTAATTTCCAAACTGGGCGAGGACGCGCAAACACTCGTGGAAGACGTTCTCCTGAACCCTCCGATGACTGGCAAGTACCTCGCATTAAAGCAAGCGTTGCTAAACCGCTTTTCGGTGTCGCAAGAACAAAAGTTGCGCACACTCGTCTCCGGTCTACAACTGGGCGACAAAAAACCGTCGTTTTTACTAGCGGAAATGGAGTCGCTAAATCAAAATAGAATAGATGCGCAATCCGTCCGCATGCTGTGGCTCGACAGGCTTCCGCAGCAATTACAAGTCGCACTAGCCTCGGCCACAGCGCTTGACAATAATGCAATCGCCCAACTCGCTGACCGCATTTGGGATATCTCTCAAGCGTCAAGCAACCGAGTAATGGCCATTAGCACGTCCCAGCCCAGGGCCGATCACGACGACTCGAGGCTGGAAAACATATTGGCAAGTCTAGAGCGATTACTTACAGATGCTCGACAACCACGACCCCGGCATCAATCCTATAGAAGAACGCCATCCCGGCACCGCTCAAAGTCTCGTTCGTACACGACCGAACCAAACGAGGTGAATAATAATGCAAAAATTTGCTTCTATCACCGCAAGTTCAAGGAACGAGCACACAAGTGCGAAGGTGCATGCCAGTTCAAAGCCGATCAGGGAAACTAAGCATCCCATCAGCCCACGCGGCGGCGGCTGGTGGATCACAGGAGACACGCCGACTCTTCATGAACGACCGAGTCACAGGTCAAATCTTCCTCATCGACACCGGTGCGGATGTCACCGCAATTCCAGCGACACAAGACGACAAGAAACACCGTTGCGACTTCCAGCTATACGCCGCCAACAAAACTCCAATCACAACATATGGACAGAAGGTATTGAACATAGATTTAGGCCTTCGACGTTCAATGGCATGGATTTTCAGAATTGCCGACATTCCCTACGGCATCATCGGAGCAGACCTCTTAGCACATTTCAACATCCGCGTAGACGTCGGATTGAAGTGCATCATCGACAGAGTAACGGGACTCCACGCCTACGGCACACTTGGCAGGGCTCCTCTTACAGAGATTTCGACAATCGACAAAGACGACCCTTACGCCGCAATTCTTCAAGAATTCCCGGAAATCCTCGACGCCACGAGCCAACGTTCAGTAGCGAAACACAACGTCGTTCATTACATTGAAACCAAAGGGCCTCCCGTGTTCGAACGAGCACGAAGACTCACCGTTGAACTGCAACGCAAGGCCAAAGAGGAGTTTCAATTCATGGTCGACCGAGGATTTTGCCGACCGTCTAAAAGTCCATGGGCCAGCGCTCTACACATGGTCCCGAAGAAATCGGGAGATTGGCGTCCATGCGGGGACTATCGCCGCCTCAACGCGCAGACGACGCCCGATCGTTACCCAATCGCGCATCTGTTGGACTACTCGGCAATACTGGGCGGTAAGACAATTTTTTCAAAAATCGACCTGGTTAGAGCTTATCACCATATACCGGTGAATCCGGACGATGTACCGAAAACAGCGGTGATCACCCCGTTCGGGTTATTTGAGTTCCTGGTTATGCCTTTCGGGTTGAGCAACGCAGCGCAGACGTTCCAACGCTTCATTCGTCAGGCCCTGGACGGACTCGAATTCGTTCACGCATACCTCGACGACCTTCTAATTGCGTCATCGGGAACCCAGGAGCATTTGGAACACCTAAGGGCAGTTTTCACGCGACTGCGCGACTACGGTCTTACGGTTAACCGCAGTAAAAGCGTATTCGGGGTACATGAGGTAGAATATTTAGGCCATCTAGTTTCAGCCGAAGGTTCTCGACCTCTTCCGGACCGAGTACAAGCCATCGCAACAATCAGACGCCCTGAAACACTCGAGCAGCTGCAACAGTTCCTCGGAACTATAAATTTCTACCGTCGTCACATAAAAAACGCGGCTGAAACACAGGCTCCACTGCACGCACTCCTGAAGGACGCACGCAAAAAAGACAAACGTCCCGTCGAGTGGACCAAGGAGGCGGAAAAAGCTTTCGAGAAGAGCAAAAAAGACATCGCGGAAGCAGCTCTGCTGGCGCACCCGATACCTCGAGCCGAGTTACGACTAACTACCGATGCGTCCGGTAAGGCTATCGGCGCCGTTCTCGAGCAACGAGATAACAGCGACAACGAGGACAGGTGGGAGCCCTTAGGATTTTTCTCCAAAAAGCTCTCACCTGCACAGATCAACTACAGCACCTACGATCGGGAGCTTACCGCTATTCACGAGGCCGTGAAATATTTTCGGGCATGGATCGAAGGCTACGATTTTTATGTCCGCACTGACCACAAACCACTGATTTACGCATTTCAGCAACGGTCAGACAAAGCCTCTCCACGTCAACTACGTCAACTGGGATTCATCAGTCAGTTCACGACAAAAATCATCGCGGTCAAAGGAACCGAAAACGTCGTAGCTGACACGCTTTCAAGAGTCGACTCCATCAATACGGCGCAGCCGCTCCGTCTTTCAAACGTCATCGACTTCTCAGCGCTAGCTGAAGCCCAATCCCAGGACGCGGTACTACAACAGCTTCTCGTAGACAACACTACGTCGTTAAAGCTGCAAAAGCTTACATTTGGGACACAACGGCAAGAGATCCACTGCGACGTTTCGCGAGACGACATTCGGCCATACGTCCCTCACAAGTTCCGACGAAAAGTGTTTGACGCATTCCATGGCCTAGCACACCCAGGAGGCAAGGCAACCAGCAAATTGATCGGTCAACGCTACGTGTGGCCATCGATGAGCAGGGATATCACGCAAATGGTACGTGAGTGCGTCGCTTGTCAACGTGCAAAGGTAGGAAGACACGTACATACGAAACCGAATATGTTCATTGAGCCAGATCACAGATTCGACCACGTGCACGTAGATATAGTGGGACCACTCCCCGAAACGGAAGGCTACCGTTATTGTTTGACGATAATCGATCGTTTTTCAAGATGGCCCGAAGCCGTGCCGATGAAAGAGATCAGCGCCAGTGCAATTACTCGACATTTCTTCACGGAGTGGATCGCGAGATATGGCAGTCCGAAAACAATTACAACGGACCAAGGAAGTCAATTTGAGTCCATTCTATTTACAGCTTTGATACAGCTTGTCGGCACGAGAAGAATTCGCACGACAGCTTATCACCCGGCTGCCAACGGTCTCGTGGAACGCTGGCATCGTACCCTGAAAGCGGCAATCATGTCTCATCAGACAAACGCTTGGGTGCAGGTACTGCCAACCGTGCTCCTCGGTCTACGGACATGCTACAAGGAAGACCTTAAAGGTTCGACGGCGGAATATATGTTTGGAACAACGTTACGAATTCCCGGCGAGTTCTTCACACACGAAGACCTCCCTACGGATCCAAACATATTCCTGGAAGAATTCAGAATTCACATGCGTAACCTGAAGCCAGTTCCAGCGAGTCACCACTGCAAAGCAAAACCGTTCTGCTACAAGGACCTGTACTCCTGCAGCCACGTATTCCTAAGGCAGGATGCAACTCGGAAAGGCCTCGATCCGCCATACTCCGGACCGTATAAGGTGCTGAAACACCAAAACGATAGAGTCTTCGAAGTAGACGTTAACGGACGAGTAACCAACGTAAACATCGAGCGACTGAAACCCGCACATCTGGCAACGGCGGAACAAGTCGTTCCCAACGCCATACATCCATCACCGTCGACTAGCAGCACAAGCGACAGAGATCGTACTCTTCATCAAACAACTCAGCCGACGGCACCGAGAACATACGCAGGACCAAAGAAGAAAGTTCAAATACAAGTTCCTAACCAAAAACATAAAAATAAGGAAAACACTCCTTTTCATTAAGGGGGAGTATTGTGGGGACGCGCCTTTAGTCCCTAGATGAAAAGCCTATCCTAAAAACATTATCCGAATAACGGGACGTGAGACGAGTAGTAGGAGGAGAGAGAACAGCGTCCGGCATTTTTTAGTTCACGCACGTTTCCACAGTCAAGTGATATTCTTTGTATTAATTAATAAAGATATTTATTGTTTGTCAAGAAACAACCTCTACGGAGTTATATGTGGCACCCAGATCCCCACAGAGAAATACACTATAGTGTAGTACCGTCTTGTAGACGGCTACTGACAAAATTTCAGCCGGATCGGACTTGTAGTTCTCTTTTGAGAGCGTGTGAAAGCAAGTGTGTCCGTTGATTTTTGAAAGAATGGAGAAAGAACAATATCGGTCGGTGATTCGATTCTTGTTTTTGGAAGGGAAATCGCGCAGTGAAATTAAAGAACGTTTGGATGCAGTGTATGGGGATGCTTCTCCTTCGATGGCGACCGTTAAATTTTGGTATAACGAGTTTCGACGTGGTCGTACGTCGGTTTTTGATGATCCACGCCCAGGTGCTCCAAAAACAGCCACTACGGAGGAGAACGTGACAAAAATACACGATATCGTTTTGTCAGACCGCCGATTAAAGGTGCACGAGATATCTGTGATAGTAGGCATCTCAGAAGAACGCGTGTGGCATATCCTACATGAGACTTTGGGCATGAGGAAGCTGTCGGCAAGGTGGGTGCCGCGTTTGCTGACTGCAGACAACAAGCGCATTCGTGTGACCACTTCAGAGCAGTGTTTGGAGCTGTTTAATCGCAATCCAAAAGAGTTTTTGCGTCGTTACGTGACCGTCGACGAAACATGGATTCACTGGTATACTCCAGAGACCAAGGAGCAGTCAAAACAGTGGACCTTACCCGGTGAACCTGCTCCAAAGAAGGGGAAGACGGTCTCGTCGGCTGGAAAGGTGATGGCCACTGTTTTCTGGGATTCTCAAGGTGTGATTTTTATTGACTACCTGGAGAAGGGCAAGACGGTCACGGGACAGTACTACGCCGATGTATTGAGCTGATTTAACGCCGTGTTAAAAGAAAAACGGCCCCATTTGTCGAGAAAGAAAGTGCTTTTCCACCATGATAATGCACCTGCTCACACCTCCGCGCTCGCCACGGCTAAATTGGTCGAATTACGCTATGAACTGCTGCCCCATCCACCGTATTCTCCAGATTTGGCTCCGTGCGACTTTTTTTTGTTTCCGAATCTAAAAAATTCACTCGCCGGGAAGAAATTCCACTCCAATAACGAAATAATCGCCGCCACGGAGGCCTATTTTGCAGACCAAGAGATAACATTTTTTTCAACGGGGTTAAAAAAATTGGAACACCGCTGGGCCAAGTGTATTCAACTAAAAGGAGACTACATTGAAAAATAAATTTTATTTTTAGCAAAATTTTGGTGTTTTCATTTGTAGGCTAGGTACTTATCAAATGACCCACGTACAGACACCATGTATATCTAGGATAAGCTATCGAAGCCAGAAACTTAATAAAGCATTTGATTTTTTCGTGGATAATTTGGAAAAGTCGACGTGTGCAAATACTTTTTTTTTACCCACTGTGTATAGGTGTACTCATGGTGCATAAAAATGGAGATAACAGGATAAAAGCACACCAACGGCCCTATAGTACGGAGACGTGCACGTGTATGCAATACACATTTGTATACAGTGGATGGAAAATACCGCGGGCATACGAGAATGATCTGCCCGCGCAGAAATTGTCGTACGGATCTAATCCGATTCCCATACGTGTTCCTACTTCCTGATAGGGATCCAATGGGTCGTCGCATTGGATTTCTACGGTAAAACGTCACGCTCGTACATTGGATTCCAATCGGGATTCTCTATTGGTATCCAATTTGAATCTTGAAGGATTCCAACATTATCGAACAGAATCCGATACGATTCTTGATGGATCTCATCGCATTCTGTACGTTGAATTTTCTAAACAAAATATCTAGATACACAAGATAGGAGGATTTTCAAAAAAGTCGAAATTTTGTTTGAAACAAGTGAAAAGCGTCACTGAAAATCCATTAATCCAAAACGTACATTCTGTACGTTGAATTTTCTAAAGAGAATATCTAGATACGCAAAATAAGTGGGTTTTCAAAAAAGTCGATATTTTATTTTTTTAAAGTGAAAAACTTCACTAAAAATCCACTGTAATTATCGTTTGTTATTTATTTTACGGCGATTCTACATAGTATTATCACACACGCAAACACTCACTCAGCGTGCAGGTTATGTTTCAACACGCCGAGTTTTTTCTCGTGACTTTTCAGATATCGTCGTGGACATTGCAAAACATTCTATGTCACTTGTGACCATTGTGGTAAAAATTTTAATTCTGAACGCATCCGCAAAGAGTTCTATGTCAATAACCAATCAGACTGTTTCAGTCAGCTGAAATCGTCCGAAAATCACGTAGGACGAACTGCAATGTAACGACGACATTTTTTATTTGAACGTGGTAAAAATTCTCAAATGGCGTTGATAAGGGAAGCAGTGCAGAATCCAATTGGATCCCAACGGTCCTGGATTTGCCAATAGCCCGTATAGGCAGCTGTTTGGACGGCAGACTTCAGGGGGCCGCGGATTTTAGAGGCACCTAAAAAAGCCTAGGTAAATAGAAGTGATTAAGGTAGTACCTCCACAGAAGAGTCGAATTAAGAAATGGTTAAAATTTGACATATATGTTATTCAATACATTATCCAAACATCTGTGCAATTTGAATAAGTTTGACCACCCCAAACCTGAGATATTTACACTTAAAGTTGGCTTGGTTTACACGCAACAAATGCGTTATGATGGCCAAACAGAGCATCATTAATTTTACCGTCAAAACTAAAATTAAGAAATTGATAAAAAACGAGGATAAGCTAGAGTAAGATATCACGAATAATGTGAAAAAAAATGAGAATGATTCACCATCTAGTTTCCAAGATATAACCATGAAAAGCCCTCACAATTTTGGTGCAAAGCCTGGCAAAGCCTGGCAAAGCCTGGAAAAAAAACAATTGGGGCGAAGCCTGGACAGTCCCGGCAAAAAGTTTACTGGCAATGGTAGATCAAAAACACAATATAAAATATATTTTACGGCAATAAATGATATCCATCGTATTATCTACTAATACCGAGTCAATATTGCGTAGTTTTTAATTTTATTTATTACTAATTAAACCAATTATCAATCTTTTAAACATGAACATGGTATGTAAACTTTTGGTTGAGATTTTCGCGGAGGAACTACCTTAAGATAGAAAGAGCGACACAAAGTAAAGTCGCCTATACTTAAGGGGTCTTCCTCTAGACGCTAAAGAAGGCTATTTTTGTCATTTTTTGTAGGTTTATATTATAGATATTGATATAAAAGTTGTTACACTTAATAAATACACTTTCGAAATACATTAGAAAAATGTTTTTTATGTATTTATGTAACCTAAACAAACTTTAAACGCGTTTTTCTCGAAACAACGTTTTTCGTCGGCTTGTTGATAAAATCTTCGAAACTATTGAACCGACCTTTATGAAATTTTAACCACATATTCTTTACAACTATAGCTATTGCGCATATCAAGAAATTTTTTAAATTTTGATATTAAAATTTTTTTTTGCCAAAACGGTAAAAAAACGTTTTTTTTTGTTTTTTGAAAAATGTCCGACATTTTGTAATTTTTGCATATATCAAAAATCGTATGACATGCGCTATAGCCATTACACGTAAGGTTAATTCGGTGAAAAAAAATATGTTTGCAAGAATTTTTTCAGACGATACAGGTAATGCGGGTTTATTTAATTTATTTTCATATAATAATACAACATCTGAACTATATTTTCCTAAATTTTCATTGCCAAATATCGATAAAGAAGCTGTTGGCAGCAAAACCCGCAGGCGCCTTGAAAAAAGTTTTTTTCGCGGTGTACGCTTTAACTCGTCACTGGATCATCTGAAAAAAAAAATTAAAATCCGTTTATTAGATGAGATGTTTCTCGCGGTAACGCTGCCGAGTTTCTTTTTAATAATTTTTTTATCTTACAATAACGAATTTGCCGATTTTTAAAGCAAAAATCGCGTTTTTGACTTCCAAGTGCTACCGAAAATGAAAAAAAATTGGTGACAAAAATACTCGGCAATGTTACCTCGAGAAACATCTCACCTAATGATCCAGGTGATCCAGTGACGAGTTATAGCGTACACCGCAAAAGAACTTTTTTTCGAGGCGCCAGCGGAGATTTGCTGCCAACGGCTTATTTATCAATATTTTGCAATGAAAATTCATGAAAATATAGTTCAGATGTTGTATGATTATATGGAACTTAACTAAAAAACCAGCATTACCCGTATCGTCTAAAAAAATTCTTGAAAATATGCTTTTTGAAGTAACCTTACCCCGCCCTTAAGGGGCTATAATACCAATGTGACACTTTCAAAAAATCGATTTTTTTCTGCCTTTTTCGACAGTTTATACTTTCAAGAATATCATTATCATTTATGTCATTTATATCAATATGATTTTATCTTGCAAAAATCGATAGTTCAATCTTTAAGCGCGTTTTTCCCGAAATGAGATTTTTCAAATTTGCTGACATTGTAACTCGAAGAGCAATTACTCGATTGACTTGAAATTTGAACTGAGTACGGTTGAATATATTTACTCTACAATGACGTAGGATATTTTTGATCGGATGAAAATTGACGATTTGGCATTGAAAAAAACGACCATTTCATAGTCAAGAAAACAGACTTTTTTTCATAACTACGCCATTTTGTTAGATTTTGATATTTCTCGAAAATCCTACGTCATTGTACAGGAAAACCTTCCAGCTTAACGACATTTTTTCCTTTTTCGGTTTCAGCTACTCAATCGGCCGGAATCATGTCAGCAGTGGAGGAACTTTTTTTGTTGGCGCCTCCGAAGGTAGCCCATAAGTCGCTTGGATCTTAATATTTTTCTATGAAAAAATTATGTCATATAGGTCAAATATAGCCAAATATATTCTTAATTTTCCGAAACATTTAATTGAGTACGTTTCTTCCAAAAAATTCCCGCAAGTCACCCAAATTTTCAGCGTTCATAGCCCCTTAACATACTAAATCTAAAACCGTTTCGTTTTTTTGCTTCGGATGATCCATCTCCAAGATTTCATCAACAGCGCACACCTACAATTTTTTTGGGAAATATTTTTACCTACCATTTTCGTCTATAAATAGTGACTTAATTAAATTTAAAGAATTTTAAATGTTTTTCGAAAGTGTATTTATCAGGTGTAACAACTTTTATATCAATATCTATAATACAAACCTATCAGAAAAATCATGAAAATAGCCTTTTTTAGCGTTTAAAGTGAGAAGACCCCTTAAGAAAAGGATAAAACTGACACTGGATCACAATGAGAACTCCCTAAGCGTGATGTCCCTAAAAAATCCCTATAGCGATGTGTCTGCATTTTGGTACTCCCCAACAAATTTGTGCACGGGATCACGAGAGGATATTTTTTTGGGAGATCCAACAAATTCCGGTTGAGACCGTCGAACAAAAAATTCTCAAACGACGTCAATCGGGAAATAGCGCAAAATCCACTTGGGTTCCAATGTGGACTCCCTACGTACGTCGTAATCAAATCCCTATAGGGATGTGGTAGGATCTGGGGGTTCCCCAACAAATTTCCGCACGGGTGTCAGCGCCGTTTTTGCGGTGACAGCCCGCCAGGAAATCAAACGTCGCTTGTTTCCTGTTCCGCCAAATTGACCATTGTCATAGTCGATCGTTAAACACGGCTGGGTATAAAAACCAACGACAATACGCGCGACAATGACTTTGCGGGAGCAATGTACAATGGGGAATTCGAGATTGAAAAAAAATGAAAAGATGCGACCCGTTAAACACGCACAAAAAGCCATCTGGGCTTTTGAATTATTTTCGTCGTGTTAATGCGGATATGCAGCCACATACGCACGCACATTTATGTTTATACGTGTATAATCCTGGCTGGTAGGTGTTTTGGGGAAAACGATGTATGAGATCGAGCGTTAAAAATACATCTACGTGGTACGTGAATGTATACACGATCGTAACGTACAGACGCGAAATCGCCTGCGGGAAAACCGAGAGCTCGGGAACTTCCCATATGCCTATATATACGTCGGTTTGTCAGGCTCGTGTGTGCCTCTGCTTTGTATACGGAAATAACGATCGCCATTGACAGAGAATGCAAAAGAGCCTCGGACCAGTCGCTTGTTGCACTATATGCAATAATCGCACGAGAGCCACGTGCTGTTTTTTCTGCGTTATGTTATCTTGCGCGCGTACGTGCAATAAACATCCTGCAGCACAGGATACGATTTAAGACGACGGAACTTACGCGTAATGCATGAACACTGCACGCCATCTATCAATTTGATTTATTAACTCAACTAGTTTATTGATTCATTACTTTCCAGTGAAAGTATTTATTTAGTTAAGGGGTTACCCCCACTTACGATTTTGAAAAAATCTTTTTTTTTATTGCATTTTTTTGAAGTATGTATAAGTATCCGGGCCCATACTTCTGTATGGGCCCGGAATAGATGACTCTATGTAAGTTTACAAAAAAAAAAAATATTTTCTTCGTGTAAACTGAAATTGAAAATTTAAAGGCGTTTTTCTCAAAATGGCATTTCTGAAGTCGGTGACCAAGATTACTCGAACACTAATGAACCGATCTTCTTGAAATTTTGCAGGCTTATTTAATACATAAAAATGTAGTGTTTAATCGTTCGATTTTTTTTTCGAAAAAAATGGCCGTTTTATAGCCAAAAAACGGCCGTTTTTTTTCGTTAAAATCGAACCATTAACTTTGACTGTCCGCCATTTTGTGAAAAATGAATATTTTTTAAAATCCTTCGATTAAAGACTAGTTTATACTTATATTTGACTAAATCCATCCGCATTTTCTTTTCAGATGATCCACTTCGCCGCAATGTTGGTCACCGCAAACCGTGTATATAAAAACATTATTTCATTGACGGCCATTTGCCACTAAACAATGTAATATTTTTCAATAAAAAAATTACTGAAAGTTCTTCAAGATGTGTTCTTTAAGATGGTATATTGATCGATTAAAAAAGTTTTGTAGTTTTCTTTAAAAAAATTCATGAAAAAGGCCTTTTTTGCGCTACAAGTGGGGGTAACTCCTTAAGGCAGTATTGTTTAGTAGACATTTGAAAAAATCGTTTTTTTTTTATTTTATGTTATTATTCTACAGACCTTTTTGAATGCGTGAGAGAAAACCGTTTAAGGCCTTAGGCCACAGTAACGGGTGTAAAGTCATGTAGGTATTCATATGTAGATTGACGCGAATTTTTGTTTTTAGTTCTAGGTAAAAAATTGTGGATGCTAGATGTCACGCCGCAGAGCGCCTAAAAAAAGATAGCGAAAGAAAATATTGTCGGCCTTTTGTACACGAAAAAAAAAAAATCTAACAGCTTGATATTCATACTAAATAGATGTGTAATTAATTTTATGAGTGAATCACTTTTTCATACGAAAAAAAATTGTTAAATCCGCACAGGATTTTATACCCGATACTGTGGCCTAAGGCCTTAATGATACTCATAAAATTGGCCAAGTTATATAAATTAGAAGGAGTACGCTCGTAGTAGGAGTACACTTTCGGTAGACAGCTTTTCAACGTTGGTGGCAAAATCGAGTCGAAATTATTTTATATTTATTTTATATAGTAACTGGTAGATTGGTAGGAAAAGTTTATAATCCAAGTTTAGTATGCTGTCATTTTGCAATTTTCTTTTTGCTGAATCTGGAACCAAACATCACAAGACTTATACAGATTAAGGGGGCAAATACCTTTAGGCGAGAAAAAAGTTGCTGATTTGTGTGATTTCTTTTTAAAAGGATCGATTTCTTTATTATTTTCGGGACTTAGGATATGTTTTATTACTACTTTTGGCTGTTACATGGTATTTTTTATTTATTAAACTGCATCTAAACTGCATTTTCAAAACTGGTGCGACGTACAGCTAAACAACTAATGGACCGATTTTTATGAAATTTCCTATAAATCGTTTGAACCTTATTGTCTAAAACATGACTCTAATTGTTTTTCAAAATAAAAAAGGTATTTTTTATGGCAGAAAGTAGCCATTTTTTTCGGAAAATTTAATATTTTTGTTTCAAGGCGTACCATTTGATCGATTTTCAACATTTCTCACAGAAAAGTCCCAAGGATTTAAAGTTATTTCATCTTCAAAAATCACCTCCAAAACAGTGCTCTGAATATTGCTTTAATGAATTATCATTCAAATAAATAAATAAACATTTCCCTTTTTTTGCAGCATAAGTTTACCAGTTCGCAAGCAATGCAACAAATTATTTCCAAGGAAGCGCTTGCTAGTGAGAGGAAAAAACAAAAAGTACTCCGCATCGTCAACATTTTTGGCTGAATGCGAGCGCCCTCTGGATTAAAAAAAAAAGGAGAAACCCGACTTTCGAAGCCTTCGGGCGCTTTTCTCCGCGTTCACCCACGACGATCTTCGCTGCTGTTGCAACGTAATATATTTAAATGTTATTCGGATTCACTTTGGAGGTTGGGTGGGTGCCCAGCCGACGATTCTTTGGCGCCCACGGGAATTTTTGTCCTCCTCCAGGGATCATCCGTTTAGCTGACAACGCAACGTCCATTTTCGGGTCAATTTCAGAGGTTGGTTTTCGCTCGCCAGGCGCTGATAAATAAACTGCGAAGTTGCTAAAACTTGTTTAGAGGTGGCCCACCGCAGTCTCGGGAAATAACACCGTTACAAAACTAGTTTGATCACATTTATTATGTGCATATACGTATATGGGAAAAAGGTATATTGAACCCGTTAAACGTAACGTTGGCCTTCGGCACTTTGTTTTGATCCTTCACATTTTTTTTTTGACAAATCATTCATTTTACGGTACGATCGGTATATAAATATGCCGACGTTCATTCAAATCTTGAAGACATTGGGAAGTATATAATGTCGAGTGTGGAGACAATGGGCTACCGTCGGATTGATCCGCGAAGTCGAATGTCTTAAGGTAGTTCCTCTGCGAAAATCTCAACCAAAAGTTTACATACCATGTTCATGTTTAAAAGATTGATAATTGGTTTAATTAGTAATAAATAAAATTAAAGACTACGCAATATTGACTCGGTACTAGTAGATAATACGATGGATATCATTTATTGCCGTAAAATATATTTTATATTGTGTTTTTGATCTACCATTGCCAGTAAACTTTTTGCCGGGACTGTCCACGCTTTGCACCAAAATTGTGAGGGCTTTTCATGGTTATATCTTGGAAACTAGATGGTGAATCATTCTCATTTTTTTTCACATTATTCGTGATATCTTACTCTAGCTTACCCTCGTTTTTTATCAATTTCTTAATTTTAGTTTTGACGGTAAAATTAATGATGCTCTGTTTGCCAATCATAACGCATTTGTGGCGTGTAAACCAAGCCAACTTTAAGTGTAAATATCTCAGGTTCGGGGTGGACAAACTTATTCAAATTGCACAGATGTTTGGATAATGTATTGAATAACATATATGTCAAATTTCAACCATTTCTTAATTCAACTCTTCTGTGGAGGTACTACCTTAAAATCTTTTTTCTCGAACATACGCACACATATAGGGTGTCTCAAAATGACCTGACATTTTAATTAATTAATAAAACGTATTATTTACTTTAAAAGCACGAATATTTTTATTTTAATATAAGGTACAAACATGGAGGTTATGTGTGGAACGCAATATCCGGTAAATGGCCGCCTCGTCCCTGTTTGCAAACGTTCACTCTTTTGACGAAATTTTCAATAACATTTTGACATAATTCCGGACTAATTTCATTGAGGCCTTAGGCCACTCTAGAGGCCAAAAAAATAGGCTTTTTGGGGATTTTTTTTTCAGAAAAACTACAAAATAAATCGAGATTACAAAACAGGGTGTTTATCATATATATCAGTGACTGTATACAATAATTTTTTTTAAGCGATTAATTTCAAAATGGCGGCTGTGCAGCGTTTTTGCGATGACGTCTTCGTTTTGTCAGGGCCCACGGCCGGACAAACAGCTCCTGTAATTTTTTAATTATAATGAGCTAATGAATTTTTTTCGATTATATATAATAACTGCCATAGAAGTACGTAGGATTTTTTCGATATATTAATTTTTGGTCAAATGGCGCACTTTTAAAGTGAAAAGTGAAAAATTTGCCTAAAAATTCGTCACATAATTGTTAATAACAAATGAACTATGCAATATAAAAAACATCCTACGTACTTCCATAGACAATGTATTTTTCAAGATATATTCAACATTTCAAGTGAATCGGTTGAAAATTGTCTGAGTTATGTTTGCGGCCAACTTAAAAAATGCAGTTTTGAGATAAACGCGTTTGAAGTTTTGAGTAGTGAGCTACGGACCAGGCGGCCTTGTACTAAAATTCGAAAACCGAGTACTTAGAGATTTTTCCCGGCCATAATCTTTTGGGACATCATTTTTGAGGACCATTAAAAAAAATCGATTTTTCGAAAATTCTAGTGGCCTATTCCCTTAATGGTGCGTCCAATTGCAATAACTGCATTGTTTCGCCCGCAGTGTGGCAGGTTGCGCCATCTTGTTGAAAGAATATGTCTTCCAAGTCCATACCGTTTATGCCATTTATCGGATATTGTGTTCCACACATAACCTCCACGTTTGCACCTTATATTAAAACAAAAATATGCGTACATTTCAAATAAATAATGAGTTTTATTAATAATTAAATTAATAAATTGATAAATTAAAAGGTCATTTTGAGACACCCTTTTTTTAAATGGGCTTGTGTGCGCGCGTGGACATAGTGTAACCATAAAAGCTGCTGATTTATTGCGATGGCTTCGGCACTGAATTACAGGCCACCAAAGTTCAAGATGATCGCTTTCACATAAAAAATTGATAAAAGAGAAATTCCAATGTTTTTAGCCTAGAAACGATTAAAAAAACGGCGCAAACACTTACTCCTATAAAAGGTGCTCAAAGTGGTGGCCACCACTTGCAATCTGCAGTTGCAATCCACCACTTGCAATCCGCACTTGCAATGCACGCTTGCAATCCGGCTAACTTCATTGGTTACTGGTTTTGAACGTACTCGACCTCGGCACTTGAAACTACCGGTTTCCCCAAGTTTATTGTACACATTGGTAAATGTGTAACGAGAAGGCGGATGATGATCCCGATAACGCTCAGCATACACGATGGCCGCTATTGTTGCATTTATGTGATATTCTCCGTTTAAGATGACGTCAACTTGCTCTTCATAAGGAAACATTTTGCGGAAAATTCAATTTTTTACTGAAAGAAGGAAATTCTGTCGTAGTATTTTTCATTGAAGAGAACTCAGATTATTATGGAAATTGCAACATCCTCACTGCTTTCCAAAACAAGTTGATAGGATTGGAGGTTCGAGACAATGTAAGCAAAGCCGTACTTTCCTGGATTTTGCTTAGTATTGAACTATTGAAACCTCAATTAGAGCCTGTTTGTTAATGCAGACAGACTTAAGGGGAGACATACACCTAGATGGTCGAGGTCGAGGGTTTAGAAGCTATGAACATTCCGTCGACCGTAGAAGACCTACACTATGGGCCTGGTATCGATGATTCCATGTAAGTTGACAAATTTCATGATTTATTAATTCCCAAATTTTCAATGGCGTTTTTCTCGAAACCACGTTTTTCAAATCGGTACCCAAAATTTCTCGAAAACCAATGAACCGATTGCCTTGAGGTTTTTCTATACACCATTATCTAGTACTTGTCATAGGATTTTTTTTCCGTTACTTAATTTTTGTTTTATAGGCAAAATAATAACTAATTTTTTGCCCAAAAATCACTATTTATGTTCAAACGTCCGCCATTATGTCATAAATCGATATTTTCAAAATCGGCTATGACAAGTACTAGATTATAGTATCTAATTTAATAATCTTTTTGGTTTTTTTTTTCAGATGATTTTTGAAGACACGCCAGTAGGTACCGTATACGCAGATTTTTTTACGACGCTCCAAGGATCATACAATATCCTTGTATATTTTTGATATTTTTAAATAAAGAAAATTAAACATATTTTTGAATGTATATACTTTTAGATAATTAAAACCCCAATCCGAAATTTCAAATAGTTTTCCTTGAAAAAATTCACAAAAATGACGTTTTTTCTGGCTCCTAGGTGTATATCTCCCCTTAATTAATAAGACAATAAAATCAATGCAAATCAGATTGCAAGCGTGCATTGAAAGTGGTGGTCGCCACTCTGAGCACTTTTTATAAGAATTTTACAATCTGTCTTTGCACTGTTTTTTTAATCGATTCTAGGTTAAAAACATGGAAATTTCTTTTTTATCGATTTTTTATACAAAATCTCGATCAGTCACCTTAAAATTTGGTGTGTGAATTTATTTTTCGTTCCTTGATTCTGAAAAAAATAGTGGTCCCGTTTTAAAGAATGGAGGTGACCTTGAAATCTCCGAAGCGCCGCTGCCTGGATGAACCTCGTAGCCACCACTCGATGACCCCTTTCGAACTATGCAAATTTTGTAGGGAAAGTTTTCTCCTAAATCTGATGGGTTAGTACATATTTCCACTTGTAATGGTTGTTGCTCAACCCTGTATATAGGAAGATAATTATAAGATGGCCATGTGTTTTATGAGGGTATGGCGTGGAGATTTTGCGAGTGAGAAAAATATGATATTCAATAGTGTTTCTAGTCATAGTCCAAAAAAAATATAACTAATTTTTGAGATGAGTAAAATTTGCTAAGAAAAATTGAACCCACTGGAAAAAATCATAGGGGAGTTGTGCTTAAAATAACATACTTTTTCTTTTACGATAAATATTTAAGTAAATTACGTCGTATGAATTGAAAGCCAAGCGTATATCCGTAAAGGTTTATTATTATAACGAAATGGAATCAGATTCAGGACGTTAATTACTTAGATAAAAAAATAAAAAATCACATGTAGGTCGACGTGTGTAAGACGACATACTTCAATCTAATATGACATACGTATGTTAACTTATACGAGTCGAATTATGCTCATATACATTAATTTCTGGGTTAAAGGTTAGTTTATAGCAACCAATGTTTACTGCAACATTATTATAGTGACGATGAAGTGTTGCCTGCGGCACGTTAAAATATTTCGATGCTAAAAGCCAACCCATTCTATTCTTTCTTACAACTTCAACAGTCTTTGTCCTCGTGACCAGCTCCTACGTGTCGAGGTTCGTTCATAATAGCCAGACATCCTATAACCATAGCCAAAAAGTCTGCTTTTATATCCGGTTTTATACGCAGCAGGGTAAGACGACACAGTGTGTCATCATACACTGATTGTTGCGACAGAAGCTTCGGAATTAGAACATCCGTTCTGCCGTATTTGTGAAGTACAATGACCCTAGATTGGAGAAAAACCAGGTCAACTAGAAAAAAATTTACCTGACGGGTATTTTTAGCACCAGATAAAAACGTGGTCAGTTTTTTTTTGCATTTCATAATCACAAAAATATTTACTACGCAAAAGCTCGCATTCACTGACGGATATACTAAAGAGTGTCTCAAAATGACCTGACATTTTGAATTGCGCGCCATTTTTTTGTGGCAAATTCAGAGTACTAATCTTTGACAACCGGCATCAGGAAGTATTGAGGTTTAGTCATGGAGAATTAAAGGATCGAGGAACGCGTAAAAATTATTATTTGGTGCATTGTTACTGCATAGTTATTTCAGACGAAGTTTCTTCGTCGCGTTATCTCGCGCCGCGGCCAATGTGAATTGGCCACGGACTCATATACAGGTCTTGAAACGACGATCGTATTTGATAGGCGAGTGGGCCGCTTAGTGTCCAAGCTTTTCTCTCTTATCGTCGCCACCGTGTGTCGTTGTGATCGGGGGGACAGGATGAGACTAACCTAAACCGATCATAAATTGTTTCATCGTGTAGGCGTATGTGCGTATAACAATTGAGAATCGTTCACGCGTATGAAAAAAAAGTTGGATACGTCTAAATAACTGTTATTGACAGTTTAAGGGGGTTTCTCACTTTAGACGCTAAAAAGGCTATTGTCTTGATTTTTTTGGATAGGTTTGATTATAGATATCGATATAAAAGTTGTTACACTTAATAAATACACTTTCGAAATACATTTTAAAAAATTATTTATTTATTGAAGTCACTATTTATAGACGAAAATGGTAGTTAAAAAATGTCCTAAAAAATTGTGGGTCTGCGCTGTTGATGGAATCTCGGAGATCGATTATCAGAAACAAAAAATCAAACGGTTTTAGATTCAGTATGTTAAGGGGTTACCCTCACTTGCGATTTTGAAAACATCGATTTTTTTTATTGCATTTTTTTGAAGTGCAATTTGAAGTGCAGTGTTTTTTGATGCCCGGAATAGATGACTCTATGTAAGTTTACAAAAAAAAATATTTTCGTCGTGTAAACTGAAATTGAAACTTTAAACGCGTTTTTCTCAAAATGGCATTTCTGAAGTTGGTGACCAAGATTACTCGAACACTAATGAACCGATCTTCTTGAAATTTTGCAGGCTTATTTAATATATAAAAATGTAGTCCTTAATCGTTCGATTTTTTTTCGTTAAAATCGAACCATTAACTTTGACTGTCCGCCATTTTGTGAAAAATGAATATTTTTTTAAAATCCTTCGATTAAAGACTAGTTTATACTTATATTTGACTAAATCCATCCGCATTTTTTTTTTCAGATGATCCACTTCGCCGCAATGTTTGTCACCGCAAACCGTGTATACAAAAACATTATTTCATTGACGGCCATTGGCCACTAAACAATGTAATATTTTTCAATAAAAAAATTACTGAAAGTTCTTCAAGATGTGTTCTTTAAGATGGTATATTGATCGATTAAAACTTTTTTGTAGTTCTCTTTTAAAAAATTCATGAAAAAGGCCTTTTTTTGCGCTACAAGTGGGGGTAACGCCTTAATGGCTATAGCGCATATCATACGATTTTTGATATGTGCAAAAATAACAAAATGGCGGACATTTTTCGAAAAAAACGTGTAATTATCACCGTTTTTGGCAAAAACCATTAGTAAATATCAAAATTTAAAAAATCCTTGATATGCACTATAGCTATAGTTGTAAAGAATACGGGGTTAAAATTTCATAAGGTTCAGTAGTTTCGATTATTTTATTAACAAGCCGCCGAAAAACGTTGTTTCGAGAAAAACACGTTTAAAGTTTGTTTGGATTACATAAATACATAACATTTTTTTTAAATGTATTTCGAAAGTGTATTTATTAAGTGTAACAACTTTTATATCAATATGTATAATGTGAACTTATAAAAAAATTCATGAAAATAACCTTCTTCAGCGACTAAAAGTGAGAAGATCCCTTAATTCCGCGACAATGCCGAAATCCTGTGCGGTACCCCGATGTAAAACGAGGTACAAAGATAGATCAAATGCTCGATATTTGAAGTGCCAAAAGAAACCGAAATTTTGAAAAAGTGGCAAGCAACGATTTCCGGAGTGGAATTAAAACCAACGCAGTATGTTTGTGAAAAACATGTTAAAGAAAAAATCGTCCTCAAAGTGTGGATAAAACGCGATGGTGAGGGAGAGATTATTGCTCAAGTAAGTTTACTTTTTTTTCAATCACTTTCGGCAATCCATTTTCAGTCTCCAAAATTGCTGTCTCCTTCGGCAAATCATTTTCAAAAATTGAAGCAAAAAGTAGACGCTTAGCGACCCCCACTACGGTCATTTCAAGACCTGTATCCAAGACCGTTGAATTGGCCACCAAGATCGAGCGATTTGACGCCATTGAAATACTTTCATTGGGGTTTTCTGAAAGGAAAAGTGTACGCCAATGATCCACAGACCATTCCGGAGCTCAAGGAAGCAATTGGAAGCACCCTTAAGGTTGTTATGGGGTTAAGTCAACATGTTACCACCGAGCTGAAATTTTTTCTCGACCTTTATAACCTCTTTGCTGATCATCCTGCGCAGTTTGATAAAGATCCACAGTACCGTTTTTTAGCAAAAAAATCGGCAACTCGACGTATTTCGTGGGCTAATTACATTACGCTTATGGAAAACTCCCGATCATTTTTTAGTACATTATTTATATCTGCTAAGCGAACTTTACCGTGGAGCTGAAAAATTACGTACGGTTCGACTAATTATCGGACTAACCCTTGGTACCGTGAAAATGAGGATTCACGGTACAGTTAAAAAATTATTAACGTTTTTGATAGGGAATTTGTGCGAAAATCAAGCACACGAAATATTAGACTGTGCAATCATGGCAACGTAGTAGACGGCGCAAATGCTACCTATCTTATCGGTATTCGGTAATTATGCCCGGGAACCTCCAACTACTCGGTCAGGATAATTAACAACGAATATTATTGGTACTTATTATATTAATTAGTAATAATTATTTAATATTAATTTGATAACTATGTTTAGAAATTATAAATACATTTCTAGACATTTCTAGGGGAAGACCAAATAACGCGGATTTTTTTTTCATACATACACTTTTTTTTAGAATGTCGGAAAATTATTAAAGTTATTGATTTTTTCGAGATTATAGGCAGCTGTGGTACACACTTTTTCTTTGCAGCGGATTTTTTTTTCCTCGGACCGATATTAATTTTTGACAGCTTCTTGGGCCGATATTGAGGTTACGAACGGCGCGCATATGTCTTTAACTTCGCGACACTTCTGCCAACCTGGGCATTATGATATACCGCGATTTACGACGTTGCCAATTCGTTTCACGTTAATTGAGCGAGAAAAAGTTATAGCAAATAATTACACAAAGTAATAAAAACACTCAGTGTAATCACCGAATGTTCAAAAATGCAAATTTTTACAAATAGATGTAGAAAAATAGTTCGAAAACGCTCGTTTAAGGGGAGGGTAGGGGTTTGCACTTTTGAAAAATCGATTTTTTTGTCTATTCTTATAGTTAAACATTTCAAGAATATAATCCTAAGATTTCAAGTCAATCAGAGCAAAACTCTCGAAGCTATTGACTATTTAGTCCCACTCCTCTAACACTGTAGCTCCGACTTCTCTAAACTTCAAACGCGTTTTTCTCGGAACCACTTTTTCAAAGTCCGTGTTCACTGCCATTTGAAAACTACATGACCGATTTATTTAAAACTTGGTACACACTTTCTACATATAAAATACCTCCCCCCAACGGTCAGTTTGAGATTATTTTTTTACATTGAGGGAGTTTTCCACCCCCAAAATGGCGGAATTTTTCGTGAAAAACAGCACTTTTCACTTTACACCACCAAAAATTTAGAAATGAAAAAAAAGTTATCAAAGACCGTTGGGGGGAGGATTTGATTATACTTTGACTAAATTTTAATGGTACTTGATTTCAGATAATTTCTAGCTGAGATACAGTGAACACCGCAAATCGTGTTTTTCCAAAGGCGTTCTTGGAAAAGCTTTGTCACCGGCTTGTTTGTGGATATTCTCGCGTACAAATTTCACGGAATGTTCTTGAAATGACCCTTAACAATGTACAAAAGGTTTCAATAAATTTACTCTATCCATATAGATGAAACAAATTCGCAAAAAAGTGTTTTTTTTTCACGCTGAAACCCCTACCCTCCCATTAATATGACGATTATTTGAAAGCCAACAGTTGGTAGCAGCCAATCGGCTCCGTGCATAAGCATAGTCCCTCCCCCCATAACAACCTCAACGAAAATAGTCCGCAATTATGCCAAAATGTTATTGAAAATGTCGTCAGAAGCGTGAACATTTGTAAACAGGGACGAGGCGGCCATTTACCGGATATTGTGTTCCACACATAACCTCCATGTTTGTACCTTATATTGAAATAAAAATATTCGTATTTTCGAATAAATAATCCGTTTTATCAATAAATAAAAATGTCAGGCCATTTTGAGGCACTATTGATTTTGCTACTAGCAACACTTATTGGCCGATCATAGAACGTCATCGTTACTCGTATAGCGCGAATATTTGAAAAAAATTTGCGGTCGTGTCCACTCATCCATGTCATCTTGAGCCCAACTCTCCTAATTTCATTTTGGGTTCACCAGAATAAATATAATTAAATTCCGATTACAAAAAACTCCTCAAAATCTTTTCCAAAATGAAATTACCTTCCCCTAATCGACTTTAACCCTTTGAAGCATAGTGACATACTGACATGCCACCTACTTCCACTCGGTTTTTCTTGAATAAAAAAATTTTTTAGCGCATAACGACGAATGTAAATGTATATTTAGGATGTTAGGAGATCAATTGTTACTACAATATCACTATTAAGGGCTTGTGTTGCACTTAGTGGATGTTGATCATCACTACCATACAAAAAAACACGTTTTTTAGACAATAAATGTAATTGTGCCTAATCTAGCAGGTAAACCATACACAAAAAATGAATTCAGAGACGTTTTTTGGGTCGCTGATTACGAATTCGAGCTCAAAATCCAGAAGTTCAAAATGGCGAATCCAATATGGCGGACCAAAACCGGAGATTTTATTGGAATTACTAAAACATCGGAGTTGCTCAATATGTTAATTCTGTTATACTGAATTTCTAATAGAATTACGCTTTTAGCATTACCCGGAGATAACGGCGAGGACGTAGCGAGTTTCTAGCACCATATTTTTTTTATCTTTTTTTACTTTTTCTTTTATTTATTTTTTTCTTTCTTATTTTATATATTTTTTATATTATATATTATTATAATATATTATAAAAAATATATTTATATCTTATTATAATGTATTATAAAAAAATATATTTATATATTAATTATAATATATAAATAATTTTGTATATTATTATAACCCAAAGAAACAATTTTTGCATTTGTGATCCGCCATCGTGAATTTTCAAATTTTGAGTGCACGTTTGTAATCAGCGGCCCGAAAACCCCCGAGTACAAAGTTTCGTGCTGATTGCACGTAAGGAAAAATGTATGCTTGAAAGGGTTAAAAAGCATCTTTGATAATTTTTTTTTCTCGATAACGGGATGCACGAAAGCTTCTTTTCCAGGAGTGTTTCGTGTTTGAAATTGAATCATCATTATGCGGTACTCAAAATGGGATTTCGCTTTTTTCCAGAATGTTCAATATACACACATGCGTACGCGCGTGTAGGTAAATATTTAAATATGGTCGATGACGACAAAAAGACGCTCGGTCTGCTCTCGGCGTGAGATCTTTGCATCATAAATGAGGTCCTCGTGTGAGTATTAATACGCCACGCATACACTTACGTATAATAGCACGATCGTGGGGTCTGGTGGGGACGGAAGCGCGGGTAAATACGGCCGAAAGCGACTACGCGAGTCAGTCGTCTCGTCGTCGCAGTTGAATCGTCGTCTCTCATTGATGAATACGCAGACATTTGCCAGAAGTGTACTCCCGTGTATGTGCGTCCCCGTGTGTGCGTGCGTGTGTGCTCCTCGTACAATCATACTCACGTGAATATTCATCGGGCGCAGGTGAGCAGTTCGCAGTAACAAATTCCACTGAAGACAATAAGAATCGTCGGTTCGAATCTCTGGAAGATTGTGATCGCAATTGTGGGTGACGGCGCGTAACGGAATCGATCGATCGATGAAGGATCGATCGTTTTGGCAATTCGCGTATTTCCTTCAATACGACTGGGTCGTACAATGCGAACGTGATTCTCCGATCGAAGCGACTTGTAGTTGTGAGAGAAAAGTGAACGGTCATCGTTGAGGAGATCTTTTTTCTTCGCTGGTCGCATCTACTTACTAACAAGTGAGCTTGGCATATCGTATAGTGGAGCTATGTTCATCCATGGTCCAATTCACTTTTTCACGCGAATCGGACCGCACGCTTACGGCTGTTGATTTTAGAAAAATATTTTGAGACTTGAATAAATAAAAATATCGTTGGTTCTATAATTATTGTTGGAATAAATAATAAATAAAATCACTTAAATAATAAAAATTAATAATCACAAATAGAGGGGATAAAAAGTGGAATATGGTGGGGAATGTATTAAGGGGGAAGAACCCTGTGCAGATGGAGGCTTGAAAAAAAATAATCACATAAATAAAATCACTTGAATAATAAATAATTACACAAATAAAATCACTTGAATAAATAAAAAATTCACACATGGTCCAATTCACTTTTCATGCGAATTGGACCGCACGCGACCGGCTGTTGATTTTTGAAAAATATTTTGAGACTTGAATAAATAAAAATATCCTTGGCTCAACAATTATTGTTGGAATAAATAATAAATAAAATCGTTTGAATCATAAATAATCACTTAAATAAAATCATTTGAATAATAAGTAATCACGTACATAAAATCACTTGAATAATAAATAATCACACTAATAAAATCACTTGAATACAATAAAATTTCACACATGGTCAAATTCACTTTTTACGCGAATTGGACCACACGCGTATGGCTGGTGATTTTTGAAAAATATTTTGAAACTCGAATACATAAAAATATCGCCGGCTTAACAATGGTTGTTTATTTATAATTTTGTTTATGCAATTCATATTAAATAATGTAGATAAAAGAGAAAAAAGTTGCTCTTTTTAAATATTCATTTTGAACGAACATCAAATTAATTTTGTTATTTTTAAGTAATTTAAGTTATTTTAAAGTAAT
Organism: Ophion slaviceki; assembly: GCA_944452715.1. Classification (NCBI taxonomy): domain Eukaryota; kingdom Metazoa; phylum Arthropoda; class Insecta; order Hymenoptera; family Ichneumonidae; genus Ophion; species Ophion slaviceki. The sequence continues at coordinate 21,148,504 of OX101788.1, forward strand.
TATACTTTATTTACGACTCGTATGAATGATAAACGCGTGAAACATGGGGCAATCGCGTCTTTTTTTCGCTGGTCGCATCTACTTACAAACAAGTGAGCTGTGTATATCGTATAGTGGAGCTACGTTCATCCATGGGACTTTTCACGTGAATTGGACCGCACGCGTAACGCCGTTGATTTGTGAAAAATATTTTGAGGCTTGAATAAATAAAAATATCGTCGGCTCAATAATGGTTATTTAGTTATAATTTTGTTTACGCCATTCATTTGAAATAATGTAGGTCGAGGGAAAAGAGTTGCTTTTTTTAAATACTCATTTTGAACGAATATGATATAAATTTTGTTATTTTGAAACTAAAGTTGATTATTAATTATATTTTATTTGCGGCTTGAATGAATGACAAACGCGTGAAACATGGGGCAATAGCGTCTGTGGATACTTCTATGGACGTGTATTGAAAAAGTTTTTTTTCGGGAGATACTAGTGGGTAAAGCGGTGGCAGAGAGGTTATCGGGATACAAAGTTCGTGTTTTTTTAAAATAGAATGCCTCTTTCCTGGTGGAATGCATATGTAAGACCGATTAAGAAGAATGGTTTTACAGTGGGAAATTAATGCGACGTTCGCGCGGTGATCGCCGAGTCAATCGTTTGCAAATTGATTCTACTTGCACAGTTCTTTCGACATTGAACCTCTGATCCCGTTTGATTAAAAATATCCATCAAAATCGTATTGAAAAATTGTGTCGCCCACTTGGTCCGCTGATCGGTAGCTCCGTTTTCTTTTCTTTCCGCTGAATATTTTGCTGATTGACTTTATCGTAGGAGGACTGAAGAATGAGCGAAATGGATAGACCGAGATTAAAGTTTCACCGCCTTGGCACGAAAAGAATGAAAATTGAATAAAAATAAAGGAAATTGAAGAAAAATGAAGGAAATTGAAGAAAAATGAAGGCTATTGAAGAAAAATGGAGGCTATTGAAGAAAAATGAAGGAAATTGAAGGAATGAAGATTCTACTTTCTGAGGATAAAAATATGAAGTGCCTTCGTTAAAATTTTAAAATACTCACACGAGAAAAATCTTGTATGGAAAACGTCCCCTAAAAGGTTGCCCCAAATGGACGATGTTTTCGCGATACTGTAGCCGCGATTTTTTTGCATCCCTCGTCGTGTGCAAACCAAAACTACCCTGTCATCGTGTGGGAGGAATTTACGCTCCAAAAATCCCAACGCAGATGCAATCGCTTAATTCCCCACGCTGCTCATACGTCCGCGAAATATCGCACTCGCTGCAGAAAACGGGACGATCGTTGTTTACCTCGTTTGTCTACTTTTTGGCGACAATTCAGAAAGTGGAGAAATTTTTATCTGAAAACGAACCCTCAAGGCGGGATATGCATTTAGACAGGAAAAAAACAAGCAGCATTGAGGGATTTTTTAAACTAAGAAATAATTATTCTACAATTATCAAACTTTAGGTATACTTCAAGGGAAGGGTAGGGGTTTTAGCGTGAAAAAAAACACTTTTTTGCGATTTTTTTTCATCTATATGGATAGAGTAAATTTATTGAAACCTTTTGTACATTGTGAAGTGTCATTTCAAGAACATTCCGTGAAATTTATACGCGAAAATATCCACAAACAAGCCGGTGACAAAGCTTTTCCAAGAACGCCTTTGGAAAACCACGATTTGCGGTGTTCACTGTATCTCAACTAGAAATTATCTGAAATCAAGAACCATTAAAATTTAGTCAAAGTATCCTCAAATCCTCCCCCCAACGGACTTTGATAATTTTTTTTTTCATTTCTACATTTTTGGTGGTCATGTAAAGTGAAAAGTGGTATTTTTCACGAAAAATTCCGCCATTTTGGGGGTGGAAAACCACCTCAATGTAAAAAAACTCGAACTAACCGTTGGGGGGAGGTATTTTATATGTAGAAAGTGTGTACCAAGTTTGAAATAAATCGGTCAGGTAGTTTTCAAATGGCAGTGAACACGGACTTTGAAAAAGTGGTTTCGAGAAAAACGCGGCACCGGCTTGTTTGTGGATATTTTTGCGTACAAATTTCACGGAATTTTCTTGAAATGACACTTAACAATGTACAAAAGGTTTCAATAAATTTACTCTGTCCATATAGACGAAAAAAATTCGCAAAAAAGTGTTTTTTTTTACGCTGAAATCCCTACTCTCTCCTTAATAGTATATTTAAGTATAGGAAACCCTTTTTCAAAATTAATTCATCATCCAAATGGCGGAGAGGTGGCAGAGTGTTATAGCAAGGTCGCCGCGGGAGTTGCGAGTCGGCGTGCAGTCTAGTTTCCCGTAGACTTTGATTTGCAACAAAGTTCAAACATTTTTTCAGTTAGAACACGTATACTTCCTATGTGACGGTAATTATAACGAAGAAAATGCAAATTTGAGAAAATGGCACGCATTTACAAAAAAAGATAAACATTTCACGCAACATTTCTGTAAAATGTGGATTGAAAAAGTCGTTTTTTTCCAATTTTTCAAAAACAATTTTCGTCAAGTAGAAGGTACCGATATTATCAATATTTTTACCAAGTTTTAACTCAATTGGCTTAATAGTTTTTGAGTAATCCTGCACGCCAATTTCGATAATGCTGTTTTGAGAAAAACGCGTTTGAAGTTCACGCCCGCTCCGAATCCGAGCGGTGAGGCACAGCGTTGACGGGCTGTAACATTTGTAGTTTATCGAATTTCGCTTTGAAACTTTGGGAAAATATTCTACATATATAGTTCGATCGTTCAAAGAAAAAAAAAGAAATCGATTTTTTTAATCGTTGTAAATGTATATCTCGCTTTAAAGTCAATAAGATGACAATTCAGTTACTTTTAGCGATGGAAAAAGATTGTCGATTGTTACAAAAAAATATTACACGTTTTTTCGTGAAACATAAATCATACATTTTTTCTCGTAGAAAAGTTATAAATATTCGCGTATACGTTTTTTTCGCTAGGTGATTTTATTCGTTGCGTTTATTGGTCCTAAAAGTATCGCATCACTGCCACCGGGCTATATCGTGAACTTGACACAAATTGGTTTTCGGTAATTCGATCTTGTTCTCCTCCGACGAGTATGAGACACGTTTTTTTTTTGTACAAAATGAAAGCAGGAGCGGGTAAATAATGAAAAAAAGGTGGCAAGAGACGTTATTGGAAGGCGAGTATCGATTTTCGCCCCGTGCTCCCCCTGATACCAACGTCGAGAGCCAGAGCACACGTCAACATCGATATACAGCGGCTGTCCCATGAGATGCACTTGTTGTACTATTGCTAGGCCACTAACCAACGGCACATATTATTTCCCGATTTTTATTTAGCTAATTTTTTGTTCGCTGAAATGCTTGAGGTCAGCCAAGATTGAGATCGCTTCATATTTTTCATAATGTCAATTATGATTTCTCGATCGTTCAAGGCTCGTCACCACTGCGACGAGCCGAAAAAGGTCCTTTTTCCCATTTTTTTGTGCATCAGATTATTTATTTGGGGTTTGGGAAAAAGATATGTTATTGAGCATACATTGTCCTTATTTCGTGTGAATTTTTGTTAACAAATAAAATAAAAATTAACAAGGTTATTGAGGTATAATCGAGAATCCGAATGAAAAATGTGGTCCAATGGCCGGATCGATAACTTGACAATGGTTCGTCTGAAAAATAGGAAAAACGTTTTATAATATATTTATTAATGTAGTTTGTTTGCAGTTATTATGGCGACATTTTTACTTATATTCGAGGGCTTAAGGGGCCAGTCCACCTTGGAGCCACGAAAAAAGGCAATATCGCGATTTTTTTTGAGGATTTTATAAAAGATATGAATATAAATGAAATACATTTTTGAAAAATTTAATTAATTTTTTTCATTTTTAAGTACAAAATCTATAGTTTAACGTAACGCCTCAAAAAAGGTGGGCCAGGTAGCTCCATCACACCTCGGCAACGGCTTGTCTGAAACAAAGAATCAAAGTCCATTAGATTCAGTATGACACCAGCTACAAAATGACCCTTCGGATATAAAGTTTTATCAAAAAATAAAAAAAATGGCAGATGAAATATGAAAAAAGTAAAAAAAAACGCGTTTTTTGCAGTTTTGCGCAAAAAGAGTAAAAATCAAAATTTCAAAACCATCGAGGGTCATCTTGTTACGAATCATGTTTACAATATGTGGTTCAAATTTCAAGAGAATCGGTTTATCAGTTTTAGAGATACAATGGAGCTAGATTTTGAAAACGTTGTTTCGAGAAAAACGCGTTTGAAGTTTGTACTATGAAAAACTCTTATCTAAATTCAATCGGCTATCCCTGCACCGTACAAAATCGCTTCTGATTGCTCATCATCGTAAAAACTAACTCAACTCTTACCTAAACTCAATCGGCTATCCCTGCACCGTACAAAATTGCTTCTGATTGCTCATCATCGTAAAAACTAACCCAACTCTTACCTAAACTCAATCGGCTATCCCTGCACCGTACAAAATCGCTTCTGATTGCTCATCATCAGTAAAAATACTAAATTAAAAAACGGCTACTTACGATTGCTACTGCGATTACGATTGTTTTTTTATTGAATAGCGGTCAATTATAGCTAGAGTTATATTCCGCCCGAGTCGAGAAAAGTCGTTTCGACAAAAATGCGTCTGAAAATTTTAGTATACGTAAATCGTTGCGTTACCTGCTCTCACTAAATCATCTGTAACTTGGTCAATTTCCAATATTTTGACTTGACATTTTTTCACATATTCTTGAATAAGTATACGTTGAGAAAAAGCAAAAAAAATCGATTTCTTTCACCCGTCACAGTGGTGTTCCGCCTTAACTAGTGGATCGAAATTTTTGATGACTAATAATCGAAGAACAGCTCCGCCAGAAACAAATTCCGTACGAATAAACACGATAAAAGTACAATATCGCAAAATTCTATAAAACAAGATGAGTTCAATTAAATTCAATTCCAATCATTGAAATTTACGAGCGAAATTTCGTTAGATAATTTTATACTTAATGCGAATATATGGATAAAACGTTGTCACGTACGAATATTATTGACCGCGGATAACACGGAACACTGTTGCCGCGCGGAATAACTCGTATTATTAATGATAACGTCCTTGATAACTTCGTGGCGGTAACAATGCTTCAGCTCGGCGCTCATCACTCCTATTTGCATGCAAATTGGAAATTCCTCGTTGCATCGATGAAACGGAATTTTATCCCGGTTTTGATGAACGCTTCGATTATTGTTCAGTTTGCCGATAACGGAGGGCGCAACCGTTGTGACAAAAATTACACGTGTTTCAACGATTTTTCAAAATCTTTGACATTTTTCAGTTGACTCCAATCAATGGTATTAATTTTACACTCGCAATCATTCATCGAGTAATCGCAAATTACGAAAAACATGAAAGGATTCCCGGAAGTACACGACAGATTCCTCAGTTCCAACGAATCCTTGTCGGTTATTACGTATTAGCCGTTTCCAATTTGAACCCTTTCCTATCACTTAAGGCGTTACCCCCACTTGTAGCGCAAAAAAGGCCTTTTTCATGAATTTTTTTAAAGAAAACTACAAAACATTTTTAATCGATCAATATACCATCTTAAAGAACACATCTTGAAGAATTTTCAGTAATTTTTTTATTGAAAAATATTACATTGTTTAGTGGCAAATGGCCGTCAATGAAATAATGTTTTTATATACACGGTTTGCGGTGACCAACATTGCGGCGAAGTGGATCATCTGAAAAAAAAAATGCGGATGGATTTAGTCAAATATAAGTATAAACTAGTCTTTAATCGAAGGATTTTAAAAAATATTCATTTTTCACAAAATGGCGGACAGTCAAAGTTAATGGTTCGATTTTAACGAAAAAAATCGAACGATTAAAGACTACATTTTTATGTATTAAATAAGCCTGCAAAATTTCAAGAAGATCGGTTCATTAGTGTTCGAGTAATCTTGGTCACCGACTTCAGAAATGCCATTTTGAGAAAAACGCATTTAAAGTTTCAATTTCAGTTTACACGAAGAAAATATTTTTTTTGTAAACTTACATAGAGTCATCTATTCCGGGCCCATACAGAAGTATGGGCCCGGATACTTATACTTCAAAAAAATGCAATAAAAAAAGATCGATTTTTTCAAAATCGCAAGTGGGGGTAACCCCTTAAACCAACTTAACTTCCGTTGTGTACAAAATAGCTAATTTTCGCGATTTTTTTTTTCGATGGTTAAAATACGCTAACCAGCCTGATTTTTTTATGTCACATCAAAGGACTCATGAAGAACAAAAAATACATTTTATAAACGCTTATTTCTATTTTTTACCTTTTTTTTACCGGTTGAAAATGTCTTCGATAAAAGGAGTGCTACGGTTGTGGCCGTAAATATTATTTGAAACAAAAATTGTAGAAAGTTTATCAATCAGTATAAAAGCTGTTATTTTGCTATGGAGGTTTTTTTAAAATCAATGTTGATAAAATGGCAGCGTTCTGAAAAAAATAACGAATTTAGCTTGTTTTTCGACAGTTTTTCGTTAAAAAAATATGAAGATTTTTAACAATAAAAAGCTTCTACAGCAGGATAAAGAATGGCGTGAAGAATGTTGTGCCAAAATTATGGACGGATAGCTGGAAAACTATTCCTTTGAGAGGAATAGTTTCGAAAAACGACATTTCGAGAAAAACGGTTTTAAAGTTTCGAGTGCGGAATTTCCACATAAATTGTCTACTTACGATCTATAGTCTATAGTATCGGATAACGCAAACAAAAAATCGACTTTTTGAAAGATGTACACTGTCATGATCCCTTAATTTACACTATACCGCATTTGTCGAGGGTATGGGGAAACTGTGCAAAACCCGTACCAGTACGGACGGCCCCATATTCTTTCGATTCTCTGGTACACGGACTTTTGACCTCAAGTATACCCGAGTCGAAATTTTCAGCCTATTTAAAAGGCCTTTGATCCTATGTCAGCCTCACTTGAGTCTGTTTACTGCTAGAAGTCCTACTATGGGCCGCCACATGCTCGTTCTTTGCTGCTTACCTCCTGCATAGGCTCTTATACTCCTACCTAACCTAGCTGAAGTCGTTGCAGCTCCTCTTTTGATTGCGTTTGGACCTATCGCGTATTTGGCTGTTTCGACGAAACGAGGGTGGGGATGGTCGCATTCGAAACAGCGGGTCTGATAGTTTTCAGTAACCGTCATGCGTTGGACTAGGAAGGACCGCGCGTTCGCCGTAGAGGGCTACTTTTCCAATGGCCTTTCCATTATCTCCACCCAGCGAACCTTTCGCATTCGCTTCAAACTTGCCCCTGCAGCTCCAGCAACTCTCCAAAGTGGAAGAAATGGATCTTGGGCAAATAGTTACAATATTTTTGATAGGAATTGCCCTCACGTATGCATGTATACGCGGATCCCTATAGCAGACACGCATGCATACGTATAGGTACTAGTATACGTGTGTTGGTGTATGCTTAGGCATGTATGTGTGCGGGTATATAAGTGTGTCTGCGCATGCGCGTATTCAGGCATATGTATCTCTATATGCATAATAGAGTGTATGCGTGTGCGTGTATACGTGTGCCAATCGACGTCCTCCTTAGCGCCTGCAAGTGGAGAAAAGGGAAATTTGTTCCCGTTCTAGGCGTTAAGTAGGAGCTCATTTTATATTGAATACGAAGCTATTTTACTGCCTTTATCTCCTACCACTGTGAGGATCTGGAGGGTCAAAATAGGCTGAAAATTTCGACTCGGGTATACATCAAGGTCTCAGAAGTATTCGCACACGGTCCACGGCTCGCAGTCACCGCTCCGAGTATTGGCCATGCACAACGCTGCTTAACGTTGTTGCTAAATCTTTTTCTAAGGGCGGGGGGGGGGGGGCGAAGTTCCTATGCCAATACATTGTGTGACGTCACCAGTGCGAACTTATTGTAGCAAAATATTAATGATGTGTACGCATGAATATCGTGAAAATTTTCCATGTACGATGGATAATCGTAATTATCATTTATATATATGTTAATTTGAGGAGTCAGGATTCCCAGAAAATTAATTTACGATGTTCAATAATCCTATTAAAATAGACACGAGCTTTGGCAACGCCGCACGGTTCTCTCGTAATTCGAGGCTGTTAGGTTGACTGCGGTGACTTTCGCAGGTCGCAGTTGTGTTATGCGCGTTTCGTGGCAGTCGGCGTTTTCAGAGGTTACGTCGGAGCAATAGGAGGCAACAAAGCGATTCAAGAAAAAAGACTAGCGCGCCGCAAAGTTTCCGATGGAAAAGACGATTTGTGAGTGCTCGTGCCCACAAGCACGTACTATGATCACCGAAGCTAGAAAAAAGGGATCACATCATAATAAATAAACGAATAAGCTCGCCTTACAAGGAACATCCCTCAGGTGACACCCTTCGATTTTGTTGAAATTTGGATATGTTATAAAGCACCGAAAAGTAAGCGATACGTATTTTTTTTAGCGGCGGAAAAACGGTTTTAAGGGGTGAAACCACCCCTCAATATAGGGGTGGTTCAACCCTTAATTTTTTTTTCTATGTGACTATAGTGGATTTTTCATTGCTTCGGATTAGAAGAGTTTTCGTTTTTGTTTCATTAAAATCGGTGGACTCCTTGTGTGTGAAACTGCTTAATTACCCCTAGAGATGCCTTTTTTCGAGGGGTGGTTTCACCCCTTAAAGCGTTTTTCCGCCGATAAAAAAATAAGTATCGCTTAATTTTCGGTACTTTATAACATATCCAAATTTCAACAATATCGAAGGGTGTCACCTGACGGATGTTCCTTGTTAGTCGCATTTGACTTTTACGTATTTGAAATTGACGCGCTAGGTATTCGTTTGCTTCTGCTTCCGACATTGCCATATTTCAATACATACGTCTCAACAAGCTTTACTTTTTCTCAAACTGGTCACTTTAATTTTTTTTTCGGTAATATTGTTCTGTCTTTTTTCGGTAATATTGTTCTGTACACTACCTTGCACACAACAATCGTTTTTTGGGTCACTACATTCACCAACGCGGAAGCTATACGCGAAAAACTGAAACGGCAACGACGTTGCCTCATACAACCAATGCGATCAAGCGGAGATTGACGTCAACTTTAAAATTTAATATTTAATAAACGAGGGCGGAGGCCTCCATTCTTCTTTTGCCAATATATTCGGAAAATGAGCTATAGCGACTAGTAAAATTCTCATTAATATCTATTCACCCCAACATTTTTAACCCTTCGACTGCGCACTGGGTCGTTTTGACCCCATGATATTTTTCGTGCAAGTACGTATTTTTCAACGCCTCTCCTACTATCAACGAATGTTCGCGCACTTAATTTTGCTTTTCTTAAAAAATAAATTTTCGGCTGAAATAAGGATTGGCTACAAAAAACGTCTCTACAAAAAAATGCATATTTACCGAAATGCAACAATCTGAAAAACGTATGTGGTCCGATCGACCCCATATGCAGTCAGAGGTTCGTGGCGGAAGTGTGCAGTCGAAGTGCGGTCAAGCAACAACCTTAAGGCGGGATATACATTAAGACAGGAAAGAAGCAATATTGAGGGATTTTTTAAATTGAGAAATAATTATTCTTCAATTATCAAACGTTAGGTATACTTTAATAGTATATTTATCTATAGAAAACAATTTTTTTTAATTAATTCATCATCAAAATGGCGGAGCTGTGGCAGGGTGTTACAGCAGATCTTGCGAATCGGCATGCAGTCTAGCTCCCCGTAGACTTTGATTTGCAAAGAATGTCAAACATTTTTTCAGTTAGAACATGTAAAGTTTCTGTGTGACGGTAATTATAATGAAGAAAATGCAAATTTAAGAAAATGCCACTCATTTACCAAAAAAATCAACATTTCACGCTACATTTTTGTAAATTGTGGATTCAAGAAGTAGTTTTTTTCCCAATTTTTCAAAAACAATTCCCGTCAAGTAGAAGGTACCAATATTATCAATATTTTTATCAAGTTTCAACTTAATCGGCTTAATAGTTTTTGAGTAATCCTGCACGCCAATTGCGATTATGCAGTTTTGAGGAAATCGCGTTTGAAGTTCACGCTCGCTCCGAATCCGAGCGGTGAGGCACAGCGTTGATGGGCCGTAACGTTTGAAGTTTTTCGAATTTCGCTCTGAAACTTTGGGAAAATATTCTACATATATAGTTCTATCGTCTAAAGGAAAAAAAAAAGAAATCGATTTTTCTATCGTTGTTAAGGGGTTACCCCCACTTGCGATTTTGAAAAGATCGATTTTTTTTTATTGCATTTTTTTGAAGTGCAATTTGAAATGCAGTTTTATTTACGCCCGGAATAGATGACTCTATGTAAGTTTACAAAAAAAAAAATATTTTCTTCGTGTAAACTGAAATTGAATCTTTAAACGCGTTTTTCTCAAAATGGCATTTCTGAAGTCGGTGACCAAGATTACTCGAACACTAATGAACCGATCTTCTTGAAATTTTGCAGGCTTATTTAATACATAAAAATGTAGTCTTTAATCGTTCGATTTTTTTTTTCGAAAAAATGGCCGTTTTATAGCCAAAAAACGGCCGTTTTTTTTCGTTAAAATCGAACCATTAAACTTTGACTGTCCGCCATTTTGTGAAAAATGAATATTTTTTAAAATCCTTCGATTAAAGACTAGTTTATACTAATATTTGACTAAATCCATCCGCAATTTTTTTCACATGATCCACTTCGCCGCAATGTTGGTCACCGCAAGCCGTGTATATAAAAACATTATTTCATTGACGGCCATTTGCCACTAAACAATGTAATATTTTTCAATAAAAAAATTACTGAAAGTTCTTCAAGATGTGTTCTTTAAGATGGTATATTGATCGATTAAAAAAGTTGTGTAGTTTTCTTTAAAAAAATTCATGAAAAAGGCCTTTTTTTGCGCTACAAGTGGGGGTAACGCCTTAATATATATCCCGCCTAAACTCGAAGTACCGCCTGAGCCGAATTCCGACCACCCATCCACCAGTGTTGGTTGTCATGTACGGAAGGATGTTTTTGTTTCTATTTATTCAAATAACAATATATTCATTTAGCAAGATCATTTGGGTCACGGCGACTGAGAAGACACTTTACTCATTGACATACTGGCCTCTGATCCATTCATCACAATCCAATCCCAAAAATGAAAAAATAGTCGAATTTACTGTGTCCTCTAAATATAAACGTCTCGATACATGTTGTCCTCCTATTTTGTCAAATTCTGAGATGGAGGAAAGCGTGAAGAAAAAAATCTACTTTCAGGCACGATGCAATTGGTGATTTTTCTGACGGGTGTGCTGGTCTGCGCGAACGGCCAAATCATATTTCCCGACGAATATGATTCCCTGGTGAAGGCTTACGCGGTCTCGCAGCAATTCAATGCGTCGGGTTTTCCAAGTTTGGCGAGTAAAGCTCCGGTTAGCAGCGGCGATGCTGCGCCCGCGTTTACTTACGTTGGAGGCGATCCTTTCCTTCCGGCTGCGGCGCAAGCGGCAATGCCACTGCCAAGCGAGGCCGGCAACGCTCAGCTCCAATACGATCAAACCGACGATCCTGAGGGAGAATATTGGAGCAATCATGTGAGCAGCTTTTCAGACTCATCGAACGGTCGTCAAGATAGTGGCGTTTTCTTCTCATCCACCATTAATTAAATCGGTCATTTTTTTGCAATGGTTGAATGGGATCTCCATTAACCGATGAATGTTTTAGGATACTGATTTCTCTCAACGGGTTACACCTAGTTTTCTGGATTTTTTTTTGGGAGATGGGTGCAGGTTTTTAAATGTTTAAATGTTTTTCATAGTAAAGGGTATGATTTCAAGTATTTTTGACAATTTTTTTATTGGGAAATATTTATAAACCACTGAGATACAGTAAATTGCACAGACCGCTGTGCAAAAAAGGTCTTTCGTGGTGACCACTCCTGCTCGGGAACAAATCATCTGAAATAAAAAACCAAATGAATTTAGTTTTTGCACCGTATTATCTAGTCTTTAATCGAAGGCTTCAATAAAATAATGATTTTTGAAAAAAATGGTCCCCGATCGGAAGTGATCGTCGAAATTTCGGTGAAAAAACACTCTATTTTCCTTTATATGAAAAAAGTATGCGTTAAAAAAAAATCCTTCGATTAAGGACTGCCTTTTGATATACAAAAAACTTCTGTGAAATTTGAAGCAGATCGGTTTAGTTGTTTTTGAGATATTTTGGTCACCGATTCTGAAAAAGTCATTCCGAGAAAATCGCGTTTAAAGTTTTTACCTCTAACGATAAGGCGGTAAGCGGACCTACCTGTAAACGCTTATAACTCCCCCAATTTCCACCGGACCGACTTGAAGTTTTCAGAGAATATTTTTGAAATGTTATATTATGAGAATTGGTCGAAATCGAAAAATCGATTTTTTTTTAAATTCCAACTAGGTGTAACCCCTTAAGGTATTCCTTTCGCGGAGGGCCTTATTTTGTGGGGGCATAAGCAGGGCCCTTCTGAATAATTGGTAAATTACGGTAGCGCTCAATAATAATAAGTCACAATCAATTATACCCAACGATAAATTGAAATACAAAATTTCACGTAAATTTAGTATATTTAGACATTATTACATTTTCTCTGAAAACTCGTGGCTACGAAATTTCTCCTGCTGGTCACTTTTTTTCAAGTTTTATCATTAATATTTTTTTAAAACATTTCTTTTAAATATTTTTTTCAACATAACCCTTTTTCATTGTCGTCACGGAATCTTTAGAATTTTTTACACGCCTTCAGCAGTTTATATCAGACATCTAGAGTTATTCAGCCTATGAATTATTAGATAGAAATGTGGCTGGCGTGTCATCTCCATAAAGTGTATAATCGAGACGATTTTTGGAGTCGTAATTCTTCGTTGAAAGTTCGGCAACTCAGCTTAAAATTTTACCAGTATGCTGGGATGTATTTTTACTTGATTATGGACGAAAATTAGTTGATTGTTAAATTTTCGGGTTCGTGAAAGGAATACCTTAAGTAAGATGTATTCGGTACAGAGGATCCATGTCTAAGTTTTCACAAATTCCGCTACATCGTGCTCGAGGAAGAAGATATTTAATTCTGAGCAACTTGGTACTGTTCCATATGAAAAATCGCGATTTTAATCTCAGTTGATATTTCTCGCAGACATTAACTGCGGTCATTGACGTCTTCACGGATCACGTACCGCCAGCAGAGCCGAAAACTCGCAACTTGGGCATGTTTTTAAAGTCTAAATTGTAAAAAAAATCGTTAAAGTATTCATCCTACATTTTTTATTAGTATTTTAACCACGGGATTTTTTTTTGTACATTTTTTAACTACAAATTATTCGTGGTCACGTACGTGGTTGAGGCCTGTATCGTAAATGTGTGTTCCCATGGTCTGCATGATAAACGACACGTAGGTTGATGGATTTTAAAAAATTCACGAAGGTTTTTAAAAATAGTTTTGTAGTCACAGTCTGTCTAGAGAAATTTTTTTTAATTCCGAAAAAAAAGTTATTACATTCCGAACCCAAATGATTTTTTTCATGTCAAATTTTGCACTTCAGATGTGTATAAAATGTGTTAAAAACGAAAAGAAAGCTCGATCGGCTACTGAAAAATGAATTTCCGAAGATTAAAAATAAATGTGCAGAAAAATATCTGAAGAAGGTCAAATTATTGTGGAGATCATCTGAAATTATGTAGTTCGGAGGTGAACGCGTTAGGATCTGCCCCTGAGCCAATCCCATCACGCGAGCTTCATTTTGAAGCAAGATTTCGCAATATTTTTGTTTCAGTGGACGCGTAAAAGTATAAAGAATAATAGTGGCCGAAAAGAAAATGTATATGCAGGGTTGCAAATAATGCATCACTTTTTGTAATGCGTTTCATTTTGTAATGCGTTTTCATGACTCATTACTATACATTTTGTAGGGAAAAAAAGTCATTACCCATTACAATACATTCAGTAATGTAACACATTTCCATTGCTCATTATATTACATTTTGCAATGCAAACAATTGCCATTACTCATTACATTGGATTTTGTAATGTAAAAAATTTTCATTACTCATTGCATTGAAATTTGTAATGTAAAAAAATTCCATGGCTCATCACATTACATTTTGTAACGTCAAATATTTCCATTACCCATTACAATGTAATGGGTAATGGATTTTTTTACATTACAAAGTCCAATGTAACGTGTAATGGAAATATTCTACATTACAAAATGTAATGTAATGAGTAATCGAATTTTTTCACATTACAAATGCAATGCAATGTGAAAAATTTCCATTACTCATTACAATGTAATGAGAATTATTCTTCGTTTCTCGGGAAACGAATAATAATCCATATTACCTTTTAATGAGTAATGGAGATTTTTTACATGACATTAGTAATGTGAACAAATTTCATTACTCACTACCTTATATTTTATAATGTAAAAAAAATCCATTACTCATTACATTAAGTTTTGTAATGTAAAATAATTCCATTACTCATAACATTAAATTTTGTAATGTAAAAAATTTCCATTACTCATTACATTACACTTTGGAATGTAAAATAATCCATTACCCATTACATTGCATTTTGTAATGGAAATATTTTACATTACAAAATATAATGTAATGCGTAATGAAAATGTTTTACAATACAAAATATAATGTAATGAGTAATGCATAATTTTTTCATTACAAATTTTGCAACCCTGTGTATATGTAGCCCCTCAAAATTCCTGTGAAATTTACCAATTTTCGCAGGAAGCTTCGCTAAATTTTTGGGCTTTTAATATATTTTTCTCGCAAACGATGCAGTGAAATTTCTGAAAACGTCAAAGTTGAAGTTCCATAAGACGCGTTTATGTTCAAAAGAATCGGTCGGTCAAAAGAATCCTTCAACGTCGATCGATGGATCGACCGAAACAATAGTTCATTGAGATCAAGTGCCCTGGAACATTGACCATTCGTTCTTCCGCAGGTGAACAATGTTTTGGCTAGGGGATTGACCAAGTTCGCTCTCGACATGGATCGGGCGATTTCTCGAGCCGTGGAAGAAACCCACCCGGGCGAAAGGTCGAACGTGGTCTTCTCGCCGTTGAGCATTGTCAGTACGCTGGCGATGGTTCTTCTCGGTTCAGCTGGTGTGACCTTCGATCAAGTTTCGAAAATTCTCGGCCTCGAGTCCGGGGTCGACATATCGTCGCATTCGGAGCTGGTACACCTCATGCTCGGAGTCGCGTTCAAGTCCATTCACGCGCAGCCAAATTCCCTCGGTCCAGATGTCACGACGGCCAGTGGTATATTCGTCCAGGTACATATTGCGCATACCCATTCTCGTGGCCACATTGTCGATATGTGATGCGAGTTGCTATCGAAACGACTCTTTCCAGTCGTTAAAGCTATAGCCACGATGGTAATAATAATAACTAACGGACAGCGGTGGACGTGCGGTCGGTGTGCGGCTTTGTCGATCATCCATGTTAATCAGCGTTGACCTGAGCCAATACTTGGATGGGTGACCGCTTAGCCGCATACTGATTACTGGGCGAAGCGAAATTTTGTCGGGTTTCCGATGCTGACGAAACTGAAATTTAGTTTTGATGATATTGTCTGAAGAGTGGGACAGAGTGGTGTGGGTTGAAAGGAAAAGCGACGGGATCTTAAGAATCCGAAAGCGTGTACGAAGGTCCCGTGCGGACATTGTCGTAGGGATCCAGCTGGATTTCCCATAGTTGTCTCCACTTCCTGATAGGGATTCAATGGGTCATCGCATTAGAACACTATTCTAAAACGTCGCGCTCGTAGATTGCATTCTAATCGGGACTTGTCATTGGAATCCAATGTACGAATCCAACTTCGATCCTAAAGGATTTCCCAGTGGAATCCAATCTACGAATCCTACTTTAATCCTAAAGGATTTCCGACTGGAATCCAATGTACGAATCCAATTTCAATCCCACATTATTGAACAGAATCCAATACGATTATCGAGGAATCCCATTGCGTTCTGTACGTTGAATTGATCGCATTAGATCCCCATAATAAAACGTCGCGCTCGTACATTGGATTCTAATCGGGACTTCTCATTGGAATCCGATGTAGGCAACCAATTTCAATCCTAAAGGATTTCCCATTGGAATACAATGTACGAATCCAACTTCCATCCGGAAGGATTTCCCATTGGAATTTAATGTACGAATCCAACTTTAATCTTAGAAGATTTCCCATTGGAATCCAATATACGAATCCAATTATAATCCTAAAGAATTTCCCATTGGAATCCAATCTACGAATCCTACTTCAATCCTAATGGATATCCTATTAGAATCCAACGTACGGACCAAATTTCAATCCCACATTATTGAACAGAATCCAACACGATTATCGAGGGATTGCATTCTTTACGTTGAATTTTTCCACAAAGATTTCCCACTGGAATCCAATGTACGAATCCAACTTCAATCCTAAAGGTTTCCCCATTGGAATCCAATCTATGAATCCTACTTCAATCCCAAGGATTCCCCATTGGAATCCAATGTACGAATTCAATTTCAACCCCACATTATCCAACAGAATCCAATACGATTATCGAGAGATCCCATTGCATTCTGTACGTTCCATTTTTTAAACACAGTATAAAGATCTACCCAATGAGTGGATTTAAAAAAAAGTATAAATTGCTTAAAAAGGTATATCTTAAAAATCGATCGAAATGACATCACTGAAAATCTGCCATAATTATCGTGTGTTATTAATTTTACTGCACTTTGACATAAATCACCACACATGTACACGCTCACGAAGCGTGCAGGTTATGTTTCAACCGGCCAAGTTTTTTCTCGTGACTTTTCACATATTTGCGATTCCAACGTGGTAAGAATTCTCAAACGGCGTTCATTGAGGAACAGTGCAGAATCCAATTGGATTCCAATGGGGACTTCCTATGTTCCGTGTCCCTAACAAATTCGTATATCGATGTGGGTGCATTTTGGGACTCCCTGACAAATTTGTGCACAAGATCACGAACGGATATTTTTTTGGGAGATCCAACAAATTTCGATTGAGAATTTCAAATAAAAACCTCTCAAACGACGTCAATCGAGGAATAGTGCCGAGTCCATTTGGATTCCAATGTGGATTCCCCACATGCGGCGTCCCTATTGAATCCCCATAGCGATGTGGTCGGATCTAGGGATTTGCCCATAAATGTCTGCACGGGGAACATTAAAAAAATTTATAGTAACAACAATGTTCATTACAATTGTAGGTCATGGTAATGACGCTGATAATAGCAATAGTAATCAAAAGTGTATAATTGCTACAGAACGGATTCCCAATTCGAGAAGAGTTCAAGGCGATAAGTAAAGAGGCTTACAACAATGAGGTGATCAATCTGGACTTCGCACGTCAACCGGGCGAGTCTAGAAGAAGTGTGAACAATTGGGTACTCTCGAGAACCCGCGGAAAGATATCCAGTATTTTAGATCAACCTATCGATCCTGATACGCGACTGATAATAGCCTCGGCGCTTTACTTCAGCGGCGAATGGAATCAGTACTTTTACCCCAAGGCAACCGCGAGGTATACATTTTTGACACTTCGACCCTCCGCGTGTCATTGGCTGTCGGAGAGCGAACACGTGCCTACGTAACTATGTGTCTTTTCCGTGCGGCAGGAAACCATTTGCGGTCACACCCAACGAGACCGTCATGGTCGATATGATGTACAACGGTGGGACATTCCCCTTTTACGAAGACCGACGTTTGAAGGTCAAGATCATCGGCTTGCCTTACAAAGGCTACGAAGTGAGTGAGCCTTTCTTCGATGTTTTCACCTGACTTTGCCAACCGATTGGACATTTCGGCAAGCCGATTCTGTCGATCGTTAAGAGGTCTTCTCACTTTAGACGCTGAAAAGGCTATTTTCATGAATTTTTTTGATAGGTTCATATTATAGATACTGATATAAAAGTTGTTTCACTTAATAAATACACTTTCGAAATACATTTAAAAAAATTGTCATGTATTTAAGTAACCCAAACAAACTTTAAACGCGTTTTTCACCAAACGTTTTTCGACGGCCTGTTATTAAAATCGTTGAAACTACTGAACCGAACCTTATGAAATTTTAACCACATATTCTCTACAACTATAGCTATAGTGCGTATCAATGATTATTTACATTTTTATATTTACTATTTTTTGCCAAAAACGGTGAAAGAACCACGTTTTTTGTTTTTTCGAAAAATGTCCGACATTTTGTTATTTTTGCATATATCTAAAATCGTATCATATGCGCTGTGGCCATTGACACACTGAATCTAAAACCGTTTGATTCTTTTGTTTCGGATGATCCATCTCCGAGATTTCTTCAAAAGCCCAGACCTACAATTTTTCAAGGACATTTTGTCAACTACAATTTTCGTCTATATTTTTCCCTGACCCCCGCCAATTCGATTTATTTTCAAAAATTTGATTCCATTGACTCTAAAAGACACCCTGAATTTTTTTTTACATTTTTCGTAACAACCTCTAGTCAAATTTTTTTTCCGAAAAAACACCCCTATTTAAAAATCTGAAAATATTCCTAAAAATGCGTGATTGTATATTAAAATGTTCAAGCTATCACCCGCAGGGGAAGTATGATTTTTTCTGTGCTTTCTGAGCGATTAACGTTAAAAAAATTCGAAAAATCGATTGCTAACTGTTCAAGGTCCACGATTGTGATTTGGTTATTGAAAAATGGTCAAAAAAATCATTGTGGGTATCAAAATATTTGAGTATCCGCCCGAAGTAAGCGGTTCTTGAATTTTTCGGTTTTTTTTAAACGTTAGTCGCTCAGAAAGCACAGAAAAAATCATACTTCCGCTGCGGGTGATAGCTTGGAAATTTTCACACATAATCACGCATTTTTGGAAATTTCTTCAGATTTTTAAATCGGGGCATTTTGTTCGAAAAATGTGAAAAAATTCAGGGTGTCTTTTAGAGTCAATGAAATCAGATTAAAAAAAAGTGAACCGAATTGGCGGGGGTCAGGGAAAAAGTCCACCGGATTCACGTGGAATACCTCACATATTTTTTAAAATGTATTTCGAAAGTGTATTTATCAAGTGTAACAACTTTTATATCAATATCTATAATATAAACCTATCAAAAAAATTCATGAAAATAGCCTTTTTTTAGCGTCTAAAGTAAGAAGACCCCTTAAGGCGTATTCGTTACTTTCAGGACTCCACGAAGACCGGAGAACCTCCGAAGCGTAAGGCAATGATGTACGTTCTTCTGCCGATCGCCAAGGACGCGAACGCTCTGAAGAGGCTGGAGAACCGTTTGACCGTGGAGAACTTGGAAGGCCTGATCGGCAACATGACCGACGAGGTCTGCGTCCTCAGTCTTCCCCGAATGAAGCTGTCGAGCAATCTCAATCTGATCAAACCTCTCCAGTCGCTCGGACTCGCGTCTCTCTTCGATCCGGCGACCTCGAATCTCGGACTTCTGTCGCAGGGTTACAACGAGAATCCGACAACCGGACGAACGCCGATAGTGTCGAGGGTCGGTGACGGCGGTGACGAGCAAGAGTCCAAAGGCTCCGGCACCCCCCGTAACGTCGATCCCGCAAAGAGAACCAATTACTTCAGGTACCAGGACAACCACGGTGGCTACAACGTCGAACAATGGGGCTCCGGGGTTCTCATTGAGAAAATTCCTCAAAGCCTTCATCGCAAGAGATCGATCGACGAACGTTTGCTACGCAACGAAGAGACACCGAAGAGGCAAACGACGAAAAAGCACAGCGTGCCTTACGACGTGCCGTCGAGACCAACGGAGAAGACCAAGTACAAATTCGTCAATATCGAAGATCAAAAGTACAGATTCGATAGGGTGGCGCCACGATTGAAACGTCAGACTCGTCCCATCGACCAAGATTTCGTACGATTCGTTCAGTCGCGCAAAGCCTTTCCCAATTACGGCCTTGACGCTCTCAGAAATAGTCCGAATCTGGAAAATCCGGGTCTCTTCGCGTCCGACGTTTTACACAAGGTCGAAATGGACGTCACCGAGACCGGTACCGTTGCCGCGGCTGTCACTGGCACGTCGATACAGAGGGGCGGCGATATCAAGCTGTTCCGCGCCGATAGGCCCTTCCTCTTCTTCGTCAGGCACGAATCATCCAAATTCATACTCTTCTGGGGTACCGTCAATAAACCAACCCCCAATTACTAATCTTCACACCATTCGCACTTCGCATTTTTACGATACTCCTCATTGATGCCACTGATGCATTTGTGGGTGTGTGTGAGTTGTTGTTTTTCGGCAAACTGGCCAATCATTCGTACGAGAATGGAACTCTTTTCGCGTGCTGATTACCAAATACTTCCGCATTCACCTCTACCACTCCTTCATCCCTTTCTGTACACTGAGTGGTACCCTCACTGGTTGCGTTGAAGGGGAGGTACCTGAGTAAACGGCGAGAAAAACAGGTGAACTTCGGGAATTTTTATCTCAAAAACTAATGTTTCGATTGGATTCGGGTTTTTTTTATTGGCAAATGTGTACATTGAGGTATGTTTGGGAATTTTTAAAAATAAATTCGTTGACTGGAAGCGATTCAAACGCGATTATCTCGAAACATAGTTTTCAAAGTCGGTGCCAGATGTATCTCGAAAACGGCTTGTCCGATTTTGTCCTTTGGATACAATATCGTTCGATAGTTTTTCTCGTTCGCCATGTAGGGGTTTTTCATTTGATTGAACCATTGCTTTTTTATGCAATGTGTATGCAATCCAAAATCGTCGGAAATTGCGAACGAAAAACGAATGTTAAATTAAAACGGTCGCAATTCGGTCAAAAATGAAAATTTCAAAAAAATCCTACGTGACGAACGAGAAAAACTATCGAAGAATATTGTATCCAAATTTGGACAAAATCGGACTAGCCGTTTTCGAGATACGTCTGGCACCGACTTTGAAAACTATGTTTCGAGATAATCGCGTTTGAATCGCTTCCAGTCAACGAATTCATTTTTAAAAAATCCTAAACATACCTCAATGTACATATTTTCCAATAAAAAAAAACCCGGATCCAATCGAAACATTAGTTTTTGAGATAAAAATTCCCGAAGTTTACCTGTTTTTCTCGCCGTTTACTCAGGTACCTCCCCTTAAGGCGGGATATACATTTAGACAGGAAAAAAATAAGCAATGTTGAGGAATTTTTTTAACTCAAAAATAATAATTCTACAATTATCAAACTTTAGGTATACTTTAATAGTATATTTAAGTATACAAAACAATTCTTTTTTATTAATTCATCATCAAAATGGCGAAGCTGTGGCAGAGTGTTACAGCAAGATCGCCGCGGGAGTTGCAAATCGGCGTGCAGTCTAGCTTCCCGTACACTTTGCTTTGCAAAAAAGTTCAAACATTTTTTCAGTTAGAACATGTATAGTTTCTATGTGACGGTAAATTAAATAAAGAAAATACAAATTTTAGAAAATGGCACGCATTCACAAAAAAAACAACATTTCACGCAACATTCTTGTAAGATGTGGATTCAAAAAGTAGTTTTTTTTTTCAATTTGTCAAAAACAATTCGCGTCAAGTAGAAGGTACCAATATTATCGATATTTCTACCAAGTTTCAACTCAATTGGCTTAATAGTTTTTCAGTAATCCTGCACGCCAATTTCGATAATGCAGTTTTGAGAAAAAACATGTTTGAAGTTCACGCCCGCTCCGAATCCGAGCGGTGGGACACAGCGTTGACGGGCTGTAACGTTTGAAGTTTTTCGAATTTCGCTTTGAAATTTTGGGAAGATATTCTACACATGTATAGCTCTATCGTTTAAAGAAGAAAAAAAAGAAATCGATTTTTTGATCGTTGTAAATATATATCCCGCCTTAAACGCTGCGTCGATATAACTCACGTGCTTCACGGTGACTCTCGAATAAAGTCACGTTGGGTTTTTCTCTTTCCAATGACGAGGATATGTCTCGAATCGATACCGAAACGCATTCAGTTCGATCTAAGGGTCGTTGTGATTTTAACGACATCGCAGACGGGCGAGATTATTTTAGCAAAGGGCTGTTTGATTATTTTCGTGATGTAATATTTTTTTTTCATTTTTTTATCACGTTTTTCATTGACTATCCGATGAACAACGATTCACTGTACGAACTACTATGACCATAGGGGAAAAAAATATTTTAACAATCAAAAATATGTACAAGCATCGTTCAATTTAGTAGAATACGTGTTTTCATTAATTTTTATAGATTTTACGAATTGGAAATAGTTTTTTTACTTTTCTATGTGAAAGCACAGAATATTGGATCGCGGAGTGGAATAAATGTGGGAAAAATCTGAAGAGATTTTTTTTTCAATTCTATTTAAAAGAAAGATTGACAAACGTCTTTGAGAATAATTCAACGTACCAATCTCTCTTAGTTAAATGTTGCACGACTGCTGGGCAAAAACGTGCGCCGACGATCTCTTTTGACTCTCAAAACTACGAAGGCCAGGTATTTAAACTTTTATATTTCACCGCTCGACGGTAAAAGTGTCTCAATAGGAAAATAAATATGAGATATTGGAGTATTCGTTAATTACGTCTTTCACTCCATTCTCAACGGATCCGCCGTAACTATTTCCTCAATAGCTTGATCCTAGAAGATTGAATCATCGCAGTCCGATGGGATTTCTCCGTCGCCTTCGAATTTCTCACTCGCTAAAAATAGCTCTACACCTAGAATTTGAAAGGAACTTTTTTCCTTCCTATTTGCGCAATACATTATCACATTTCTAAATACCGAAAAAAAGATCGTTCGACGTCTTTTTTCGGTGGCGTTGAAAAAATATTTAATTCGTTACATAAATGATTATTTAATATCCGAAAAGTGCTTAAGGCGGGAGCCTTAATTAGGAGGTCCAAAAAAGCGTTTTTCAGGATTTTTTTTTTTAAGCGAAACAAAGAAGTGAGTCCAGTAAACATTGAGGTATCTTTTCAAGTATATTTGAAATGTTATAAAAAAAATGTTCAACACGAAACAATAAATTCCATATGTGTCTTGCCACTGCAGTCCCCAATCGGCGGGAAAGATGCAGCTCGTAATTCTTGACTGAACCAAATAAACCAATAAAATTTTCAATTTTCATATATTCTTCTTCTGGGTGAACTAAGAAAACGCCGAAAAAATCGTGAAATAATAACTTTTCTCAGGTTTGAAAAAAATGTGTTGAAAAAAAATACTTTAATTTGCTATAAAAATGATTTAAAAATAATTTTTCAACGACTTTTTTAATTCACTTAGAAGAGATTTTCATACTGAATAAAATAAACTTTGGTTTTACTCAATAGGTCGTTTAGTTTTTTGCTACCACGCCCGCCAATTTGGAAAAATCGTGAAAATGAAAACTGGAGAAAACGCGCTTCAAAGTTTTAAATAGGAGGAAATATCAATATCAATTTGCCTCTGTAACTTTGTAAATATATTCTTGCATAATTTATCCATCGATTTAAGCAATAAAAAAAACGATTTTTGGACCTTCTAATTGAGGCTTCCTCCTTAACCAAATGATTTTCAAAATAGAGGCATCGTTTTCTCAACGTTTGGAATTCTGTTGGGAATTGCAGTCATCGCGATCGTTGAGTTTCACTTCCAGCGATCTTTCGTTTTGAATTTTCATTACGAATTTTGTCAGTCGTATCAAAGCGAACTTTGGAGCTTGATTTAAAAGTAAGATACAAAAAAATGCCTTCAACTTCGAATTGGAACAGAACTTTTGGGGTCCTTGGTCGACTGGAAATATTGCCTATAAGTCTTTCGTTGCGAGAGGGAGTGACAATCGATATATCAATAGCTAGATAATGCAATGGCACCGCGTTATATTTGCTATACCATGTACGAAATATTGGCTTGTGTTATCAATATTTATTATCTCATTCTGTGGCGCGCAACTTGTACTACAGTATTCATACATATGTATTTTCTCTCGCACGGCCGTCTAAATAAATATTCGGGCGACAAATCATATTCAATCATACTAAGCATCGTCAGGATAAATTAACACATCAGCAGAAGAAAAATACTCGTCCATGTATCGAAATTCAGAAGCGTATCTCAAATATTTTTTATTCTGATTGCCTCGTTTAAAATTAGTGTCTTTCGATACCACAAATGTTCCGTAAATGTTTTTTTAATCGTCTATATTGTGAGAAACGAATAAACTGAACTGTCCTTGTGGATATCGCAAAAATATTCGATTATTCAATACGAAGATATCAAATATTGCGTTTTTTTCTGTTATTTGTACAATGTGTATTTTTCATTTTATCTACTGTTCCACAAAATGCACGATGATGTGACGAAAAAAAAAAATAAAGACATTGAAGACCAATGACATGTTATCGTTAATTTTTCGTCATATTTAAATTAATATTTAGCACTTTTGAAACGTTTTTCAAGATTTTTGGGACATCCGTAGAAAACGTTATTTTTTTCCTCCGTGCTAATTCAGAAACAAATATCGAACGAGAGGGTAAAAATCCCATAGTTGACTCCAACTCTGAATGACATTGAGAATATTCTGCCACATGTTTTTGAACAGTTTCTTCAAGATAAATAATTTTTTTCCCAAAATAACGTCCCATGAAAAAATCCTCCTCATTTATTTTCGATTTCGTAATATTGTAAAACGTTTGCGAGGCTGCTGCAAACATTTCATCACCAGATGTCGCCGCGCATCTCGTTGCTGAAAAATTCGGCCGCAATTTTTCAAGTCTGCCTCTGCATCTTCGATTTCGATAAAAAATAAAACGAACTGATCCACGAAAAGAGGCTTAGCGCACTGTCATTCCAATATTTTCTCTCACAGGGATGCAATTAATTTGTCGGAATTTCTCTTCCGTTTGAGAGACGAGAAAAATGCAATTTCCAAAAAAGCCATTGGAGATGGTCGTTGCGTGGTCAATACTGACGGTCGTTCTCCGTACTCTTCCCATCGCAGTTCACTCGCAGCGTTTCGGAACGGACAAAATACGTACAAGAAATAGAAAACGAACGAGTGCGTCATGAGGAAGAAGCGTTTTATTCACTATGGAGTTTTCCGCCTCAGGCATGCGGTTATATAAATCTCTCGCTGCCACTTACATTTCTTTCATTATTATGTTAAGAATTGCTTCGCTCGTTCTGCCTCTCTCCCTCTCTTTTCTCGACCCGTAACAACGGATAATACAAATTAAATTAAATTATTTGCAAAATGAAAGCAGTTCACTCATTTTTTCAATATTTTTTCCCGGGAACAATTTTCTCGATCTCATCATTGTTCAGAATGCGAGTCCGTTGTTGGGCACGCTTACTTACTGTTTCCTAAGCTTAATATATTAAAATTTAAATTATTTTTTTTTCGGAAATATTGCAATGTTTTTCTTTTCCGCCGATCTTAACTCTAATATGATTTCCAATAATGCGCAAGTGCCCCTTAAGAAGAAATATGTGCAAAAATACATCGCAGCAGGTTTTATCGTCGTGGTCTCATTTTTGCCGTAGCTTCCGCTCATTCAATATGGCGGACCTTCAAGAGTGAAAAAAAACAACAAATAAAAAGGAATCCGAGTTAGAGATGGAGTAGGCCGAGAAACATACACGATATATTTTGCCTACCATTTCTTTTTTCAAGGAGGCTGATTATTTTTACCCAGTGTTACCATTTCTATCGCTATAATAATAATAATATTAATACTAATAATAATTACATTCATTATTATTTTTACTGATCATTATTGTTATCGTTATAATTACTATCACCATCGTAATAACAATAACGATAATAACAATGATAATTAACGTAGACACCCGAGGGCTCGGACTTCACCTCCGACTGTTATTATTATTATCATTATAACTACATCATACGGTACGTTGCATATATCGTATCGCAGCATTGGTGTAGACACGAAAGTGCATCCTATTCACAGTTCGTCATAGTCGGTGGGCCGAGCGAGATTAAAATCGAGAATTTCGTCGGTCGTGAGAAACCGTACGTCGCTGTCCTCGGAGAGGGCCGAGCCACTTCCGCCTCCGCCTCTCTTGTATGATTTTCGTTTTCGTACAATCAGGTACGTCGTGATAGTCGAGAGTACAATCGCGAATGCGATAACGACTATGGCCGTTATACCGCTAACCCCGAGGGACTTTGACGAGTCGAGCTGCTGAATCGTCGCTTGTTCGGCGCGGACACGAGCCACTGCAGAGTGATCAATCAGAGAAATAATACTTCGTTACCTATACGTATCGTCTCGACGTGTATCGAGTGAATATTAATTGAATATTTATGAAAATTCGTTTGACTTTCATTAATTGAATGCTCGCGACGGTTAGCAAGATTGATGGTTAACAATTGACGGTGACGAAGAAAACGCGATTAAAATTGATGGTAAGCTATTGTTGGATTTTGCGTTTCGTAGACGAGTGGAGAGAATCGATAGTCGATATTGACTAGGGCAGCATCGTCTACCAATTATTTTGCCCTGAAAAGTAACTCCGTAGTTAGTTCTAGCTTCTACGTAACGGCATTAGTGATATACGTTTTTTTGGTTTTTCGAAATCTCCGCGCGATAAAATATAGGGCATTTTTTATGAGAAGCATTCGCCAGAAAAAATAGAGTATTTTGAAAAAAAAAAACAAAATTCCGTTTTGAGTACAGTAGAATTGAGGTAATTAAACTCTGCATACGAAATACTCCGGAAAAACTTTTTTTGCACATCCGTCATCGAGAATTATCTAAGATGCGTTTTAAGGTTTAAGGTAGGAGCGCGCTCTTGATTTCTATAGATTTTTTTTCAAATTTTAACCAGGCATTGTTCATATCATTATGCATGTTTGAGTGAAATTTCAGAAAAGTCGATTCTTTAGATTGGGAGATAATGGGTTTTAAAATTGCAACTTTTAACACTGCAGGGTTTGCATTGAAATTTAGACAGAATAATTTTCCGTACATAATATTTGTCCTCTATAATAAGAAGACATATAGCAACACCGCATCGTTTCACGTATCCAACGACGAGAGTTTGCGCGGCATATTTAAAATAATACTGCAACACAAATTTTTATTTGGAAGTAATTTTTAATCGAACGCAGTTTTTAATTAATTATGAATTAGCCAACACTTTTATTTGTCAATGAAGATAACATGAACAATATAAAATATTAATATTTATAACGCAAAGATTTTTTTATGATAAAAGTTGTTAACTTTAACGATAATTTTTTGCTCTCGAAATGATGAACATCATTGTTTTGCGGTGTTGCCATATGTCTTCTTATTATAGGCGACAAATATTTTTTACACATAATTATTTGGTTTTTACCGAACGTTTTTAGCAAAACTGAATAGTAAAGGCAATCCAATTTTTTCACTCTTTCCCCAACTAGTTTGCTATCTGAACATAATTTTTATTTCAAAATTTATACACACAATAGAATGGTAAGACGAGTTATGTGACCTGAATTTTGGTGAACGCAGACCCTGCAGTGTTAAAAGTTGCAATTTAAAAGCCCATTATCTCCCCATCCAAATAGTCGACTGTTTTGAAATTTCACTCAAACATGCATAATGATATGAACAATGTGTGGTCAAGGCCTTAGGCCACTCTAGAGGCCGAAAAAATAGGGTTTTTGGGGATTTTTTTCAGAAAAACTACAAAATAAATCGAGATTACAAAAAATGGTGTTTATCATACATATCAGTGACTGTATACAATAATTTTTTTGAAGCGATTAATTTCAAAATGGCGGCTGTGCAGCGTTTATCTCAAAACTGCATTTTTTAAGTTGGCCGGAAACATAACTCAGACAATTTTCAACCGATTCACTTGAAATGTTGAATATATCTTGAAAAATACATTGTCTATGGAAGTACGTAGGATTTTTGGTTATATTGCATAGTTCGTTTGTTATTAATGATTTTTTAGACAAGTTTGGAAAGTGAAAAATTTGCCTAAAAAATCGTCAGATAATTGTTAATAACAAATTAACTATGCAATATAAAAAAAATCCTACGTACTTCCATAGACAATGTATTTTTCAAGATACATTCAACATTTCAAGTGAATCGGTAGAAAATTGTCTGAGTTATGTTTTCGGCCAACTTAAAAAATGCAGTTTTAAGATAAACTCTGCACAGCCGCCATTTTGAAATTAGTCGCTTAAAAAAATTATTGTATACAGTCACTGATATGTATGATAAACACCCTTTTTTGTAATCTCGATTTATTTTGTAGTTTTTCTGAAAAAAAAAACCCAAAAAGCCCATTTTTTCGGCCTCTAGAGTGGCCTAACTCCTTAAAATTTGAACAAAATCTATAGAAATCAAGAGCGCGCGCTCGTTCTACCTTAAAGAGGATGAATGGAATTTGATTTTATTTTTAAAAAAGTTTTTTTTTAGTGTTTTGTGTTCGGAATGTAATTATCTTCATTTCGGTGAACTCAAAATGGGATTTGGATTTTTTTTCCAGAACGCTTAATTTTTTCTGGCGAATACTATTTATCGCGAAAATACGCTACATTTTTTTAGAGGCCTCGTAAAACCATTGAATATCATATTTTTCTCGGTCGCTAAATCTCCGTATCAGACCCGCATCAGATATATATATATATCTGATGCGGGTCTGATACGGAGATTTAACGACCGAGAAAAATATGATATTTAATGGTTTTACGAGGCCTCTAAAAAATGTAGCGTATTTTCGCGATGAATAGTATATATATATATATATATATATATATATATATATATATATATATATATATATATAGAGAGAGAGAGAGAGAGAGAGAGAGAGAGAGAGAGAATAAGAGATTCTTTTCATTACTATATTATAACATTGATTACATTTATATAGTAACATTCTTATTGACTAGTTACTTTCCAGAGACAACAAATTTAATAATCATGCTACCCTGCCATTCATCCTAAATCTTGTGAGGCATATTTTTTATCCTCTACTGCATCATTAGGAAAAATATATATTCAGCCGTTTTTTCATCCTCATAAAACAGTTTCCAGCGGGACCCGGAAACGAGAAGCATGTGAGAAATCGAATTTAATTGAAGTTCAATAACCAAAAACTCCATTGAGAGACCATCAAATGCAGAGATATCAGCCAAAAGACTCAAAGTTCAAAGTTCGAGTGGAAGTCCATAGCGGACACGCGTCTTGAGAATTGAATGTAAGTTTTGTAGACGCGGTAGGATATCTAGAGACGAAGTACAACGTGGTTGGAACGTACGAGGGCAGGGATGGTTGGAAGAAGAATGAACGATGTTGGGGTGGCAAGAAATCGATAGAAATGCGCTGTAACGATCCCAGGGGATGAAACATCCCTTACCTGTTCTACCGGAATCTCGGGGATCTTCGGAAGTCCCGGTGAAGCTAGGAAAACGAGTTTCCCCGGTGGTTGGGACCACGACGACGATTCGTGTCCTCGCAGACGTTGACTTTGTCCTGTCGATCGGTTTGGGGGTTGTTCTCCTGCTTGGCAGCGTAGTCCTGTTGGTCGACGTAGACGCCATTGCCGTGGTGGTTCTCTTCTTCTGGGTCGTTGATATCCTCGTCGTCGTCATCGGGGTCGTTGGTGTCCTAGTTTCTTTCCGGCTGCTTATCGTCGTTTCCGGACGATCGGTAACTCTCGCGTAAGGATCGATGTCGTCCTTCGGACTTATGGGAATCGGTTCCATCGCCATGGTCGCTCCGCCCACGATGTTCTCTACTCGAGTGGATAATCTCTCCGTCTGGAGGGTTGCCGGCCAGTCAGTTGCGCCTGTACGTAGTTTGCAGTGTGTATTTATTGGGATACTGCGCGTGTAACGGTACAGAAAGTCAATAATATTAGAACGTTGAATAAGTTCTCGCTGTTTTCTATAAGCTTGAAATTCAGTGTGTCATTTCGCCGAAGTGTAAACAACTTTTTTTTCGTAATGTTAACCCTTCGTGGTCACACGTTCTGGCTATAAAACGGGGGTCACAGGGGGTCGCAATGACCCCAGCCATGTTTTAAACGATTGCCGTGTTGACTGCATCGTTCCGAATGACTCATAAAAATTCAGAATATTAGTTTGAACATTCTGGAATGTGCTATTCTCGGTATTCTATTTTAATCGAATTTTAAAATGGCGGAAAAAAATCAGCAAGGGGTCAATGCATGAAAAAGCCTTTTTTTTTACTAGAAAAATCATAACTCTTGCAGTTATTACTTTTTTCATAAAATTTTGGGATGATATTCTTGAGATATGATACTTTGAGGAAAAAAATCTGGCTATCACACGCTGGTTACAGGGGGTCACAATGACCCCAGCCATGTTTCAAACGAGTGCCGTGTTGGCCGTATCGTTCCGAATGACTCATAAAAATTCAGAATATTAGTTTGAACATTCTGGAATGTGCTATTCTTGGTATTCTATTTTAATTTCTATTTAATTCGATTTAATTCTATTTAATTCGAATTTTACAATGGCGGAAAAAAATCAGCGAGGAGTCAATGCGTGAAAAGGCCTTTTTTATTACTAGAACTATCATAACTCTTGCGATTATCATTTTTTTTTTCATCAAATTTTGGGGTTGATATTCTTGAGACATGATGCTTTGAGGAAAAAAATCTGGCTATCACACGCTGGTTACCGGGGGTGGCAATGACCCCAGCCATGTTTCAAACTAGTGCCGTGTTGACCGTATTGTTCCGAATGCCTCATAAAAATTCAGGATATTAGTTTGAACATTCTAGAATGTGCTATTCTCGGTATTCTATTTTAATCGAATTTTACAATGGCGGAAAAAAATCAGCAACGGGTCAATGTGTGAAAAGGCCTTTTTTATTGCTAGAACAATCATAACTTTTGCAATTATCATTTTTTTCATCAAATTTTGGGGATAATATTCTTGAGATATGATACTTTGAGGAAAAAAAGCTGGCTGTCACACGCTGGTTACAGGGGGTCGCAATGACCCCAGCTTTGTTTCAAACGATTTCCGTGTTGACCGTATCGTTCCGAATGACTCATAAAAATTCGAGATATTAGTTTGAACATCCTAGAATGTGTTGTTCTCGGTTTTATATTTTAATCGAATTTTGAAATGGCGGAAAAAAATTAACAAGGGGGCAATCCGCGAAAAAGCCTTTTTTTTCTAGAAAAATCATAACTCTTGCAATTATCACTTTTTGATAAAATTTTGGGATGATATTCTTGAGATGCGATAGTTTAAGGAAACAAGTCTGGCTATAATACGCAGGTCACAGGGGGTCGCCATGACCCCAGCCATGTTTCAAACGTGAAAAAGCCCTATTTCACTAAAAAAATCATAACTCTTGCAATTTTCATTTTTTTTTCATAAAATTTTGGGACGATTTTCTTGAGATATGGTAGTTTAAGGAAAAAAACAGCTCCGAGTCGGACCCTAGTCTCTACGTACAAAGGGTTACCCCAAAGCATCGTTACAAGGCGAGCCAGTCGCTTTGGCCGCCAACAACTTATAGTAATTTTGGATTAAAGTTGCACGTGGGGTCATTTTGACCCCGGGTGATCGCGAAGGGTTAACATGTCAAATTTCGTGCAAAAAAAGCATTTGCGGGGAAGTTTACTGCACTACTTTATGTGAAAAAATCTGCAGCTCAGCCACACAGAATTGGACACTTCAAAAATAATGATGATTTTGATGTGTTTAATCGAAGGCATCACTTCACGAAGAATTACACAACACTTTCGAAACGTTTGAAAGCATTTGGAATGATTTTTTAAAAATAAAGCATTAATTTTCACGAAACAAACAGCGAGAACTTATTCAACATCCCAATATAATTCCATAGACGGAGTATGAGCGCTGATAATTACCGAGGACACAGTATTCCGCAAAATCGGGGCAGCAAATGGACGTTTCAGCGCAATCGAGGTTGCACTGACACGCGTCCGGTGAGTCCGGAGGCAAAATCGTCGCCCAGGCGTCCGCGCTCGCAGTCCCATTTCCGCAACGTCCGCGACAACTCTGCAGCGAATTCACCAGCTCGATTTCATCTGCAATCACGTTTGCCGATTTCATTTTTACGCTCCGCACTTTCCTCTGCAGGACTCGACGAACGTTGATCAAAGGTAATCGCAAAGATTCTTCGATACTTCGAACATTTTTCCAGCTGTCCCTTGAGAACTTTGACGGAGAAGTTGCGATCTTTAGCCTATTACCGATGTACGATCGGCAAGGACGTTCGCATTGTAACGAAGACTGAAAGTGCGCCCTTCTTTGCCGATCTTTTTTGTACACATTCAGGAAGTTATCGAGACTCACAAAATGATCATAGATTGGACAGTGGATATTCGCTAATTCCGGATGAGTCAAAACAAGCGCAGGCGGATTCAAGTGCCCATAGTTTTGAACCGCTCGGTTTAATACTGCCGGATAAATCGAAGGGTATGTGGAAAAGGATATTATAGATCAGAATACAACAAATGTTTACCCATATTAGTGGGAATCGTATCCGGGGCGGTGGTTGGTCCTGCAAAGGAGCAGTTTTCACCCTGGAGAATGGCGACGTCATCCACCGCGATATCGCTGACGTAACTCGCGCCTCTGATACCCTCGATTATGATCTACGGGGAAACATGTCATTTTCGTACACGAACGTTCGATCGTAAATAGAGTCTGGCGTTTGAGCGATGAATTATAGAAGATACTGGTGTCTTTTCGTGACGTATGTATATATTAGGAGTACAACTTTGCAGTGACCGTTTTACTTAGAGAGCCACTGCGGCCGAAGTAGTGGCCCTAGCTCAATAAATAAAGTGGCATTTTAAACTAGAGGCTCTGCCAATGTAAACAATTTAAAAAAGCTAACGGATACGTGTATGCATTATAAAGTTATAGGCACTCAAACATGGCAACCTACGAATCGAATTCTCAGCATTTGCGGGAGGTTATGATTTACTTCTTCAACATCAAGAAATCTGCGACTGAGGCCCACCGTTTGCTTGTAGATGCTTACGGGGAGGATTCTATTAGTGAGAAAACGTGTCGGCGGTGGTTTCAACGCTTCAAAAGTGGAGATTTTGAGGTTGAGAACAAGCATGGTGGCGGAAGGCAGAAAGTTTTTGAAGACGGGCTGACAGCTGGGCGTTGTGTACTATGAGCTGCTGAAACCATCCGAAACCATCACAGGGGAACTCTACCGACGTCAGTTGATGCGCTTGAGTAAGGCACTCAAAGAGAAACGGCCACAATTCAACGAAAGACATGACAAGGTGATACCGCAGCATGACAATGCCCGACCCCATGTTGCAAATGTCGTGAAAAAGTACTTGGAAACGCTGAAATGGGAGGTTTTATCCCACCCGCCGTACTCTCCAGACATTGCCCCTTCCGACTATCACTTGTTCCGGTCAATGGCCCACGGTTTGGCTGACCAGTACTTCGGTACTTACGAAGAAGTCAAAAATTGGGTCGATTCCTGGATTGCCTCCAAGGACCAAGACTTTTATTGATGCGGGATTCGAATGCTACCTGAAAGATGGGCCGAGGTTGTAGCTAGCGACGTACTTTGATTAAAAAATATGTAGCCACTTTTTTAAAATAAAGCCTTAAACTTTTGAAAAAAACGGTCACTGCAAAGTTGTACTCCTTATACGTCCAATGAAGGATCAACGTAGACGTTTCTGTAAGTTCCGATACATCGTGATCGAGGAAAGAAGAACTGAAATGTAGGAAAGTTGGCATGGACCCTTACAAGGATCGTGAATTCAGCCGTAGTTAACGGGTTATGCTTAGTTGTCACAGTCAAAAACGGCTCGTTTTTTGAGATTTTTAGATAGAAAATCGTGATGACAAATGTCTACAAAAGCGACCGTAAAATGGGGTTAAATTGACATTAAGAGTTGACAGTTTTTGGAGCTACTTTAACAGAGCGCCCAAACAAGATTTGAATGTGTGCGCATTTTAATGTGTTCGAATTTGTTGTTCAAGTTTATTACAATGTTGGTAAAGTTGATTGTAATGTTGCTCAAGTTGATTTTGTTCTCCATGATAATTATAAGACTGATTAAGTGCCTATAATAGTACCCTAGGTACTTGATATTTTTTTGTAAAATGCTGCGTTCATAAAGATGACAATTTTATTGCAAAAAATCGTTGTTTTTCATTTCATTTCATGTATAATGCATAAAATGTTATTTTTTTTAAATCAAAATGATGACAAAGTAATCCGTAATCTTTGACATAAGTTGCACTTCAATGCCTTGTCAGAGGAACCCCACACTCGAGGTTACTTTGACACTATTTTTTGAAACAAATATACAATTGTGGGGGGGGGGGCTTGACTTTCTTACATATTTGATAGCCAAAGAACACATTGTTCTTTTGGAGCAAAAAAAGTTGGAATTTAGGATGTTAAAAAACAGTTACCTACAAAAAACTTACAAAATCTGTTTAAAGTAAACCCATTTTACGGTGCGTTTTTGAAGAAGTATCATCTGAAAAACACTTTGTAATTTTTTTGTTTAAACATATTCAATTATCTTCGATTTACAGTAGACGTCCGGGAAGCACCTTTCGTATCAAGTATAAAAAAATCAAACAGATTTCGTAAGTATATATTATTTTATCCTACGATTAATCGAAGGAATTTCTGAAATACCAAATTAAAAAAGTGATTTTTCATGTTTGCGAAAAAATAGCCGTTATTCGTTAATCTAATCGAAATCCTTCGATCAAAAACTATATTTTTCCATCTAGAAAAAGCCCAAAAAAAAATCAGAAATATCGATGCAGTAGTTTTTGAGATATTTTGCTCATGGACTTTGAAAACGTACTTTCGAGAGAAAAGCGTTCAAAGTTTGAAACGACGCTCCGAGCGTTCCGACGGGCGTCAACATAACATTCTATAAATCTATGGTATTGAAGTTTGCATCGTTGGGATGCAACGAAAATATCTTTTCTCCATATCACCCAATTTTTTTTTTCGGTTCACTTAGGCCACAAAAATCACTGGAACGTTTTTGAACATCCTTATTAGGGTTCCATAACGTAAACATTGAAAAGAAGGGTTCAGATAGTAATAAAAATAAAGAAATGGAAAAATGGAGAAGAATTTTCGTTGCATTCCAACGATGCAAACTTCAATACCATATAAATCTGTCAATTTTTATTCGACGACCTTGAAATTTTGAGAGAACATATATATAACTATCTAGATAAACTAGCACGTTTCCATATTCATCACGAAAACCAGCATGTTTCGGCTTTCGCCGCGGAAATTAACATGTTTCGGCTGACACCGCGAAAACTAGCTTGTTTGATTTTCACTGTAAAAACTAGTGTAAAAGGAGTAAGTTTAAAACCTTAAGGATCTCATCGCTCGTACAATCTACCCAAAAAGAGTTTTGGTGAGAATTTAAAGTCCTTCGTGCTCAGGTGAAAATCTGGAAAAATAAACCATTAGTATTTTTTTTTAATATGACAATTTTTTGCGTAATGACATTTTAATTTTATACTCGTTGCTTTTATTAATATTTTGATAATAATTATCAATTAAAACCGATAGTGGTAATTTTTATAAAAAAATAATATCAAAATTGTAACTATAATGAAATATTAATTGTGATTTTCTATTAAAAAAATAACGTTTTGAAAATATCAGTCAACAAATTTACTGTAATTTTACGGATGGTCATCATCGAATATGTTCAAAAAATCTTGCTGATCTTCGATTGGAATTAAACCTCTGTCAAGCATGGTCTGTAAATCTTTTCTTTCTTGGTGCTAGAGGCAATTTTTTATTTGATGTCTGTTTTAATTGGAACATTCGAACATCATCCATGTTTTTGTTTTTTTTTAAGATGTTCATCTCTCGTCCTTCTTGGGACAAATCATATTCAACGTGGATTGTATCGACGTAAGGTCGAATGGATATTTCCCGAATACTTGCAATTTTAATTGAAGTCCAATTGACATTTTTTTAAGGTCCAAAAAATCGTAAATTTCCGATTGCGGTCGAAGGAATTGGAGTAAAAAAATGGAGGCAAGGCGTAAAAATGCTAGGGAGAAAAGTCGGAAACAATTCCAGTGTTACTGAAACATGTTAATTTTCGTGGCGAAAATCGAAACTTGCTAGTTTTCGTGTCGGAAGCCAAAACATGCTAATTTTTGCGTTGATATCAAACGTGCTTATTTTCGTAAGAATTCTGAAACATGCCCCTTTTCGTAAGCAGCGTCGATATATACGATGATACACTGGTAAAATATACAGGTTTCGAAAAACGTGATTTTTCGACTTTCACAACGAGTCATAACCCCTTAATGTATTTTCAAGACAAATCAACTGCGTTCATTAACGTTTGAGATTCCAGAACGACTTCCAAAGTTTGCAAAGGCAACGCTGTCGATTTGTCTCGCTTTCAATTTTTTTGCCTCGTAAACGGTGCAGTGTCACTTATGGAGATCGTGAATTCTGAACTTCCGCCGGACACGTCGAAGTCGCAAGGAAAACCAAGTTTCTTTGACATTCATCGGTGAAACGCTTGACTCTCCTCGGGGGAATCAAAGTATCGTATAATATTGACTTGGAAACTCGTGTTGGTCGTTGGCAGATTGAAGTAACCGTGGAACCATCGGTTGCCCTGATCTCCGGCTTTCTCGAACATCACCTGGGAGTTGCTTTTCTCGGGCTTGAAGTAAACTTTGAGAGCTCCTATCGTGGCTCCGT
This sequence comes from Ophion slaviceki, assembly GCA_944452715.1. Taxonomy (NCBI): domain Eukaryota; kingdom Metazoa; phylum Arthropoda; class Insecta; order Hymenoptera; family Ichneumonidae; genus Ophion; species Ophion slaviceki. Next base: position 21,185,285 of record OX101788.1, read on the forward strand.
ACATGTGATACCTGCGGGCGAATACAAACGTGGGGACGAATGCGGTGAGTGACGGTGGAATATTCTCGTGTCGAGGGTAAAGCGTTGGATGAGAATAAAGATATCGAAGAATTTTTCCGTTACCAAAATGAGAAACATCCGGTCTCGCTGAGGGAAGGGTGGTACAGGGGTGAAACGATTCTGGCTGTGTCATTGACGAGACGTCCCGAGGCTTCGACGTAGAGATAGTATCCTGACAAATGATCCTCAGTTGATACATCACATCGTTCTCCATTAAATCCCATTATTACACGTGAACAATGACTACCGAGTAACTTACAAGAAACATCACTTAAGGCGGGAGAGCCTGAATTAGAAGGTCCAAAAAAGCGTTTTTTCGGAAATTTCTTTCGAAGGGAAAAAAAGCAAGCGAGCCCAGTAAACATTGAGGTGTCGTTTCATGTATATTTAAAATGTATGAAAAATGCAGCTCGTAATTCTTGACTGAACCAAATAAACGAATAAAATTTTCAATTCTCATGTATTTTTCTTCTGGGTGAATTATAAGAAAAAGCTGAAAAAATCGTGAAATTATAACTTTTCACAGGTTTGAAAATAAAAAAAAAACACTTTAACGTGCTGTAAAAATTATTCAAAAAGACTTTTTCAACGACTTTTTCAATTCACTTAGAACGATTTTCATACTGAAGAAAATAAATTTTGGTTTGATTCAATAGGTCGTTTAGTTTTTTTCCTATCACGCCCGCCAATTTGGAAAAACCGTGGAAATAAAAACTAGAGAAAACGCGCTTCAAAGTTTTCAATAGGAGGAAATATCAATACCAAATATCAATCCCTTCTCCGCTCTTGGCCTTGTATCTTCGAAAATATTTACAATTGGCCTCTCTAACTTTGTAAATCTATTCTTGGATAATTTATCTATCGATTTGAGCAACAAAAAAACCATTTTTCGGACCTTCTAGTTCAGGCGCTCACCTTAAGTGTCCGCCTTCGATTTTGTTGAAACTTATATACGTTATAAAGCATTTAAAACTATTAGACACATATTTTTTTGTTCTGCGGAATAATGTTTTTAAAGGGGGAAACGGCCCCTCAAAGAAACGCTTCTCCCCTCTTAATTTTTAAAAAATTACTTTATAGTGGATTTTTCATAGCTTTACATTAGAAGAATTTTGGTTTTTGTTTCTTTCATATCGGTGGAGTGCTTGTGGGTGAAACTGCAAAAACACCCCTTGACACGCCGTTCTTTGAGGAGTGGTTTCTCCCCTTTGGAGGAGAATGGTTTCTCCCCAAAGAGGAGACTTTGTCCTTGAAATTTTCAAAAAATCAATTTGAGCTCAACATGAGCAGCTAGAAGAAGAGGAGGGATGCCTCTATGGACCAGGCATTGCCGATTAGCAGTAATTATAAACACATTTGTGTAAACACATTACAAAACTTTAAACGCGTTTTTCTCGAAAACACGATTTTAAAAATGGCTGACATTCTCCTGACCGCTGTAATTAACATATCGACCTGAAATTTGGAGAGCATACTCAGAAAATATGTCTTCACGGAATGACGGATCGTTTCTTCGATAGATACATTTTTGCATTTATTATTTATCTTTTTATGCGAAAAAAACGCGAAAATTCGATTTTTTCTTTAAATTGCCGCCACTTTCCGAAATTTGTACTAAACGAAAAACCCATCCGTCATTCCATGACCAAAGGGTCACAGATTGATAATATGCTTTGAATTTGTGTTTCAGATCAACAAAGAGGGGGCAGTGATGTCAGCCGTTTACCTCCGGCGATTTGAGGACCTGTTTTCGCGGAGCTGCAGCGGCAACCACTTTGGTTCAAAAAAAACAAAAATTTTTTTTGACGTTCTGTATATCATGAATAAAAGCAAGAAAAAAACCGCAATCAAAAAGCTTTACTCGTTTCCTTTAAAAAAAATAAAATGTAAACACCTGAAATATGGCAATCCAAGGACAAAGTCTCTGTTAAAACCGTTTTTCCTCGGATTAAGAAAATACGTCTCTGATGGTTTTTAATGTTTTACCACATATGTGAGTTTAAACAAAATCGACGGCGGACACTTAAGTGATGTTGCAAATACTTGGATGGGTGACTGCTCAGCTGCGCACAGGCCTGCGCGCCGACTACTGAGCCCGATGCATTTTTACTGACTTTTTGGTAATAACAAAACTGAAAATCGGGAAGATATAGGAGCCTGTACCGGCACACGTTTTCCTCAGTTTCCCTGTGCCTTCATGCAAATGCTTTAAGAAAGGCTGTGGTCTATAGGAGCTTCAAGAAACTGAAAAAAGTGGAGTGACAAGTGTGGCATAAAAGTGAGAAAAATGAGATCGTAAAAGTTCGGAAGGAACATTGGGATATTCATGAAAATTATCGTAGTATTTTCATTTAATTTTGATTTGGTAGTTTTGGATAATTAGATTAGTGTCAATCTGACACGTGACAATGACGACAGTGTGAAAGTGTTGATCTCACCGTCGTATCCAGGACCCAAGGTATGATCGTGAGAAGGCCCTGTACCGATGTGAGAGCTCGGGGTGTCGTGATTGTGTCTCTGCCAGTCGAAATCGTGGGTGGGATCCTGTTCCCACCAGCACAGATCCCCTTTCTCGAAATCACAACTCGTCGGAGCGGCCGCCGTCGAATCTTATTTCCACGATGAAATTATCGTTACGTCGCAATTCGTTATTTTCATCCTAATATTTTTTCCCCTCTTCCGTACCCTATTCGCGCTTCTTTCTTACTCGCGAAATTCACCAGGACGGATTTATTCAACGCTAATCTAAGAGATGATCACAGTGTAAAATTTGAAAAAAGTCGATTTTGTTTTTTTTTTGCATTATCCGATAGTATAGACGGTTATAAACATGCTGTTCATGTACTTACATAAACGTAAGTAGACAATTTATATGAAAATTCCGCACTCGAAACTTTAAACGCGTTTTTCTCGAAATGTCGTTTTTCAAAACGGTGTACACTCTTATAGGAAGAGTTTTCGGGCTATCCGTCTCAAATTTTGACACAACATTCATCACACCTTTCTTTATCTTGCTATGGAAGCTTTTTTTTAATCTTCATAGTTTTTTTTAATGAAAAACTGTCGAAAAAATAGACTAAATTTGATACTTTTTTTGAAACCGCCGCCATTTTGTCAATTTTTATTTTGAAAAACCTCCATAATAAGATAGCAGCTTTCATACTGATTAATAATGTCTTTACAAATTTTGTTTCAGATAATATTTATGGCCACAATCGTGTACACCGTGACTCCTTTTTTCGAAGACATTCCCAGCCGTTAAAAAGAATGTAAAAAATAAAAATAAACGTTGAAATATTAAATTCCGGTTCTTAATGCGTGCTTTGATTTGAAATAAAAAAATCAGACTGATTCGCGTATTTTGAACATCGAAAAAAAAAAATCGCGAAAATAAGCTATTTTTCGACCCTTTGCACTGTGATGATGCCTCAATATTTCGATGATTCTCTTGTGTAATATTTTTTTCTGATATAATATTTACGGCCACAATCGTGTACACCGTGAGTCCTTTTTTTCGAAGACATTTTCAACCCTTAGAAAAAATGTAAAAGAAATAAAAATGAACGTTGAAACATTAAATTCCGGTTCTTCATGAGTGCATTGATTTGACATTAAAAAATCAGACTAATTCGCGTATTTCAACCATCGAAAAAAAAAAATCGCGAAAATCAGCTATTTTTCTACCCGTTATACTGTGATGATGCCTTAGTATTTCGACGATTTTCTTATGTATTAATGTTTTCCAAAATATTTTGTCATTTACGTGTACGGCGATTTTTTTTTCGCCTAGGATACATTTGTGCAAAGTACCTCGGCAATAAGGAGGCGTGGCGTTCCATTTTCTGCCGTTACAGTATATCTCGGCTGCACCCACGAGCACGTAGCCCGGCTCGCAGAAATAAATTGATACCGCGCCATTGTACTTGGTCGCCCTGAGGGCATGCTCCGGTTCCGGTGGTTCCGGACATTGAGAGTCTGCGAATTAAAAATCGAGACTCAAGATCGCTTCCCTTCGATCGATTTTTTTACACGGGCTGTCTGGGCTGCAAAACCGATAAATTCCATGGTGACCCCTGGGGCCGATTCGCTAAATGCACGTAAATGTGCGAGGATGCGTTTTCTTCGTTTACTGTGCATGTCGGATTTAAGGGTTTTGGGGGATGCAAACCCGGGCAGAGTGGCCGAAATTGGAATTTTGTAAATATACGTCCTGGATGTGAAGTAGAATTGTAATTGGCATCATTCCTAGACAGCCTCAAAGTTTCGATTAAGGCGAGACACCACTGTGACTGGTGAAAAAAAATCCGAATTTTTTTGCATTTTCTCAAAGTATACGTATATTCAAAGTATAATATTTTCAAATTGAATTAAATTACTATTAATTGAATCAATAGTAATTACTTAATTACTATTAATTCAATATACTAATAGTAGTAATTAATTTAATTACTATATTTATATTGAATTGAATTACAATATTTATATTCAAAGTATAAATATAGTAACTCAATGTATAGTATTTTCTCAAAGTATAGTACATTCAAGAATATAGGAAAAAATGTTCAAGTCAAAATATTGAAAATTGACGAAGTTACAAACGATTTTGTGAGAGCAGGTAGTGCAACGACTTAGTCACACTAAATATCAAATTTTCAAAACGTATACTCAAATTTGCATATACTAAATATCAAACTATAAAAACTTTCGATCGCGTTTTTCTCGAAACGACTTTTCTCGACCTGGCCGGAATCATAGCTCCAACTATAATTGTCCGATTTTCTTTTTTTTTGTAACCAAAATTTCCGTAACTGCAGTAGCTACCGTTGTACGTAGCTTTTTTAAATTTAGTATTTTTTTAAGCCCCTGAATACAAGTAAATTTTTTTCCGAAATTACACTTTTTTTCGTTAAACAGCCGCCATTTTGTCCCTTTTCTTTCTTCGAAAAAAAACGGCTACCCACAATGAGAACTGCATTTATGTAGACTATAAAACTTTTTTATTTGAATTTTTCAGACCAACCATTGCCGAGTTATCGATCCGGCCGTTGGACCACTCTTTTTATACAGAGACATTTTTATTATTCCCTTTTATTTTAGACATTTTTATTATACCTTAATAACGTCGTTAATTTTTTTGAAATAAAAATTTACACAAAATAAGTTCAATGTATGCTTAATAACACCCTTTTTTCTAAATGTCAAATCAATCATCTAGTAGACAAAAAAATTAGAAAAAAAGCGAGCTTTTTTCGATCCGTCACAGTGGCGTCCTCCCTTAACAGAGTTTCCTTTTTGTTCAATGAATTTTTATCTGTATTTGTCAATATTTTATTCCATTAGGGACTAATGGCCGCAATTTCCGTGACGCACAACAGTTTGTAGGTGTGCCATATCGTTTGGTAATACGCGAACAAGAAATTAAGCAGAATTTTAGTACGTTACAAATAATTACACTGCAATTATTGTATGCAGTGAACAATGATGATGAATTCTAAAAAGTTTCTTTCGTGCATAAATTATCCACAGGGGAAATTCAAAACAGTCTGTAAGATTCTTTCATTATGCTTTTTCTCATCACATCCTAGGATAAAACGACGTTGTTTTATTGTGAGAACGCATGCAAGGCTACCGCAAATTGAAAGTGTTATTCATTCTGCAACGGGCTAGAGGGTCGATCCCAAATTTAGCATACAGGCTTGCAGCAGAAGAAGTAATAATGCCGCGAATCTTTATCACCATTGTAGCATTTCCGTAGCATTTTTAAAAATCCTTAAATTTATACTTTGAATTCCATTTTGACTTCTCAATTTTTTTGCATAAATTTATCAATTACTGGTCCAAGGGGGATTTTTTTTTAGACATGTGTAAATAATATCAACGATTCGAAAAATATTTATTTTTAATATTCCTCAAACAATTAAAAAAATACTGAGACATACGAAATGTTCTTTAAATTGTGGTTGCGAAAATGACAAAAATTACAAAAAATGGGAAGAGTAAAACAAATTTATTTTCCCAACAAGAATTTTTTTTTATAATGAACGTTTTTAACGAGAAAACAGAATTATTTTATACTTTTTATTTCCTTCAGCGAGACTAAAAATCATTTGGCGACTATCCTTGCAGTCCGTATCGGTAAAAATATCGACGCAAATTAAGCGACGATGGTGTTTAATTATTTCACGCGTACGAAAGGAAAATTGTACTCACTCACGCAAACCGGGGTTAGAGTGTCCCATCTACCCCTAATACACGTCGAGTACTTGTTACCCACGAGTGTGTAGCCCTCGAAGCAGCTGAATCTGACAATTTTGCCTCTTGACCTCGTCCGAACCCGACCATTCGGAAAAACCAACGGCGGGCAACGAGCTAAAAGTAATGCGACCTTTTCGAATAACACAAAAAGCCAATCGCGATCCTAAGCCCGACCTGGGCCAGAAAAATAAATGTTGATTTACGACTACGAATTGACAAGAAATCCTCGCGAGGATTCGAGTCGAACTCTTTTTCACGGTATAAAAAGCGTCATCATTGTCGGAGTCGATTGTTTGTCTTTTCCCTGAATGACGTACGAGTACGATCCCGATTAATCAATTAAACAAATGCTTGAAGAAACGTAGAATTGAAACTGACGTTATTTTCTTCACACAGCGTTTATCAATATTGGTCAACATTCAATACTGCATTTTAGAATTCTTTGCACAAATCGCTGTGCGATAGCTGACGGTAATAAAGTATTGATTATTGTGGCTGTAACGTTTGCGTCAGTTGCTCACGTACTCGTTTTTTATTCAGGCTGTTGGAAACATCATTTGCGATATTTTTCTGATAATAGAGTTTTAATAATTTTTAACTCCAATATTTTTAGCTCTAATTTTTTTTACTCCGAAAATTTAAATTGGAATTTTAATTCGTTTTAATTATTCTTAACTCCAATTTTTTTACTCCAAAAATTTAAATTAGGATCGTTAATTTTGTTAGTATTAAATTTAAATTAGAGTATCCAATATTTTGAGTACTAAATTTAAATGAAGGTAGTACATTTTTTTAGTAATGAATTTAAATTAGAGTAGCATGTTTTTTAAATAATAAATTCAAATTAATTTTTGTTATTAGTAATTAATTTGATTATAGATCAATTATATTTAAATTAGAGGTAAATTAATTTTATTACACTACTGGAGCCTCCGAAAAGGATTTATTGTTCAAATGTTATCATGAGTCAGATAACATTGCTCCACAATTCATGCATAGAGAAAGCGAATTTTTAAAATATACCAAAACCCCAATTTGAAATAGAAAAAAACCCTCCTTATCTCCGAAGAATGTGGTTGCAATAAAATGGTATTTGCATCGTTGGGAATGCAATGAAGATTCTTTTTTACTTTAGAAATTTAAATTGTGGTGGTAAATTAATGTTATTACTCCAATGGAGCCTTTAAAAATGACTTGTTGTTTAAATGTTGTCACGTCATGTATAGAGAAAGCGAATTTTTAACCCTTCGAGTGCACACTGGGTCGTTTTGACCCAGTGTTTTTTTTTCGTGTGACTACGTATTTTTCAACGTATGCCCCACTTTGAACGAATATTTTGGCATTTAATATTCGTTTTCGTCAAAAAATAAATTTAGGGCCATAAAATATGGATAATTTACTACAAAAAATGTCTCTACAAAAAAATGCATATTTACCGGAATACAACGATTTGAAAAACGCCTTGGGTCAGATTGACCCAAGATGCACTTATAGTGCATTAAATGAACCAAAACCACAAGTTGCAAAAGAAAAAATCCTCATCTCCGAAGAATGTGAATGAAACAAAATGGTGTTTGTATGGTCGGGGATGCAATAAAGATTCATTTTTACTTCGTTAGAAATTTAAATTGTGGTGGTAAATTAATTTAATTACTCTAATGGAGCCTTTAAAAATGACTTGTTGTTTAAATGTTATCACAAGTTACATCAAATTTCTCCACAATTCCTGCAATAAGAAAACGATTTTTAAAAATAAACCAAAACCACAAGTTCGAAAAGAAAAAATCTCCTTATGTCCGAAGAATGTGGTCGCAATAAAATGGTCTTAGCATCATTGGCGACCCAACGAAAATTCTTTTTCACTCCTTCATTATTACTATAATCCAAAATCTCTTTTCCCAGATGAAGTTTGCGGATTTCTAAAGTCGCCGAAAAAACGTTCGGTTAATTTTCATAGCCTAGATACGCCAAAAAAGTCTAGGCGTTAAAAAAAATGTCCGGTTCCGCCCGATGCAAAATCGTCGAATAAAATATCATCACTCACGTCCGGCATTTTCCCACGAAACTGCGGAACATTCGGCGAGAGCGGCAAGTACCAAAATCACGAGATGCCTCATGGTCGATGTTATTTTTTTTCTTCGTTTCTTCGGAATATTAAGTAGCACGCGATTTATCCATTCGCGTCGTTATCAAGCACAAAACATTCTTGGCCCGATTTCTCGCGACTGATTTATCCAAAATCGATCCTCGTGCTTCGCACACTTCCCTCGGTTACAGGAGGAAGAAGAAAACAACCCCGCACGTGCACCCGCAATGTAGAATTTTCCCGACGACGCGAGGAGGGCTCCTTAAGGTGGAGAGGGCGCCGCGGGGACTCGTGAGAATCAGGCCCGATCGAGGCAAAATAAAGAATGAAATGATTTCGCAGCTGACGCGAGAGTCGACGATACCAGCGACATTCGAGTAACCAAATGATGAATCTGTCTCTCTTGCGGTTTGTAGAGTTTCAAGAAGAGTCGTCGTTCCTCGAGGTCCAAGGGAGCGAGGGCGGAGCGACACGTCCGCATCCCTTCCCGGTTGTGCTCGCCAGAGATTGTACCGCTATCTGTTTCCGGTTAATTATCGCGAAAGAGCAGCAGCGAGTCTTCTCGCCGAGATGCGACGAAATCATAAACTCAACTCTATTCCGACTGTACAAGCATATGTTTGTCATTTTTAGAGCAAAGGATTTTCTGCGGCACGATATGAATTTTCATTTACCGTATCGTCCACTCGGATCGCTTTTTCGTTTAATGGGAACGCAATTTTTTTGCCCAACGATAGGACCAACGAACTACTCTTATGACTGCGTCATCCTACTGCCTGTTTTTGTTGGATGAGAAATATTGTCCGTCATTCGAAAATGGACAGCGATGAGTTATCAACTGTCAGGCGCCCAGGTAATTTTTGATTGATGATTTTGAATGATGATCTTATCAATGATGACGATGATGATGATTGAATGATGATTTAAGCGAAGGTTCTGCCTTGTTGGGCCAAAAAATGTTCGATTTTTCACCAATTTTTAATGCGAAAGGTATTAAATATAAAATGCGTATATTTGGGATGTTGACTAAGCGGTCTTTGTTGAGCATCAAAATATTTTTTAAAGTTTGACAAAACATGGTGGTGGAAGTGGGAGGAGCCACATATGTCCGTGCGCGGGCGATGACATTCTTCGCTTGCGGAAGTCCTAAGTCCCGGACAGGTGATCTGACGCGATAAAATCAAACATATTTTTACTTTGTACAATATTGTGTATAAGTTAACCTAGAATCAAGAAGAAAAATGGAAAAATAAAAAAATAGTGAGTAAAAAACTGCGAACATTTTTGGGAAAAAACAAACTTCTTTCCGATAGCTCACAATTTTTTTATTTTTCAATTTTTCTTCTTGATTCTAGGTTAACTTATACACAATATTGTACAAAGTAAAAATATGTTTGATTTTTTTTGCTTCAGATCACCTGTTCGGGACTTAGGACTTCCGCAAGCGAAGAATGTCATCGCCCGCGCACTGACATACGTGGCTCCTCCCACTTCCACCACCATGTTTGTCAAACTTTAAAAAATATTTTGATGCTCAACAAAGACCGCTTAGTCAACATACCAAATATCAATATTCTATAGTCAATATTTTTCGCATAAAAAAATGCTGAAAAATCGAACATTTTTTGGCCCAACAAGGCAGAACCTTCCCTTAATTGACGATCTACCGTGGTGGGTCAAAACATTTAATTTTCCGAAAAAAATTGTTTGATAGAACCACCTTTGAGCTATATTCCCTGAAAGTTTCATTGAAATACTCCTCAAATTGAATGAGCTAGAGCTCATTCAATTTTCTCGAAATACGTTTTCAAAGTCAGTGGACATGACATCTCGAGAACCACTTGATGGATTGTTTCCAAATTTACAATAAATACGATGAAAAACATTCAAAGGTCGTTGACGATCTCACTTGTCAAAAATCGATCTTCATTTTTCAATAGTTACGTAAAAATGATGACTTTTCTCATAGATTTTGTATGCTCGGGATTCAATTCATCGCCACGTTGCCAAAAAAATTATTTTCAAAATCGACGATCGTCAAAGACTCGTATTTATCATTAACTTGAATAACCCGTGTGGTTTTTAGATTTCAGATGAAACATTCAAGCTGGAGAGTGTCCACCGCCAAACGCCGCGAAAAAATTTCATCTGCTGGCGGCCATTTTTTGTTGTTTTTCTGTATTTATTGTGATTTTTTTTCAAGAGGTTATAAATATATGTAACTTTGTGTAAAAATAAATGAGTTTCTTTTTCACCAACCGATTCCCAGAATTTGTTTTCGGAATTTGCCCATTTTCCGCGCCTCTGGGTAGATATAGCCCCTTAAAATGGAATGATAATGATTCAAATGAATTTGAAAAATAATCAAAAGCATGATCATCTCAAGTGTGGAAAAATCCTGGTTTTCGACAACGTGAAGAATAGAATCACTGCTTTGCAAACTGTTGCATCAAACCTATAAAGAAATCGAGATCGGCCATGTCTTCCGCGGTTCAAAAATTCCGAGAAACATGTTAACGTTAATGAATTGACAACTAGGCCATTGTTTGTAATTAATTAGTTCTGAAAGGCACGCTGTAGGCAATAGAAATTCGAAGTCTGCGTGAAACGAGCAGGATGTTCATTCACGCGCAAAAGTTCATCAATGAGACAGATCGTGGCGCATCCCCGGCTCGTTCTTCTCTTTGTTGGTATCGGTGCAGAGTTACACATGCTGATAAAGGATGGCTCGCAAATAACAAGAGTAACAAGCAGGCGCCAGGGCTTCCTCTGCATCGCAGATTGCAGTCTGGACGACTCGCGAATCAAGCTCTTGTACTCCACGCACACTCGAGCACCCATTTGTTCCAGATTTTCATTTTATTTGATTTATTTTACGAAGAAGCGCACCGAGGCATTATTCATTCCACAGGATAATGGCGCTGTTTTTCTTCTCCGCTCAATATTCTATTCTTCTATCTCATAATTATAAACTTCCGTGTACAATGGACAATGACACAGATGATGATCACACGCTTGCTTTTCCGCCCTCTCGATAGTGCAGTGTAAAAAAAAATCTTCGTGACTACGTGTATATGCAAAAAAAAAAAGAGAAAACAATGCGAAACGTACAAATAAATAATGGTCGATTCATTCGTGACCATTGCAGTTTTGGTTCGAGCAAATTGCCGCGATCAACTCGGGTAGGCATCAAATCGGCCCACGTATTTTCGCCATGCCCCAAGTTATGTGGAAATAATTGCAAAAATGTTGCGCCAGCCTGACTCAACGGGATCACGACGTGTAATTCAATGGCCGACGGTTTCAACAACTCTATATATATCTACATAATTAACATTATCGGGGATACACAAGCCGTATCACCAGTGCGGTCGTTTGTATGCCCGTGAAAGTATCCGGGGCTCCATTGGCACGAGCCTAACGACGATACGCCTCGTTAGCGTCGTAACCCTGTCGAAATGATAAGACAACGTGTGTGTTTCGTATTTCGCTAAAGTACACACCAGCCACGATTCTACCAGTGAATGACCACTATCCGGTGAAGGCAACAACGAAAAAAGCCGAGAATTAACGTGGTCGTGAACTTCGATATGGCAATATTAGAGTCTGGCTAAATGGAGGACACTTTGCTAGGAGCAGTTTTGGAAAATTGCCTCCGCTTTCACGAGACTCCGGCTGCTTCAGTGTTATCCCGCAATTGGTTATGTGCTATTTGGTATATGAACGAAGGTATCCTTTTATGAAGGGCCATTCTTTCCTGAAGACACGTCTTGCCCGATTTTCCATACATGTCTACCAGCAGATACTTGAGCCAATCAATTAGGAGTCTATGTTCGGTTTCAGCTGATTTTCCCTAACGGGTCATTCATTTGTCGAATCGAGGCTGCAGATGCCAAAAACGGCACGGATAAGAAGAGTGACGGGGCTGGTCGTACCGTGTTCCTGCGACGATCCAGCTGGGTATAGTGGACTCCATCGTTATTGGTGAATTCGTAGAGACATCTGGCATCCGTGGTTGAATCGGGTCCGTTGATCCTGCTCGGCACATTAGGGGCTGCTCTGGCGTTCGCGTCGAAGCGTTGCGCGGAATTTTCCGCCAACAGTAGTCCGATTCTACCGTCGGGAAGTCGGATTCTTTCCGGCATACTGGCAGCTTCGGTAAAGGGCCTGCCGCATAGATTGACGTTTGTCCCGCACTGGCTTTGCAGCCTGTTCGCGGTGTTCGGAGCTGTCACGGGTGACTCCACCAGTCCGTACCTCAATTGGGCGGGCCGAAGTAGTCTTCCGCGATCGTCCAAGCTGTAGACGATTCCTCCAGCGGGCACGTCATTGCTGATGGCCGCTTCGGACGCCTTAGCGGGGCTCGCGGTTGGTGGAGCGATTTTGGACGACTGGCGATATCGCAAGGGCGGAAGTGGCATCATGAGGGCAACGCGACGAGACTGTCGCTCCATGCCACTGAGTTCCGACTCGGAACGCACGAGAACGGTGGAGTCGTTGTCGCAAACACAGCTGCGACCTGCTGTCAGAATGAAACTCCCCGTCGTTCGTTCAACCAGCCGGTCATTTGCGGGTTTACGTTCTTTGCTGGGTCCAGCTACCTGCACCGAACTCACGTAAAGGGAGCCAGTGGGCTGCGCTTCATCGTCCGTGTTCACCAACAGTTCCGAGGCATCGCGTTTGCTGCTCTTCCCAGTGGGAACATTGGGCACGTAGAACTTCCCGTAGATTGGAATTCTCCCAGGGTTTCCACCGTCCGTTCTCTCGTAAGCTAGGAACTTGGCTGGTTGCGCGTAAGACTCTAGGCTCTTGAGGCTCAGCTGATTCGACGATTGGCCTTCTCTCCAAGACTGATGATTGCAACGAGGTGGCGAGCTGCGTTGCTGCTGGGGCTGCTGATAGCTCGCGTGATTCGATCTCCGCGACGGACGCTCCTCCGGGATGTTGTCCTCGAACGCCATTACCCGTAGGTTCCGGACAGCTTCCCTCATCGCGGTTGTCTCATGGTTGTCGTGGTTACGGGGATCCGGATTTTGCGATTGCGGAGCAGCTCTTTGACGCGGATGCTCAATCGGCCGGAACAGAACGACGGGTCTTCTCGAGAGACCCCGCTGGTGCTCGTGAACCGTTTCACCGTTCGGAGCATCGCACGGAGGCGGATTTCCATAAATAGGCCATTGATTTCCCAAGGTCCGCAAGCTGCTGAGACCTTGAACCGGCTGTTCGGAATTAACCGACTCTGGGTCAGCGTAATGCCACATGCTGGCTCCGGGTCCAGTTACGATCAAAGGCCGGGCTCTGCCCATCGCATCGTCGTTCCCTAAGCCCAATGACTCGGTCGCGCTTCTGACTTGTGAAAACGGAAGCATCGGATCTTGGGGATTGCCTGGAAGATGCTTTTTCTCCGCGATGCTTTTCGGATCGTTGGACCTGCGTCGATCGACTTCCGGGGGTGGAAATTCAAAGGACGGACATCTCGCATCGTCGCATTGATTATTCCGGTGATGGTTGCGAGGATGATCGACGAGATTTCTCTCAGCCGCTTTGATCCTTGCGTCGCGATCGTTTCTTCTCCGCTGGGCATCGAGCTCGAATCTCTCGGCATTTTTCCACTCGCTCGGGTCGAAGAATCCATCCGACTCGTTGAAAAAAGTGACTCTTTTGCCCGGAATTGCTTGCTCGGCCCTGACTTCGTTGTGGCGCCTCGGATCCGCTTGGAAGTCCATAGTCTCCGGCGGGTCTTGACGGAACGGGCGGTTTTTGGAGGTAGGCTTATTCGCGGTGACTATCTTCGAGAAATCACTGCGAGATACCTCGACCTGACGATCGACCGGAGCATCCTCGTAATCGGTCCCCTGGGGGCCTTTGACCTCGTGACGCTCCGAGCACGATAACCTCCGACTCTGGTTGTTACCCGCACGCGTAAAGTTTAATTTTGATTTACGGGCATTCGCACGATCAAGCTGTCGCAGCTCGGCCGGCTCCTTGCCAGCTTCGCGCCCGGGTGTGGGATAATGATAATAATTCGCTTCTCGGAGGATCGAAGTTGCGCAAGGGGAAACAGCCATGTCGTCGATCGACCGGGCTCCACTCTCCGGGGCGGGAAACGATTGGAGGGTGGAAAAAATGGAATTTCCGGCATCGGGAATGCGTTGCTTGGGGATTCTTTGAGCAGGCCTCGCTGGCAAGAATCCACGAGGATTCTCGTCCTGGTCCATCCTATCGGAATGTTCGGCGGATCGTCGCAGAATAGCGGGCACGTGTTTTATCGTATTTTTTCGCGGAGCACATTTCGGAAGGCTGGGAAATTTTTTGCCCTGGGGTGGCGTCTCGAGACAGACGTCCAACTTTTCGCCGCTCGTTTCGCTTTCCCGATCAATTTCCATGTCGAAAATGTTTCTTCGCCCGTGACTCGGGAGCGGCTTGTGATCTTGGAATTGTTTCAAAAATGCTGACACCGAACTTATCGTTTTTTCCACCGCGTCGGCCGAGCAGGTCGCGTCGTTTTTCTCGTTTCCATTCGACGGTGACGTTGGCTTCGTTTCACGGGGTTTTCTCGTGCGCTTGCTTGTGGCTTGCACACTCTGGTCGTCGTCGAACACGCTGGCCGTGTCGTCGTTGCTGGGGTGATGCTGACTGCACTCCGGATGCCACGAACCGATCATCGTTACCGAACTGTCCGCCGAGGAACACTGCTCCATGTCGGACACCCCTGTGCAAGCCTGATAAATCTCCTCCTCGCTGGTGCTTCCACCCATCGCTTTCCACGAGATCACGCTTCCCGGCTCTTCGGGCTTCCTCGATAACTTCTTCGGATTATCACGCAAACCTCGGCCGTTTTGGATGAATAAGCCTCGGATGATTTTTTGAAGCTTTACGATTGGATCTGTCGAGCGATGAAATTGCTCAGCGCTGCCAGTTAGGCTAGGAACGTGTAGGTCCCATTGGGGCTGGGTTTCTTGTTGGAAAAGTGGCGGTTTTGAGGCGGGATATTACATTTTGAGACTTTCACTTTGGAATACGGGCATTTTTTCGTAAATCTATATTCTGTTATATCCTTCGTCCAAGCACTAGATAATTTCGGTTGTTTTGTTTCCGAGCAGCACTGGTTACTGAGAAGGACGTTATTCAAACAGCGGTTTGCACAAATCATTGTATCTACCACATTTCAAAGTATTTTTCGATACACAAATTGTAGAAGATACTTAAGGAGGCTGCTCAGGGTCTTTGCGGGGCAGGCGATAAGAGGGAAACGCATATGCTCAAGGGGTTAGGCCGCTCTAGAGGCCGAAAAATAGGCTTTTTGGGGATTTTTTCTCAGAAAAACTACAAAATAAATCGAGATGACAAAAAAGGGTGTTTATCATACATATCAGTGACTGAATACAATAATTTTTTTTAAGCGATTAGTTTTAAAATGGCGACTGTGCAGCGTTTATCTCAAAACTGCACTTGAAATGTTGAATGTATCTTGAAAAAACATTGTTTATGGAAGTACGTAGGGTTTTTTGTTATATTGCATAGTTCATTTGTTATTCACAATTGTCTGACGATTTTTTAGGCAAACTTTTCACTTTCCAAACATTTGCCTAAAAAATCGTCAGATAATTGTTGTTTGTAATCGTCAAAAAATCGTGAGATATTGTATACAGTCACTGATATGTATGATAAACACCCTTTTTTGGAATCTCGATTTATTTTGTAGTTTTTCTGAGAAAAAATCCCCAAAAAGCCTATTTTTTCGACCTCTAGAGTGGCCTAAGGCTCAAGGAGTTTCGATACCAAAATCGAAATGCTTGTAGACGACTGAAATTCATATCACCGAGAGATTAATTTAGGATGCATTAACTGTACAAAAATTAATCCGTTTCACCACATAGTTTTGGAGATTTTCAAGGTTGAAGTTGAGTTTTGTTCGAGTATTCTTAATGAACCAAGTGGAGAAACCGCCTAATTTTTTAACACGACATTATTGACACTAATTGCAGTTTATTCGGTATCTTAAATTTTAATCGAAGCATTATTTTAACCTACAGCCCTATAACTAGTGTTTACGAAGTGACACGTGTATTAAATGGATGAAGGTTCAAGTTGAGCCTTCATGGCCCGTGGCACTTCGTAAACACGAGTTATAGGGCTGTAGGAGTTAAAATAATGCTTCGATTTAAATTTTAAAAAATGAACAAACTGCAATTAGTGTCATGAATGTCGTGTGAAAAAATTAAGCGATTTCTCCACTTGGTTCATTGAAAATACTCGAACAAAACTCAACTTGAACCTTAAAAATCTAGGAAACTATGTGGCGAAACGGATTAATTTTTGGTCAGTTGATGCATTCTAAATTAATCTCTCGGTGATATGAATTTCAATCGTCTACAAGCAATTCGATTTTGGTGTCGAAGCTCCTTAAACACGGGCGCCTGAAAGGGCTGCCAACTCCGAATAATCAAATTTTCGGTTACGTAAAATAAATAAATTTCAGCTAATAAATATGTGCATTGCGTATAACTAACTGTTTAGAAATGTTATTAATCTTTTTTGTTTATTTACATCGCGAATAAGTTATTAACCAAGTTGAAATGTGGCAAACGCGCAATTTAGTTCTCAGTAACTGGTATGACTGATGTGAGCTCAGATACGAACGCCACATCGTGAGCGCGTAGCTGTCAAACATCCGTCGCGAATTCCGATTTTTGTTCGCCGAAAATGAAAAGATGGAAGGGAAAAATGCAAACAGAAAAACAGTACACTCGACGGTTGGAGCAAGTGCAACCTGGAAAGCGGCGCAAAAAAGTAGTTGAGCCGGAAAAAGAGTGCGCAGTCGAGGGACGACGCGTAATTGATTTGAAGGTTATGTCGAAACACATGCACTGCAGCTTCTGTAAAGAATGATTCAAAATATTTGAATACTCTTTATGAAACCGCGGTGATAAATGTACAGCAAGGAACCAATAGTTTGTGCGTTTCAAATTTTGGCGCCTATTCAAAATGGCCGACTTGACAGCAGCGTTGCCACGTGAAGTAGGGCGCTTTATCGTTTTACGCGAATCAGCTGAAATTTCCTGTTTTATTTCACGAATATCTCGATAACGAGACAGACAAAACGCTGTACTCTTCGTTGAAATTATTCATAAAAATCTCAAGAATTTTTTCCGCCTATTTCCATTCAATTCTTACTATTTTTACTATGTTGCGACAGTCGCATTAGAGTTCTCATGAAGCTTTTGCTATTTCACCCGTGTATAAGAGCCTAACCTCGATAATTAATTGCTCAACAATCACGCAGACGAAGTACTTGAAATTTTACACGGAGTCGTAACACCTGTTCACAAATTTCGTCAATAAATTTCAGCACATTATTACTATTTCGTGATAGCTGAGCAACCACCAAAAAACTATACTCCTTGTTGAAAAAAACATTGACAACGTGCACATGTTTTCCCAGAAAAAAAATCACAAAAATCCTCTTTTTTCCAGCCAGGAGCTAGGTGGAAGGCTACGAAAGTTTTGCTAATACGAGCAGCATTAAAAATCATAAATATGAGAGTTTAATAACCGCTGCAAGGAAAATGTAGCACAATATGGGTAAGGATGTATCACATGGATATTCCCGGCCAAAAGTTTCACACGATCATAATTACAGTAGTTTGAGAATCGATAACAATCTGAACAAATTCACATGTATTGCAGTTATCATGAACATAGATTTTCAATAATAATGCCGAAACGTTATTAACAAATAGTTTGAACAAATAATCCTCCAGCAAAGAAGTAGTGAAATGATTTTTTGTACATCGGCGATGACTTCGTTGATTTTTAAAAATGTTTATTCGTTTTTTGCAGACTTATCTCTCTTATTTAGAAAATAAATAAGCAATCGCGTTTTCTTGTATTCTTTTGTAGAAAACTTTTACATTGCCCATAAGAATTTTTCGAGTCAATGAACGAACAATGTTACAAATATAACTTTAAAAAATCGCTAAAAGAAGTAAAAAAAGATAGCAAATTTTGAGAAAATTCATGTTATAAAAAATGGAATGTTGCACTTTATACGATGACTTTTTTGTCGTTTTTTGCTGATGAGATTATTCATTTAAGCAATTTCTTAATAACTCTTCGTCGATATCATTCTACAAATTAATGATCTTAAAATTTTGCATAACATTTTTTCAGTTCTTTTTTTTGTCGAATCGCGAATGAACGAAATTCGATCAAAAATTAATTTTTGGCTGGGATTGTATGTCCGGCACACTCGTAATGTTGCAAGTTACGAAAGTTGCCGCTGCACACCCTTAAACATTCCCGTAAGAATCGGTTTTAGCGCACGACTGCGGGGAGTTATTTTATCGAGACGTTTGAGCAATTAAGAAGAGTTTCGGCGGCCGGTTTAAGGTAGTACACGCAAAAAAATTGTGAGCGCAAAAAAGTTTTGTAATTTAATACTAATTTTATCCAGGGTATCTGGTATACGTTCGGGAAATTTGAAATACATTGACCATCCTGTTATCGAGATATTCGCTCTTGAAATTGGCATTTCTAATCTGCGCGGAATGGGACAAGTCTCGGAATACATCACATTGATGTTTTGAAAAAATTACGAGACATAAGCTCAAGAAAAGCTTGGAATGATAGATGGATGTTTGACGGCTATTATAAAAATATGATGACTTTTAACTATAAACTTTTCAATTTATGAGTGCCAAAAGTACGAAACACGTGGTAAAACGTCATTGGCCGAATGAGTTGATGCGGACGACTTAGCAACGTTGCAAACGATGTGCGTTCCATGGAATGCCTTTTTGAAGAGAGTCTTTACAAATCGTACTTTACAAAGCAGCCCATCTTCCATTTGATTAAGGGGTCTTCTCACTTTAGACTTTAGCCAAAAAGGTTATTTTCATGAATATTTTTGATGGGTTTGTATTATACACATTGATATAAAAGTTGTTACATTTAATGAATACACTATCGAAGTACATTTAAAAAAATTTAATGTATTTATGTAACCCAAACAAACTTTAAAAGGCTATACCAGTGTGACACTTTAAAAAAATCCATTTTTTTCTGCTTTTTCGACAGTTTATACTTTCAAGAATATCCTGTAAAAATTTCAAGGACGTATCTCCATCATTTTATCTCACAAAAATCGATAGTTAAATTTTTAAACGCGTTTTTCTCGAAATGAGATTTTTCAAATTTGCTGACATTGTAACTCAAAGAGCAATTATCCAATTGACTTGAAATTTGAAACTGAGTGTTCTTCAATATATTTACTCTACAATGACGTAGGATATTTTTGATTGGATGAAAATTGACGATTTGGCATTGAAAAAAATGACCATTTTATATGCAAGAAAACAGACTTTTTTTCATAACTACACCATTTTGTTAGATTTTGATATTTTTCGAAAATCCCACGTCATTTTACAGGAAATATCTTACAGTTCAACGACATTTTTTCCTTTTCCGGTTTGAGCTACTCAATCGGCCGGAATCATGTCAGCAGTGGAGGAACTTTTTTTTCGCGCCTCCGAAGGCAGCGCACAAGTCACTTGGATCTCAATATTTTTCTATGAAAAAGTTATGTAACATAGGTCAAATATAGCCAAATATGTTCTTAATTTTCCGACACATTGTATTGAGTACTTTTCTTCCAAAAAATTGCCGAAAATCACCCAAATTATCAGCGTTTACACTGGTATAGCCCCTTAAACGCGTTTTTCTCGTAACAACGTTTTTCGACGGCTTGTTGATAAAATCTTCGAAACTACTGAACCGATCTTTATGAAACCACATATTCTTTACAACTATAGCTATAGCGCATATCAAGGATTTTTTAAAATTTTGATATTTACTATTTTTTTGCCACAAACGGTGAAAAAACGTGTTTTTTTTGTTTTTTTTAAATGTCCGCCATTTTGTTGTTTTTGCATATATAAAAAATCGTATGATATGCGCTATAGCCATTAACATACTGTATCTAAAACCATGTGATTTTTTTTTTCGGATGATCCATCTCCGAGAATTCATCAACAGCGCAGACCTACAATTTTTTAGGACATTTTTTTAACCACCATTTTCGTCTATAAAGGTGACTTAAAAAATATATATTTTTTTAAAATGATTTTCTAAAGCAAGAAGACCCCTCAAATCTTTGATTTTTACGCTGCAGCAGTTGCAAGAACTGCACTGTCAACAATGATAAAATTAGGTATGGTAAAACGGTAAAGAGGTAAGGTTAGGGTAAGGCGGGGATGAATTATATAACACAATATTACGAATTACGCAATGTTTTTTTTTTACCATTAAGGGTTAGTATTGAAGATTGCGCAATGATTCAACAAAAGTTTGAGCCAGTTTAAATATTATTGCACGATATTTTTTCATTGCACCGTGTAGGATTAGTATTGATTCATACACTAGGGAGGTCTTGCTCATGCCAAAACATTGACGGTTATAGGCCGTCAAAGTTATTGTGCGAAAATAATTGATTGTTTGGGTTCAAGGTGTTATTCAATATTATTACACAATGAAAGTACTGTACAATGATATTGTGGGTGTAGGGCCCGCCTAAAACTCACTGTCAATTAATTGACTATGTCATTTTTCAACTTTTCAATAGTACCATATTCCACGTATGTAGTTTCCAAGTAGGTAAATTCATTGCTTTTTCAAAATAATTGCTCGTGTAAAAACTCGAACGTAGGTTTGCTTTCGAATGCGACTGTCTGGCATGATGCTGTTGAAGTTTGCATCGTTGGAATGGAACGGAAATTCTTTTTCATTCCATTTTTCTTCATTTTTATCGTTGTTCGATTTATTTGCCGATAGAGTTAGCTTGTAGGTATTTAATGAGGATCTTGAAGGAAGTTCATTGCAGCTTTGTTCGAGAAAAAAATTTGCAACGGAAAGAAAAAGTTCCGTTGCGTTGCAACGATGCAAACTTCAATATCATAACGAGGAGATACCTCTAGGCGAGGAAAACATTTGCTGATCTTCACGATTTTTTTCAAAAAAAAACATTTCAAGATTCTCGAGACTTGGGGTATGTTTTTATACTACTATTGGCTGTTATTTAACTACTATTGGCTACTATTGGCGTGGTATTTAATTTTTTTATTGATCTTTAAAAATTACGGAGTCATGGGTTCTAAACTTGGGTATGGGTCTTCCAAACTGCATTTTCAAAATTGTAAGACGTAGCTAAAAAACTAATCGACCGATTTTCATGAAATTTGGTATAAATCTTTCTAACCTCATTGTCGAAAACATGACCGTATATGTTTGTGAAAATAAAAAAAGTATTTTTTTTTATTGCAAAATGTAGCCATTTTTTTCGGAAAATTCAATCGTTTTGTTTCAAAGCGTACTATTTCATCGATATTCAACATTCCTCACTTTTTCTTGGTTCATATTCTGCGTATAAGTGTTAGTGAAAGAAAAATTTTGGTTGGTTTTTTTTCAGATCACTCCCGCCGACGCTGCGTGTCACGCCGTCCGACAACATCCGCTGCAAACCGTTAAGGAGACTCTGCCATGCCTCCGCCATTTTTAAGGATTAGCAAAAAAAAAATTACAGATTTTAAACAAAGTGCAACCATTTCGTGGCATCGGAAGTGTAATCAGACTTTTCGGTTAATAAAAAACAGATACATGTAAATGATATCAGTTGGTTTTTATTATTTTTCAAAGAATATTGACACATTGAGGTATATAATTGGGTTTGTTTCGGTTTGTTGCATTTGTTTGGGCTTATTTGAGGATGTTTGTGGTTGTTTGGGTTTCTTTGTTTGTTTGGATTCCTTTGTATGATAATATTAATATAAGTTGTGATATAATTCAAAAATTAATAACAAGATTAGAATTGGGTGGGGATCGGAAATTCGAACGATCAATATTCAGAAGGACCGAAATTTCGAATTCAGTAACGACGAACATTCCAATATAGATAGATCAATCTTATGATAGTCTGCAAAATAGTTAATCGAAATTGTGAATACTAAAATCTCGAAGTCGTTTTAAAGCGAAAACCAATATCAGATTTAACAAAATAATGAGAGATATAATATCGATTCGCCTGTATATATACACCAAACAATTCGAAACGTCAAATCGTCGAATTGTAAATATTACGACAGTTTACAATTTCGAATTCATTAAAGCGAAGGACCAAAAAGTCGATCAGTTAAAATAGCAATTGGCCAAAATGGCGAACGGTCCGGATAGCGAAAACTTGGGATCGAGCAATACTACTTGCGCTTCAGAATCAAGATGGCAGATGGCGTTAGTGGTCAGTCGGGTCAGGCAGCCATGCCATGTTCGCCATTTAGGTATTCGCCATTTCGGACCATCGATCATTTGCGTTTCTAAGATCTACACATTCGAAGTTTGTAGTCTCGATATATGGCTCTTTGCTATAGACGGTATTACGAATTTTAGATACTCACTTTTTTCTATTTCGGAGATACGAATGTTGTAGATTGTTCGAATCTGTATTTGTGCGACTCAAACTGCAGACTATCTGAATATATGTTCTCGAATAAATGAGCGCTCGAATAAATAATCCTTTGGTGTAATACTTGTTCGACTTCGTCATCGATCAAAGGATAAAATTTCGAATAATTTAACCTTCGTTATTTTGACAGTTCATAATTCTGTCGTTTCGAAATCTTTGTCGTTCGATACTTGGTCATTCGATATTTTGACCCCCACCCATCATGTCGCAGATCCCCCCACTCTACTACAACCGGAGTGGGGGTAGCGTTAGTTTCGCGTGACATCCAGCTAACTCAGACCCCTATACCCAGACGACCTCAACAAACATATGCGGTTTTCAAACCATGTTCAATGCTGAAAGCATTTTCAATCCTAAAACATCTAACTGCCAAAAATAGTAATAAAACATACCCTAAGTCTCAAAAATGATGAAGAAATCTTTTCTTTGAAAAAAAAAATCGCGAAAATCGGCCATTTTTTCTCGCCTAAAGGTATCTCCTCTTTGATTGCAAGAGAGTGGAAAATGTCACTTTAGCAAAGATGTTATCCACAATCGCTGTTGCCAAATGACGTTAAGGCGCTAGGCCACAGTAACGGGTATAAAATCATGTGCGAATTTAACAATTTTTTTCGTATGAAAAAGTGATTTACTCATTAAATTAATTACACACCTATTTAGTATGAATATCAAGCTGTTAGAATATATATATATATATTTTTTCGATGTACAAAATGGCTGACTACTTAAAACTTCTCGAAATAGCTTTTTTCCAATTGGCGTGACAAATAACGTCAACAATTTTCACTCGATTTACTTCAAATTTCAAAGTTATGTTCCTAATTGCATTTCGCAGAGAAGTACGTACGGAATTTCTGATTAATCGAAAACTTTTCATTTTATGAGCAGTTTATGCGCAGTTATAACGAAATTTTCGCTGAAAATTCATTTCTTAAGGAGAGATATACACCTAGATGGTCGAAAAAATCGATTTAGAAGCTGTGAACATTCCGTCGACCGTAGAAGACCTACACTATGGGCCTGATATCGATGATTTCATGTAAGTTGCCAAATTTCATGATGTATTCATTCCCAAATTTTCAAACGCGTTTTCCTCAAAACCACGTTTTTCAAATCGGTACCCAAAATTTCTCGAAAACCAATGAACCGATTGCCTTGAGGTTTTTTGTGGTTATTCTATACACCATTATCTAGTACTTGTCATACGATTTTTTCCCGTTACTTAGTTTTTGTTTTATAGGCAAAATAATAACTAATTTTTGGCCCAAAAATCACTATTTATGTACAAACGTCCGCCATTTTGTCATAAATCGATATTTTCAAAATCGGCTATGACAAGTACTAGGTTATAGTATCTAATTTAATAATCTTTTTGGTTTTTTTTTTCAGATGATTTTTGAAGAAACGCCAGTGGGTACCGTATACGCAGATTTTTTTACGACGCTCCAAGGATCATACAATATCCTTGTATATTTTTTATATTTTTAAGGGGTTACCCCCACTTGCGATTTTGAAAAAATCGATTTTTTTTATTCCATTTTTTTGAAGTATAAGTATCCGGGCCCATACTTCTGTATGGGCCCGGAATAGATGACTCTATGTAAGTTTACAAAAAAAAATATTTTCTTCGTGTAAACTGAAATTGCAACTTTAAACGCGTTTTTCGCAAAATGGCATTTCTGAAGTCGGTGACCAAGATTACTCGAACACTAATGAACCGATCTTCTTGAATTTTTGCAGGCTTATTTAATACATAAAAATGTAGTCTTTAATCGTTCGATTTTTTTTTTTTTTCGAAAAAAATGGCCGTTTTATAGTCAAAAAACGGCCGTTTTTTTTCGTTAAAATCGAACCATCAACTTTGACTGTGCGCCATTTTGTGAAAAATGAATATTTTTTAAAATCCTTCGATTGAAGACTAGTTTATCCTTATATTTGACTAAATCCATCCGCATTTTTTTTTTTCAGATGATCCACTTCGCCGCAATGTTGGTCACCGCAAACCGTGTATATAAAAACATTATTTCATTGACGGCCATTTGCGACTAAACAATGTAATATTTTTCAATAAAAAAATTACTGAAAGTTCTTCAAGATGTGTTCTTTAAGATGGTATATTGATCGATTAAAAAAGTTTTGTAGTTTTCTTTTAAAAAAATCATGAAAAAGGCCTTTTTTGCGCTGCAAGCGGGGGTAACCCGTTAAATAAAGAAAATTAAACATATTTTTGAATGTATATACTTTTAGATAATTAAAACCCCAATCCGAAATTTCAAACAGTTTTCCTTGAAAAAATGCCCAAAAATGACCTTTTTCCGGCTCCTAGGTGTATATCTCCCCTTAAGTTCAAATACCTACAACTTTTGAAAAAAAAAATATTTTTTTAAATTCCGCACGTGCTTCGCTAGGTATTCTCATGTAGGTTGACGAGAATTTTTGTTTTTTGTTCTAGGTAAAAAATTGTGGATGCTAAATGCCACGCCGCGGAGCGCTTAAAAAAAAGATAACAAAAGAAAATATTAGTAGTCGGCCATTATGCACATCGAAAAAATATATATATATTTTCTAGCAGCTTCATATTCGTACTAAATAAATGTGTAATTAATTTCACGAGTAAATCAGTTTTTCATACGAAAAAAATTGTTAAATTCGCACATGATTTTACACCCGTTACTGTGGCCTAACGCCTTAACATTCGTACCTCTCTGTCGATGATACGGCTTGTTCTCGAAGTTCTGTATGGAAATCTCGGCGCAGAGTCTCTCGTAACACGTCACCGGGGACCGGCCCCAAAAATTGGCATTGAAAGAAGCTCTGTCGTTCGCTCGATTCCGCTGCGCTCCGTTCTCTTCATCGTTTCGAGATTTATCGTTCCTCGGGACAGTCCTTTTCTCACGATCATCGATAACTTTCGGATCCTTCGCGCAAGGCACTCTTTCGATCCTCCTTGGCGAGAATCTTGAAAGAGCAAATAGAGAAAAATAAAGTGGCCTCTTATCGCGCGTTACGGCGACCCAGGTAGGAAATCAAAAGGCTGACGATGGAAACGAGCTAGTGCGAGCCTTGTTTCACCGAGCCTGAGTGAGACAGACCTGGCCCAGGTTTCATTGCATCGTTTGGAGCAGCCTGGAACCAAGACTGGCTGCTTAGCCTAAACTCAGGGTTATTTCAAGCTTTATTCAGCCGGTGAATTTTGAGGCTGAAAAATCAAGGCTGGATGCAGGCTTGTTTCAGGTTGTGATAAAATAAAATAAGTTTAAAATAATATTTTTTCTGTACTTTTATGAAAAAAAAATTTAGCAATAAATTTGTCGGGTGCGAAGGCACGAAAAACGAAAGCGAAGGAGGCAGCTCAGAACATTTAAACATATTCTCTTATCGATATTTATGAGGTACACAAAAAAGTGTATACGATAATAAAAGTACGCAATAAAATAAAGTATTGTTTTTTAAAATATTTTTTATATATATTTTGTAACAAATAATATTACAAATAATAAATATATATAATAAATCAAATGAATTCTTTACAGATTTATTCAATTTACCCCAATGTAGAATATAGAAAACTAAAAACAGGCCCCAAATAGCCTCAGGAAGAGTTTGGGAAAAGCCTGGTCATAAATGCTCGTGAAGGCTTCATTAAGGCTCGTTTTGAGCCTTGTTGTTTCGTCGTTTCAGGCTCAGTACAGGCTTTTCTACCAGCCTTTGGTCAAGCCTGTGTGCAAGAGCCTGAAACCGCGTTATCATTCAGAGGTTCAGCTAGGCCTCAAATCAGGCTGGTGCTCAGCCTGAATTAAAAAATGTGAGCCTTGTTTCACAGCTTGGCGAGCCCTTTTTTCATCGTCAATTCCTACCTGGGGAGTACACATTTCAATAAATTCGCACGTGAATCAAAGTGGAGCACCAACCGTATCTCGTGGTCGGTTATCATCGGCCGATCGATAATCCCAAAACTATTTTTGGTAGGCTCGTCCCCATCGTCATCCGGCTCGAACAATCTCCTCCTGCACTTGTCCTCGTCCCTTTGACGCGGCAGTAGCTCGGTCGCTTCGTCTTTCGTCGCGATCCTGCTCGCCTCCTCTCCTCGCACCTTCGACGTTCTCAGTCCCTCGCGATTTGGCCGCTTAACGACGGCGACGCTTGAAAAAACAATCGGCCGCACGTGAATTATTGACATTCGAGCGGGATCGTCGACCGATTTTCGAAGACATCCTTGCGAGCAGCGGATAAAAAAATAGTGGAAATTATTAGGGAGGGAGGGAGAGAGAGAGAGAGAAAAAATAACAATTGTTGGATGCTGTCCAACGGAAACACGGAAAATCCGCAAACATTTTTTTGCGGTTCATTGGCCCGGCTCGTAGGTGAAAAAAATATTGCTGAGGGGCCGTTGGATCTGAAAGGTCGTTTGGTTTTTTATTGTTTATTTTACTCTCGGCAGAGTCGATAAAGCGAAAAACGATAGGATAACATTACGGATATGTGGATAGGTCTGCGTGTGTTCGTCAGATTTCACGCTCAAATAACACGGCTGCGACCTTCACTTTTTTATTTTTACGTTTTCCTTTTTTGGGTATGTCCTTGCTGGATTTTACAAGCCTATCCCTGCCACTTTTATGGAAATAGGAGAATGGTCATTCGCGTGTTTGCAGATTCGGAAAGACCCCCAGCAGTGGTGTCCACAGACACTCGTTTTGATTGACGTAGCCAGGAGGGGGCGCTGGTGGGCCCCTCGCAGACATAGTTTTTCCAGAATTTCATTTTGAATTTTCAACCGCCGACAGGGGTTGGAAAAAGCAAAATTTAAGGGTGGTCCATAGGAACGAAAATATAGAGAAAGTTATTCTCTACATTTCGTACATTTATACCATTCCCGAAAAATCGACAGTTTTTGAGTTATTCAATAAACAATTTTTTTCAATATTTCAACAATCTTTTTGGGGGTGAAGATATTATCGGAGAGGGATGATCAAATACTCGATCGACGCTTTTTTTCAAGGGCTACAACGTTCTCATTTAAACCAAAATTGTACGAATTTTCCTTAAAGAGTTATCGAATCAAAACTGATTTTTCAAAATTTCACCCCACATTTTCACCCCCAAAATGAACTTTCACGACTTCGGCGCTGTGGACAAAAATTTTTCCCCGGATTTTTCTGGAACTTTTGTCTCCCGGCGCCGACCTCGTAGGAGTTGTACTTCGGTATTAATCCACCCGCATCTCCCTTCATCCCCTAAAAAAACCCTGCACCCCGATTTTTAGGCAAACTAGGATTTAGCACCCGCGTCACCTACAAAATTACCTGTCAAAAAACTAGCCTTCTAATTTTTTCCGATTCCAATATACAGCACGACTGTACTATTTCGGACGACTTACGCCGTGAAAAATCACTTAAACGTTTTCAAGTATTTTCATTGGAGATTTATGACCTCAATTCGCAAAAAAGGCTTTGGGATCATGATCAAAGTAAAGCAATGACAAATGAAGAAAAATAATCGTTGCCTTTCAATCATGCACACTTCAACGTCATCTATTTCATTACGTAAATTAAATAGATATTCAAATTTCACAATTAAGTTAACCGTGGACAAAAAATATATATTAGATTTGCCAGCCGATACACAACCAGAAAAATACTGGAAGACCAACGTTCGCTACTAACGAGGAAAGGTTGCGAGCTCGATCTTTCCGATTTCAATGAAATTTGGCATGCTTGTAGAATGGGTTAAAATAGGCGACACGTATTTTTTTATATCTGTGGAATTATTATATTACCCTGAAGAGACAACCATATTTTACAGTCATGGTTACTGCCTAAAATATAGTACTGCTATATGATATTTTGGCAGTTGTGTTAACTATGCTCATATTCTAACCGCAACCAACAATGTCACAAGCATACCCTGATTGTTCAATGCTATATAGTACAGTAGGTTTTCATAAAATGGATATTTCCTTACACTATAAAAAATAGTGAATTTTACCATATTGAATGGTATGTCTACCAAATGTATATAATATTTGATGAATTAAAAATTCTCAATTAAGAATACTACTTGTATGATTGTTTATCATAATTTGTCATTCACTGACCTCCTGAAATGATTCCTATCGAAGTAAATATTTCGCCTGAACATGGATTCGAACCTACGACCTACCTATCTATACCACGCATGCTGCCACTATGCTACCGAGTACTTATGTTATTTTGATCGTAGATTTGACTTAAGGGGTTACCCCCACTTGCGATTTTGAAAAAATCGATTTTTTTTATTGCATTTTTTTTAAGTGCAGTTTAAAGTGCAGTTTTTTTTATGCCCGGAATAGATGACTCTATGTAAGTTTACAAAAAAAATATTTTCTTCGTGTAAACTGCAATTGAAACTTTAAACGCGTTTTTCTCAAAATGGCATTTCTGAAGTCGGTGACCAAGATTACTCGAACACTAATGAACCGATCTTCTTGAAATTTTGCAGGCTTATTTAATACATAAAAATGTAGTCTTTAATCGTTCGATTTTTTTTCGAAAAAATGGCCGTTTTATAGCCAAAAAACGGCCGTTTTTTTTTCGTTAAAATCGAACCATTAACTTTGACTGTCCGCCATTTTGTGAAAAATGAATATTTTTTAAAATCCTTCGATTAAAGACTAGTTTATACTTATATTTGACTAAATCCATCCGCATTTTTTTTTTTTCAGATGATCCACTTCGCCGCAATGTTGGTCACCGCAAACCGTGTATATAAAAACATTATTTCATTGACGGCCATTTGCCACTAAACAATGTAATATTTTTCAATAAAAAAATTACTGAAAGTTCTTCAAGATGTGTTCTTTAAGATGGTATATTGATCGATAAAAAAAGGTTTGTAGTTTTCTTTAAAAAAATTCATGAAAAAGGCCTTTTTTTTGCGCTACAAGTGGGGGTAACGCCTTAACAGATCAAAGTAATTCCAGCTGCAATTCCGGATTGCTGTTACCTCCGATATGGCTGGAACTTTGCACAGATCGTCTTTCTGATAATAAATGTCACTGCTTAAAAGGATTTTTGGCGCAACGCAATAGTTTTCGAAATATCGAATTTTAAAAACTGATAAATTAATGCGCTAATATATCTATATCGATCATAGCGTGGTACCGCTGTCTCTACTTTATTGACAAGTTCCACAAATGATTTACGTGTTCACTATAAGATTACTATAACTTCGTTCGTGTAGTCACTTTTCGTAAGATCTTGTAAAAATTTATACTCAACAAGTGTTAACGTTAACCATATAAACAGCACAAACTTGCACTGAGAAAAATGTCCATAGGGTTTATAAAAAAACGCCCATGGTAAAAAGGCGTAGTTAAATTCCCTATAGTTTATCGACACCGCAATAATAATATGGTTAACACAACTATAAGCATCTATCTAATCATGCCGTTTTGGTAGTTTGTTTAATTATCTAGTATCCCCGAAATAACTATTAACTACTGCGAAAGGCTTTACAATGTCGATATAGTTAATTCAGTTAATATTTAAAAAATAGTTAGTAGTTATTTTGGGGATAATAGATAGTCAAACACGCCACCAAAGTCGTATGTTTACGTATACTTCTCGCTTATAGTTGTGTTAACCATATTATGATTATGGTGATAATAAACTATAGGGAATATGACTATACTCTCTTTTACGATGCGCGTTTTTAGTAAATACTGTGGGGCCGTCCATAAATTACGTAACGCAATTGGGGGGTTCGGCCAGGCGTTACGGTCTACGTGCGTGGGGGGGTCAACGTTTGCGTTACGTCACGATTTTAAAACTGCCAGAAATAGCATCATTTCTGCATGTTCAATTTCTAATTTAAATCTCGAGTGCAATTTTACCGTGGACAGCTCGCAGCTTTCTATACGCAATGTCAATTAAGGGGGAAATCACGGTGCAAGAACTTGCACAGTAGCTTTCGCACATCCCCCAAGGAAAATTTGAAGGACATTTCTCAAAAATAATTCTTGAAAGTACATGTATTGAAAAACATGTTGGCAACATTTTTATTCACAAGTCCGAAAATTGACGGAGTTATAGTCACTTTAGTGAGAACAGGTAGTGCGACCGGTTAGTGGCCTCAGTCCCTACAGGTGTGGCATCATTTACAATAGATAAAGTACAGACTCTTATTATTTTGTGAACTATCATGAAAATGAAGAACTGTCATATCGCCCGCGACTAGATACTTCAATGTAAGTATCAATATTCTAGAAAAAATCGTAACTTTATATCAAGAAACACGGAACGAAAACTTTGAACGCGTTTTTCTCGAAACTAGTTTTTTCGACCTTGTCCGAGCGAATACATAAAAACTTATCAACCGATTTTCAATTTTTTTAAAAACATTTTTGTAATCGCAGTGACTAAGGCTGTACGTATCCGCGTTTTTAACATTTGATAATTACTATTTTTAAAGACTGCTTGAAAACAGAAAAAGGGCCTTGAAAATAGAAAAAAAATGTTCACACTGTCGGCATTGTGTAAAAAAAAACAAAACAAAAAAACGGCTACGCATAACGATGGCTACAGTTGTATAGATATCGATAAATTGTTGACTTTCAATTTACATATAACCTTTCATAAAGATATCGATGGGACAATGAAGAGCATTTTTTTTCGTCTTCAAATCAAGGCATATATCTCGGTTAATTTTCAAGATTTTGTCATAAAAATTGGTATAAAACTAGATGAATATATACTTCATAAAATGAGTATATACCCGACCCTTTCAAAATTAATTATGTTTATGAAAAAATCGCAATGATTGACGCCAAAGCACCCGTTACGTAACGGAATAGGGGGGGGGGGGGTATTCTGGCCAAGCGTTACGGTCCCGTTACGTGGGGAGGGGGGGGGGGGTCAAAAATTGGGAAATTTTGCGTTACGTAATTTATGAGCGGCCCCTGTACACTTTTTTCTCAGTGTATGTTCGCCACAAAAAAACGGCGCGCAACTTAAAATGTCAGATTATTTTGAGACACCCTTTAGTATCTCGTTCAATCGTGACTATTCGCACATCGATTTTTTCCTTTTTTCAAATTAAAGGGAAGCCCGTGCACTCACCCCTTTGTGTTTCCGAGGATGGGGCCGTCTTTGACGCGGCGGGATTTTACGATTTGGCAATCCGATTGATCGGAATCGTCCAAGGAACGATCAGGATTCGCCCTCTCCTCCTTCTCGTCCTCTTCTCTTTCCCACGACGATCTATCGAAAGGTTTTGGTTCTTTCCTTCCTTTTTCCCCGCTTCGTTTTTTCTATTTAATTCTATTATTATTGTCGTTCAATAGCTCCGGAGCTCTGTCGACCGTTAATTCTCGCCTTTTATGCTCGAGAGATTCGAGAAAAGATTTTCGGATATATATATATAAATATATATATATGGAACCCGGTACTCACTTGACGTTCGTTTCGTCACCCTTCAGAAGCTTCAAGACATTGCCTCGTAAACGAGCAACGTTCATTTCGTTCAAACGACCCGCGGCTGTTAACGAGGCAAGTACCAATTAAAAAGAGAGAACAAAATAAATCAGCGGCAACGTTGTCACACAATTAGCCCATTCAGTTGCAGATTAATGGGAAAAAAATCAGCGAAATTAATTATCATTATCGTTATTGTAGAATTGATTTTAAAGAATTTTTATTCATTCATTTTTCGTCGATGTTCTGCAAATATCACAACCAAAATATTGCCAAATGAACATGTAGGATTTCACATTCCGCGATGTACCAAAAAATGTTATTATCGTACATCGCGAATGAGTTTTAATTAATAGATTTTAATTGGCCATGCGAAATTGTTACCTCTGCGGATTTCTCTGCCCTTGGCTCCATTCTGGTACATACCAACCATCTGGCAGTAGAAAAAAATTACATATCATAAATGCGATGTCAAAGTTCGTATTGTTAAAATTCATTGAAAAATCATCCTTTTTAGGAATCATCACGGTGTAAAATTTTCGAAAAATCGATTTTTTTTGCATTATCCGATTGTTTTGTCGGATTTTTTGCATTATCCGAAACTTTAAACGCGTTTTTCTCGAAATGTCGTTTTTCAAAACGGTGTACATTCTCAAAGCAAGAGTTTTCAAGCTATCCGTCTCCAATTTTGACATATCATTCTTCACGATATTCTTTATCTCGCTATGGAAGCTTATTTTGCGAAAAACTGTCGAAAAATAGGCTATATTCGATACTTTTTTTTTAAACCGCCGACATTGTGTCAATTTTGATTTTTTTTAAATCTCCATTGCAAGATAGCGGCTTCCATACTGATTAATAATCTTTTTACAAATTTTGTTTCAGATAATATTTAAGGTCACAACCGTGTACACACCGTGAAGCCTTTTTTTCGAAGACATTTTCAACACTCAAAAGAACGCAAAAAAAAATAAAAATGAACGTTTAAACATTTATTTTCTGTTCTTCATGATTGGTTTGATTTGTCCTAAAAAAATCAGACTTATTGGCGTGTTTTAACCATCGAAAAAAAAATCTCGAATATCAGCTATTTTTCGACCTGTCACACTGTGATGATTCCTCAATGGCCCCAATATTTAATTGGCAGATTCAGACTTCGAAAATCACGCGATTCTTTTTTTAAGTTCCTCATTAGAGATCAGGAACTCGAATCTCCACAAACAAAATGTGAATAATAATTAGTAAAAAGAAATAAAAATAAAAAGAATTTCCGTTGCGTTCCAACGATTCAAACCTCACCATCATTTATAAATAGCGTGGGGGATAAATTTAATCTATTAATGCAACATTTTATTTCATTCTTGTTCACTCGATGTTTATGACGTTGAAGTTTGCATCGTTTCCCTTCATTTTCGATTTCATTATATTTATAATTTTTTTTGCAAATTAGGATCGCAAATCTCCAATAAAAGTACGTCAAACAGTCTGAGTGATTTGCACAGGCTAAATCGGCCGAAAAAAGTGAACAATTAAAAAGAATTAATTTTCGTTGCATTCCAACGATGCAAACTTCAGCATCGTCGATGTTTCCAATTTGCATTCTTGAGGTAACTAATGTGGTACTGAGAAAATTTTCGAATGGTTTATCGGTCATTGAAGAGGTAAAAGTTAGCGCTCGAGAACAAAGTAATTTTAATACC
Source organism: Ophion slaviceki (assembly GCA_944452715.1). Taxonomy (NCBI): domain Eukaryota; kingdom Metazoa; phylum Arthropoda; class Insecta; order Hymenoptera; family Ichneumonidae; genus Ophion; species Ophion slaviceki. The sequence continues at coordinate 21,219,350 of OX101788.1, forward strand.
GGCTCGGGCAAAAGTCTGTCGCATATTGTTCTGGACTTTTTTCTCCTTGGCTTGCCATCCCCAAATGTCTCCTTTCCTTCCTCCTACAAGCGAGAAAGCAGCGTTAATTCTTCGATCGATCAATATTCATATCTCTTGCAATGTGTGCCGCGAAAGAGAAACATTGCATGAATATAGAACAAAAAAATTGCGTTAAATTGACAAAAAAAAAGAAAGAGCAATCGTAAAAATATGTATTACATTATCGCGTCTCTTGTCGGCAAAGTTACTCAAAACTTTGGCGAAATTCGTCTTTGGCTTTGTTCTGTGCTGCGTCGCTCCGACACGCTGCAAATTTGAATGTGTGCATGAAAAAAATTAACATTCGATTAGTAGCAATGTCAATGTGCAGTGTGTGGCAGATTCGTCGTTAAGTTCGCCACGGAGGACAACATAGGTAGAAGTGTACATGTCATTTTGGGTCGTAAAAAAGTAAAAATATTTTCTACTTCAAAAAGTATACAATAATTCATAAAATATATTGTCCAATTTTTCATTACACTATGTAAATAGTATTGGATAATAGTGTACATTGCTGTATATATATATATATATATATATATATATATATATATATATATATATATAATACACAGCATAATATATATTATATATTATATTATATAATATAATATATAGTTTATGGTATTACGTAATACTAACAATAATAATAACAATGATAATGATAATTAATTGGATAAGAAAAAATGTATAATAGTAACAATAATGAATGATATTAAAGTTTTATTTTGCAGAAATATTTTGAATATTTCTTTTCTAATTGTTGCACATTCAGATCTCTGAAATGGGGCCGGGTTGAAATTCCGAATTTTGAATGATCAGAACGCTTAAAACTCCGAAAATATACTACCCCGAAAGATCAAAACTCCGAAAGAATTTTGCACGAAAGACCAAAACTCCGAAAATCTGAACACCGTCAAAATAATTCGGCTATGGAAGTTTTAAAAGTTTCAAAATGTTCAATAAATCGACGAATTATTTCACGAATTTTTTTATTTATTAAGTAGTGATTTTACGTCAGTTTTGAAATTTGTCTAGACAATGTTATACGTTCTACATAATTTACGGTCAACTATGTAGACGTTCGCTGGCATAATCTTGACGAACCTTGTAATTTCGGAACATTAAAATTAGGAATTTTAAACCATCGGCACATTTAAAGTTCGGAATTTCAACCCGGCCCTCATCTCAAGATCATGCCAGCGAAAGTCTACACAGTTGACTGTAAATGATGTAGAACGTATAACATCGTCTAGACAAATTTCAAACTTGACGCAAAAACACTTCTTAGTAAAAAAAAATGCCTGAAATAATTCGTAGATTTATTGAAAATTTCGAAACTTTTAAAACTTTCATAGCCGAATTATTTTGACGGTCTTACGATTTTCGGAGTTTTGGTCTTTCGTGTAAAATTCTTTCGGAGTTTTGATCTTTCGGGGTACTATTCTTTCGGAGTTTTGAGCGTTCTGACCATTCAAAGTTCGGAATTTCAAGCCGGCTCCGTCCTGAATTTCGGAACATTAAAATTCGGAATTTTAAACCGTCAGAGCATTCAAAGTTCGGAATTTCAACCCGACCCCTCTGAAATTATTCAAACGGTTTTCAGCATCCGTATTAGAGATGTTCAGCCTACATATGTGAAAAAAGATTTTTATAATGAAAATGAGGAAGGAAAAAAATTAAATAAAAATTTCGTTGCATTCCAACGATGCAAAAGCCAAGGTCGTAATAATAATGCTGGATGATATAATAATAATAATAATAATAATTTCCGTATCAACGACGATGATATATTATTGTTGTTGTTGTTACAGAAATCATTACAATTATATTATATAATAATAACTGAATGTCTATATTTTATGTCTATTTAATAATGAATGTAGGATTTCACATATTTTAATATTCGGCTTATTGTTATTGTACATGTAACATAATAATATATTATTATTATTGTTATTATTATTATTATTATACATTATATTATACATTTAATATTATACATATGATATATAGGGATTTTCTGTTTTTAAAAACAAAATACATAGTATCTAAATCCCTCAAATCTACGTACCATTTAGCCTCATATACGTTTCAATTTAATTGATCGGAAACGCTCCTTTTTAATGAAATATAATCTCATCCATTTCGTTGCGGAATAGTAAAATACAGCACTACATTTTTTAAAATTACGTACAAACCGATTTTTTCTGAAATAGCAATTTGTTTCAGAATGATATACTTCTACATTTCGCACGTAGCATATGAGTGCTAAATAGTGTGTACGTAGGAGAGAGAAAGAGAGAGGAGAGCAGCAGACTGAGCGACACGAATGCCTCTAATATTGAGGTACATAAATGAGAGACGAGGAAACACGGCAAATTCATATAAACCACTATCAAGGAGCAATCGCACCATCAACCTAAATGACAAACGTATCGCGACACAATAACGGAGCGCATACGTACGTACCGCACAGCGTTTAGCCTCGAGTACATTTCGATGCAGTTCCTCGAGGTCTCGTTTTCGCTTTTTGCGCTTCGTCCTAACCTGGCCGATTTTTTTGGAGCGTTCGCCGCTCCGCCCGGACGGTGGCCCACCGGCCCTACCCATATCGTATCTCGTACATTTTTCCAAACGTACGAATAAAAAAAACACACGAACTTGTGCAAGGATTACTTCGCGGTCGAAAGATCAAAATGAAATTCTCGTCATGTTACGTGACGGGAAAATCGCAGCCCCGCGCGAGACAAAAAAGGAATGCGAATTATTTTTGTTGTGACGTACACGCACACGCGCACATACAATGTCGCGGGAAAAAGATCGCGTGGAAGCGAGAGATGCTCCTCGCTAAGCGGGCTCTCGTCGAGCTCTTACGACAAATTCTCAGTTCACGCTCTGTCCGCTGTGACGGACAGCTAGTGTCACGTGACACGTGCGAGGTGTACACAAATCTCTCTCTCTCTCTCTCTCTCTCTCTCTCTCTCTCTCTCTCTCTCTCTCTCTCTCTCTCTCTCTCTCTCTCTCTCTCTCTCTCTCTCTCTCTCTCTCTCTCTCTCGCTTTCTCCCTCTGTCTGACTCGGGTGATCACTCGATCACGACATCGTCAACACAACACAGTGCCCGAGGACCCACATATACTCCTGTCTTACAAACGTTTTTTTCGAGCATCCGCGTCGATCTTTCTCGATATCCGACGAATGGACGACGATAGCTCACGGTTCGGCGAGAGACCAGAGCTTCTGCTGGATCGTCTTCTTTTTTTTTTGTTCTTTCAACTCGTCCGTCTGTCAGTTTCACGCGATCGTGCGAGTCTTACCGACCGAGATACCCAGCTAGGCCCAGGATTTTCTCAATCGTTTTTATCTCCTTGGTTTGGCTTTGCTGCAGTTTCCAGCACACCCTACCACGATTTCGCCGAGTCCTCGAATAATGGTTGCTTTTTGCGAATAATCAAATTTTCAGTTACGTCAAATAAATAAATTTCAGCTAATAAACACGTGGAATGGATGTAATCGACTGTTTAGGAATGTCATCAATCTTTTTTGTTTATTTACATCGCGAATAAGTTATTGACCAAGTTGAAATGTGGCAAACGCGCAATTAAGTTCTCAGTAACTGGTATCACTGAGCTCAGATACGAACGCCACATCTTGAGCGCGTAGCTGTCAAGCATCCTTCGCGAATTCCGCTTTTTTGGTCAGCGCAAATGAAAAGACGGAAGGGAAAAATGCAAACCGAAAAACAGTACAATCGACGGTTGGAGCAAGTGCAATCTGGAAAGCGACGGAAAAAAATAGTTGAGCCGGAAAATGACTGCGCAGTCGAGGCACGACGCGTAATTGATTTGAAGGTTATGTCGAAACGCATGCACTGCAGCTTCTGTAAAGAATGATTCAAAATATTTGAATACTCTTTATGAAACCGCGGTGAGAAATGTACAGCAAGGAAGCAATAGTTTGTGCGTTTCAAATTTTGGCGCCTATTCAAAATGGCCGACTTGACAGCAGCGTTGCCACGTGCCGTAGGGCGCTTTCTCGTTTTACGCGAATCTGCTGAAATTTCCTGTTTTATTTCACGAATATCTCGATAACGAGACAGACAAAACGCTGTACTCTTCGTTGAAATTATTCATAAAAATCTCAAGAATTTTTTCCGCCTATTTCCATTCAATTCTTACTATTTTTACTATGTTGCGACAGTCGTATTGGAGTTCTCATGAAGCTTTTGCTATGTCGCCCGTGTACAAGAGCCTGACTCCAATAATTAATTGCTCAACAATCACGCAGGCGAAGTACTTGAAATTTTACACGGAGTCGTAACACCTGTTCGCGAATGTCATCAATAAATTTCCGCAAATTCTTACTATTTCGCGATAGCTGAGCAACCTCCTTAAGGGATCATCACAGTGTATTTTTTGTTCGATGGTTGAAAAATGCTCTTCAGTCTGATTTTTTTATGTCAAATCAAAGCACTTCTGAAGAACAGAAAATAAAACTTCAAACTTTTATTTTGATTTTCTCACATTTTTTTAACGGTTGAAAATGCCTTCGAAAAAAAGGAGTCCTCACGGTGTATATGGTTGTGGCCGTAAATACTATCTGAAACAAAATTTGTAAAAAGATTATTAATCAGTATGAAACTATCTTGCTATGGAGGTTTTTAAAAAATAGAAAATGACAAAATGGCTGTGGTTTAAAAAAAAGTATCGAATTTCGCCTACTTTTTCGAGTCTTTTGTTAAAAAAATATGAAGATTAAAAAAAAGCTTCCACAGCAAGATAAATAATGCCGTGAAGAATGTTGTCTCAAAATGAGACGAACACCTTGAAAGATCTTTCTTTGAGAGTGTACACCGTTTTGAAAAACGACATTTCGAGAAAAGCGCGTTTAAAGTTTCGAGTGCGGAATTTTCATATAAATTGACTACTTACGATCGATCCGCGATGCCACCAGGTCCATGTTTATAACCGTCTATACTATCGGATAATGCAAAATTAAAAATCGTTTTTTTTTTAACATCTTACACTGTGATGATCCCTTAACCCTTCGTGGCAAGTACTTTCTATAATTTTTTCTCGCTTTCTTAAAGCGAGACGAATTGGCAACGTCGTAATTCGTGGTATATGATAATGCTCGGATTGGCAGAAGTATCATGAATTTAGAAGCATACGCGCCCCTTTCATAACCTCAAAATCGACCCAAGGAACTGTCAATGATGAATATCGATCAGAGTTAAAAATTCTTTCGCTGAAAAGAAAAAGTCTGCACTGAAACTGCCTATAATCTAAGAGAAAACAACATTTTTACTAATTTTCTCATATTCAAAATATTATTTTGTTTTTCAATAAATTCCACTATTTTTTTGTCTTTTCCGAGACATTTCGAAAAATCTATCATTTCTGATCATAGATCTCAAATCAATATTAAGTAATTATTATTAATTACGAGAATGAGAACAAATAGTATTTGTTAATTATCCTGATCAAGTAGCTTGAGGTCCCTGGGCGTAATTACCGAATGTGGATAAGGTAGGTAGCATTTGTGCCGTCTACGACGTTGGCATATTTGCACAGCCTATGGCAAGGGTGCTTGATTTTCGTACAAATTCGCAATTAAACATATCAATAGTTTTATAACGGTGTTGTAAATCCTCATTTTCACGGTGCCAGGGTCCGATCATTAGTCGAACCGTACCTATTTTTTTCAGCTGTATAGCAGCACTTTTTTTAGCAGATATAAATATGTACTGACAAATGATCGAGTGGTTTCCATAAGCGTAATGCGATTAGGCCACGAAATACGTCGAGTTTCCGATGTTTACCCTGAAAAACGGTACTGTGAGTCCTACTCATTGTCAAGCTGAACCGGATACTCAGCAAAGAGGTTGTATACTTGGGAGACAAAATTTCAGCCCAGTCGCAGCATTTGGACCTGGCCCCATAACAACTTCAATCGCGTTTTTCTCAAAATGACTATCTCGAAATCGGTGACCACGATATCTCAAAAATCACTGCACTGATGAACTTCAAATTTAACAAGCTTGTTTTACATATCAAAAAGCAGTGCTTGAAGGAAGGCATTTTTTTCAACATTACTTTCTCAAAATCGGTGACCACGATATCTCAAAAATCACTGCACTGATCAATTTCAAATTTGACAAGCTTATTTTACATATCGAAAAGCAGTGCTTGAAGGAAGGCATTTTTTTCGTCGCATATTTTTTTTATATCAACAAAAATAGAGCTCTTGTAAAAGATACTTAATCCCTCCGACTGCACAATGGGTCGTTTTGACCCCACTTCTTTTTTCAACGGAATATATTGCAAAACGGCGTAATCTATTCGAAACAGATATTTTTTTTCGTGACATTTGGTATTCTATTACCACATATAAGTGAGTTACAATAGAAAATGCTCAAAGATATAATTCATTTTGCGCTACTATAATAAATTATGTACCAGGTGTGTAAGTATGAAACCGGAATTTTTGTACAGAAAAAACACGTTTATTGTAATGAGATGATACAAATAACTGGAGATGGCTTCTCGGGTCACCTTTAACTGATCCGCCAGTTGTTGTTGTGTTTGAGCGGCGTCTTCGTCCAACAAGGCTTGCAGGTCAGCGTCTTCAAACTTTTTCGGTGGTCTTCCACGTTCTTCGTTCCTCACGTCAAAATCGCCACTTTTGAACCGTTTGAACCACTCGAAACACTGTGTTTTACCGGGAGCATGCTCACCAAACGCCTCCACAAGCATTCGATGCGATTCGGCTGCGGTTTTCTTCAGATGAAAACAGAAAAGTAGTGCTGTCCGCAAATCGTAATTTGTTGGCACAAAACTCGACATGTTTATCTCTAATAAACTAATGCTACTGAATGAAACTCGTGTTATTGTGAGTTGGAAATCTTTGTCGGATATCAATACAATAACAAGACACCGCTGACGTGATGTGTCGGTAACTGCATCGACATCTAGCGCCACCTATGGGCAAATTCCGGTTTCATACTTACACACCTGGTATTTAGAATGGCGATCATAAAACTAAAAGCTAGTTTCCTTATGCAAGAGGGCCATGTGCAACGAGCACCGAATGCACTTATGCGTCGATTGCGGTAAATGTCAATATTAATAAGTTTATGAAAGTAAAAAAATGCGAAAGATGTACGTTTTCAACAATTAATCTGCCGAAGTAGCCGATTTTTTCCATTTTTCACTATCCCGAAAATGGTAAAATTCAAAGCTTCGAATAAATATACTTTTCGGAAAGACGGTCGACACTATCTTTTTTCGTTTCTACAAACCGTCCTCTTTAAAAACCTCAAATGATTTTTTTTTATTTTGGTTTATATTTTTTAATATTTTTTATATTTAATGTTTGGACACTTCATTTTTATTTTTCTTAAAAAATAAATTTTGGGTAATAAAATAAGGATCATTGACTAAAAAAACGTCTTTGCAAAAAAAACTGCATATTTACCGAAATACAACGATCTGGAAAACGTCTGGGGTCCGATCGACCCCACATGCAGTCAGCGGTTCGTGGCGAAAGTTTGTCGAAGGGTTAGAACCATTCTTTGAGGAGTCTTCTCACTTTACATGCTAAAAAAGGGTATATTCATGAATTTTTTTGATAGGTATATATTATAGATATTGATATAAAAGTTGTTACACTTAATAAATACACTCACGCAATACATCAAAAAAAAATTATTTATTCAAGTCACTATTTATATACGAAAATGGTAGTTAGAAGAATGTCCTAAAAAAACGGTTGGTCAGCGCTGTTGATGAAGTCTCGGAGATGGATCATCCGAAACAAAAAATCAAACGGTTTTAGATTCAGTATGTTAATGACTATTGCGCATGTCATACGATTTTTATATAGGCAAAAATAACAAAATAAAAATACAAAAATTAAAAAAAAATCATGATATGCGCTATAGCTATAGTTGTAAAGAATATGTGGTTAAAATTTCATAAGGATCGGTTCTGTAGGTTCGAAGATTTTATCAACAAGCCGTCGGAAAACGTTGTTTTGAGAAAAACGCGTTTAAAGTTTGTTTGGGTTACATGAACACATTAAAAAAATTATTATGTATTTCGAAAGTGTCTTTATTAAGGGGTTACCCCCACTTGCGATTTTGAAAAAATCGATTTTTTTTTATTGCATTTTTTTGAAGTATAAGTATCTGAGAATATGTCCTGAAAATTTCAAGTCGATCCGAACAAAATTGACTGAGATATGAGCGTTGAAAGAGAAGAATCCGTTGTGATATTGAAACTTTAAACGCGTTTTTCTCAAAATGGCATTTCTGAAGTCGGTGACCAAGATTACTCGAACACTAATGAACCGATCTTCTTCAAATTTTGCAGGCTTATTTAATACATAAAAATGTAGTCTTTAATCGTTCGATTTTTTTTCGAAAAAAAATGGCCGTTTTATAGCCAAAAAACGGCCGTTTATTTTCGTTAAAATCGAACCATTAACTTTGACTGTCCGCCATTTTGTGAAAAATGAATATTTTTTAAAATCCTTCGATTAAAGACTAGTTTATACTTATATTTGACTAAATCCATCCGCATTTTTTTTCAGATGATCCACTTCGCCGCAATGTTGGTCACCGCAAACCGTGTATATAAAAACATTATTTCATTGACGGCCATTTGCCACTAAACAATGTAATATTTTTCAATAAAAAAATTACTGATCGTTCTTCAAGATGTGTTCTTTAAGATGGTATATTGATCGATTAAAAGTTTTGTAGTTTTCTTTTAAAAAATTCATGAAAAAGGCCTTTTTTTGCGCTACAAGTGGGGGTAACGCCTTAAGTGCAACAACTTTTATATCAATATCTATAATATAAACTATCAAAAAAATTCATGAGAATAGCCTTGTTTAGCGTCTAAAGTGAGAAGACCCCCCAATGTAAAAAAAATTGAAACCCTTCTCACGTTTCCCCAGAAAAAAATCACGAAAATTCCTCTAGTTTCCGGCCACGAGTTAGGTGTAAACCCCGAAATAATGTTTTCCGTATCGAATAGAGGGAATTTTTCCGTTTGTAGTGTTCAAATATTCTCGGAGTTTCCGAGAAGGTTTGCTCATTGTAATCCCCACTAATGACGTGTTCTTGTCGGGGTATGGGCGAAGACTTCCTTTGACGGCTCCGGCCCGTCGAAAGAGCGGGTGGAAAGTCAGTAGGTATGAGGTATTCACAGAACTATCTCGGTGACCCTTTCAAAGTACACCGCCTTAATTATCCTTTGTGCGAATTAATAGAATCACTATGGACGTGAAAGTCAAGAATCGTTTACTTGCGCGAGCGCCGTGTCATTCGTTAACGGAGCGAAATTGTATTTTATTGAATATATGAAAATTGTTAATGAGACAAATGCAGAATTTTCGGTCACTGGTTTTTCCCACTATTATATACACTTTTGTAGCGACCGGAAATTGGGTTTTCGTATGTCGTCTCGGAATTCCTTAAAAAATACGCATTTTTAACATTTCTTTTCTCTGCAATTAAGTCGATAAACGACCCTGAAATTTTACAGAGACGATTATTAATATATTTAGTGAAGCTCAAAAAAATTATGATAATCCTGTCGATTGAAGCCTGGCGATAGGACTACCTCAAAATTACCTGACATTTCAATTGCGCGCCATTTTTTTTGTGGCGAACATAGAGTACTCATTTTTGACAATTGGAAGTTTCGAGGTTTAGTTATGGAGAATTACATGATCGAGCGACGCATAGAAATTGTGAAAATTCACTAAAAAAATGTCTACTACTTTCAACAAGATGGCGCAACCTGCCACACTGCGGGCAGAACAATACAGTTACGGCCAGATGGGACGACAGTCCTAAGGCCTGCGAGTCTGTTTTATGAATAATAATAATTAAAAAACAAAACAATGCATTTATTGCAGACGAAGTTTCATAGTCGTGTTATCTCGCACCGCGGTGATGTGAATTGGCCACCAAGATCGTGCGACTTAACGCCATTGGACTTAATTCTTTGGATTTTTCTGAAAGGAAAAGTGTATGCCAATGATCCACAGGCCATTCCGGAGCTCAAGGAAGCAATTGGACGCACCATTAATGAAATTAGTCCGCAATTATGCCAAAATGTTATTGACAATTTCGTCAAAAGAGTGAACGTTTGCAAACAGGGGCAAGGCGGCCATTTATCGGACATTGTGTTCCACACATAACCTCCATGTTTGTACCGCATATTAAAGTAAAAATATTCGCACTTTTCAAATAAATAATTCGTTTTATTAATTAAAATGTCCGGTTATTTTGAGTTAATAAATCTGTAATTCGCTTTCCTCTGTTCGAAAAATAATTTAGTTAAATCCACTAAATTTATCTTTTCAATTTATTTAATTTAAATTAAATAGAATTTTCGTAAAGACAAACATTTTTCTGTTTGATTGAATTAATCATCCGTCACAGAGGGGCGGCGAGAGAGAGAGGAGTTATATATATATATATATGTATGTGTATATATATATATATACGTCATGTTCGAAAAATCTATAGCATGATATTCGATAAAACTTTCCAATTATCACAATGATATTAACTAATTGATATAGTTTATGTGATACAACAAATAATGATAAGAATTCACGTGGTCTCGTATCCCATATTTGCAACCAAAATGCTACAAACATTCGGTAGCGTAGGGGCAACGTGCGTAGCTACAGGTAAGTTGGTTCTAGATTCGATCCCATGTTGATGCAGAAATATTTTCTTCGAAAAAATCCATCCACAAGGCCATGGAATGACGAATTATGATACAAAATTATTGTGGTCGAACTCTAAATTTAGTATTTCATTTTGTTTTGGATTTATGAAATATTCTATTCAATATGCTAAAAAATAGATTTGAAACAAATAGGACCGTAGTAAAAAATCTATTTTGATTTGAATCGATCTTATTTATATTCAGTATTTTTTGGCAGTGCAAAGAAGAATGTGATGAGATGGTAGTTTCCGCACCAACTTCCCTCTTCGAACTGCATGTCAGGCCTTCACTTTTCACCCCGATCAGGCCTTGATTTTTACCCTGATTAGGCCTTGATTTTTTACCCTGATCAGGCCGAAGTCAGGGATCGCGTTTCAAAAATGATCAGGGCTTGATAAAAATTCTGCTCAAGGCCGGAAAAAGAAAGGAAGCCTGATCAGGACTTTCTTGTAGCCGGAGCAAGATTCCTACTCGTATCTTAAACTACACGCAACTCTGGTAACGCCATCTGTTGAAAAACAGCGAGAACTTATTCAACGTCGATACCCACGAAATTGATGACAATTGAAAACATTCCGTTTATTTGATCTCCCTCCACGTCGTTAATTGAGGGTGGAATGACCGCGAAGAAAATTTTCGGATGATAGTCGCACACGTCGACCCACACCCTCTGTACTTTACTCGTGGTCGTCACCCTCTCTGCTGTCTATATACGTAGATAAAATGTTCCCTGTCGTGAAAAGTTAAATGCAGGGGCTGCGATTGGTGTCCAGGGGGATCTTTTTTCCCTTTCTATTATTAAAATTGCACAGGCCAGGGGTCGTGCGGGACCGGATATGGGCAAACTCGGGGGAAGAAAAGCTGTTCGTCTCTCAACCTGCGAGAGACACAGGAGGGCGGCGGGGGCGTGCACGAGAAGACCAAGAGGTTAAATAAAACGTGAGTTTCGAGACTTATTTCGTGCGCTCGTTACTGCGCCAAGTGCTCGCAGCCCCCGCGTAACGCGCCCTTCTGTCTCGCTGTACCAAAGGGCACACTCATCTCTCATTTTACTATTTAATGCGCCTCGTCGGCCACACACTGTCTTTTGTTGCAGGCTACTTCTCTCTCTCTCTCTCTCTCTCTCTCTCTCTCTCTCTCTCTCTCTCTCTCTCTCCCTCCCTCTTTTTCTGTATGTACCGGAAGAACATTTAAGGTATTCCTTTCGCGGAGGGCCGTATTTTGTGCGGGCACGAGGGGTCCTTCTCAGTCATTGGTTAAATTACAGCGGCGCCTTATAAAAATAAGTCACAATGAATTATCATACCCAACGATAAACTGGAATAAAAAAATTCGCGTAAATTCGGTAGATTTAGACATTTTTACATTTTCTCTGAGAACTCGAGGCTACGAAAGTTCTTCTGCTAATAATATTTTTCCAAGTTTTATCATTAATATTTTCTTCAAACGTTCGGTGACCTCCTGTTTTAATTGTCGTTGCAGAACCTTTAGATTTTTTTACACGCGTGAGCAGTTTATGGCAGGGAACTAGAGTTATTTAGTGTATGAATTATTAGATAGAAATGTGGCCATCGTTTCATCTCTATAAAGCGCCGTATAAATGAGATGATTTCTAGAGTCGTGATTTTTCGTTAACATTTCGGTAATTTGGCTTGAAATTTTACCAGTAATGAGATGTATTTTTACTTGTTTATAGACGAAAATCAGTTAATTGTTGAATATTCGGGTTCGTGAAAGAAATACCTTGACTTGTGCAGTCCATCTGGGAGGTTTCGATGATTCAACAGTACATCATCTTCACATGATGGCGCGTTTTAAATGATTACGATGCAGTAACACAATCGCCGATTTGCTCCCGATAATTTCATCATTTGTTCCTTGCACCTTTCGAATTCGTCAACAAATATTAGATTTTACATATTGATGGAAACTATATGTTTTGGTTTGTTGAATAAGTTGAATAAGTTCTTGCTGTTTTTTCGTGATAATGAATACTTTATTTAAAAACATCATTTCTAATGCTTTCAAACGTTTCGAAACTGTCGGGTGATCAACTCCTAACGATTCTGCAAGTTCAGCTGACGTCTAACATGAGTCTTCATGAAGCCTTAAATCCAACACGTCAAAATCATCATTTTTTAAGCGTCTCAACTAATCTCTGCATGATGATTCAGACAATTGTAGATTAAAAAAATAAAATAGTGCAGTGAAATTCTCCTTCTTCCTCCCCTTCTTTTTTTGGCACGAAATGGGAAATGTTCAACACTATGAAAAAAGTTGTTTACACTTCGGCGAAAAGACATACACTGGATTTCAAGCTTGCTTATGTACTTCTTTATAGATGCGCTTCCATCTTAAGGAGTCTTCTCACTTTAGACGCTAAAAAGGGCTATTTTTATGAATTTTTTGATAGGTTTATATTATTGATATTGATATAAAAGTTGTTACACTTAATAAATACACTTTTGAAATACATTCGAATTTTTTTAAATGTATTTATGTAACCTAAACAAACTTTAAACGCGTTTTTCTCGAAACAACATTTTTCGACGGCTTGTTGATAAAATCTTCGCAACTACTGAACCGATCCTTATGAAATATTAACCACATATTCTTTACAACTATAGCTATAGCGCCTATCAGGGATTTTTCAAATTTTTTTTTGTTATTTTTGCTTATATAAAAATCCGTATGATACGCGCTCTAGCCATTAACATACTGAACCTAAAACAGTTTGATTTTTTTGTTTCGAATGATCTATCTCCGAGATTTCGTCAACAGCGCAGACTTACAATTTTTTTAACTACCGCCTTCATCTATAAATAGTGACTTGAATAAATACATTTAAAAAAATGTATTTCGAAAGTGTATTTATTAAGTGTAACAACCTTTATATCAATGTCTATAAAATAAACCTAACCAAAAAAATCATAAAAATAGCCTTTTTTCAGCGTCTAAGGTGAGAAGACCCCTTTAACTACACGCATGCAACTTTGGTAACGCCACCTGTTGGAAAACGGCGAGAACTTATTCAACGTCCTAATATATCTATATTTATATATCTATGTAATATTATACATGGATTTGTTTGTCAGGATGTTTAAGGTGCGGCCTCATGCAGTCGCTCGTCGCTCGTTTGCAGCGATAAATCTGGTCACGTGACCCTATTTTGAATTTCCCGCGACTCAAAAAAGTAGCAACAAGTCGCCGCGTCGAATAGCAGCGTCAACATGGCTGCTTGCAGGATTGATCTCGAAAGCTGCTTTCCTAACCTCCTTTAGTGGCAGTCGTGGTAGTGATACAAGTGAAATAAATCGGAGTGAATAAAAATTAAAATATAATAGTGTTTTTTCGGAAAATGACGAGATGTCGCCTGAATTCATTGTTTATACCAATTAATCAAATAAGTTGCAGCACCACACATATTACGATTTGTATCGCTCACTCTCCTCTCCCCACTCTCCTTTCCCAGCGATCACGGTCTTACATACAGGTCTGGAAACGACCGTGGTGGGGGTAGGCACCGTTAACGAACCCACGTTTGTTTCCAATTTTCGCCACTACGTGGCATTGCTATCGGCGTGTACGGTGCGACAAGGACAGAACAGCTTCCGTCCGTCTCTCTCACTCTTCTCGATGATCCGAAATACACATTACCTTTTTCGCGGGGCGGGGGCGAAGGGGGAATAGAGGTAGATGAGAAATAATTGTGGAATAAGGAGAGGGGATTGTGGAAGAGAATAGAAGTGGGGCTTGTAAAAAGGGGAAGATCCTGTATGGCTGGAAGAAGACCAATATAAAAAATTTTTTAAATAAATAAAAATACTTACCTTTTTCGAATGAAATGGATTTTTATTCGAATTTTATTCCGAGTTTCTTTCGATGATCGATATACAAATACCTTTATTGAACACCCGGTGTGACACGTGCGTACCGCACACACCTTCGGCATGTCGACAAGTTTTCAATAATACCCTGAAACAACGGTCCACCTTCCCAAGCTTTATGAATATTTTAAACTACAAATGCTCGTTGACGCGATGCAAACAGAGGTTATCGAGAACGTGTAATCAAAAAGTTATGACATGGCAAGGGGCGAAGGGAGAGATCACAGAAGACCGTGGGTGGGAGGTACTCGCCGATAGTAGCGACGGCGGTGGCGACGAGCGGAATGAAAAATGAAGCTCGTAACGGTGCCTCACGACTCCATTGAAATCTGACTTCGTTTCCAGACCTGTATGTAAGACCGTGCCAGCGATAAAGTTCAACATTTTCAGCTTTGTCGCTACATATCACGTGACCAGATTTGTCGCTGCAAACGAGCGACGAGCGACTGCATGAGGCCGCACCTTTAGTGTTCGTTATTCGATCACGCCGGAACAGCTGAACGGATTTGGATGAAATTTAGCACACATGCAGAGTATGCCATGGAATTATCTGTCAAACAAATGGTGGTGTAACTACGTTCGTGTGACGTGCGAAGCTATCGATCTGCTAAAAAAACTCGAAAAAAACGGGGAAGTCGATAAGTTGTGGAAATTGATAACGAA
The DNA here is from genome assembly GCA_944452715.1 of Ophion slaviceki. Classification (NCBI taxonomy): domain Eukaryota; kingdom Metazoa; phylum Arthropoda; class Insecta; order Hymenoptera; family Ichneumonidae; genus Ophion; species Ophion slaviceki. Next base: position 21,234,713 of record OX101788.1, read on the forward strand.
ACGATTCGTATATACGTACTCGGGACATTTCCTCTTTTTCCTCGGGGAAAGATAGTGCAAAGTACGGAAGAAAGATGGGGTTCGATTTTGTCTCAACTCAGTCGTGGTGAGCTCGAATCGTTCGGCCATCTCAATCTCCTCGCTTTAACTTGCGGAATTATCGGTCCTCTCGAAGGTCATTGCGGGAAACTGTCGCCTCGTGTGCACCGTGTTGGCGAACGACTTCGCCAAGAACATTTTTGAGGTGTTTCTTTTGTCTGCCCATTGAGTGAAACGGAGTGCTCATACGGGAGGCTTATTAATTTTTATATCGATCTCCCGATCTGAGAATGTGACAAAAAATAAAGTGTGACGAACAAGTAAGCATTCGCGCGTGGAGGTGGACTCGGTGAATGTTTTTTGGCCTACTCTTCCTCCCTATCTATTCTGGCCATTTCACCACTGCTACTAACAAGGAATATCACTTAAGTGTCCGACTTCGATTTTGTTGAAACTCATATATGTGGTAAAGTATTGAAAACTATTGGACACGTATTTTTTTTAACTGCGGAAAAACGATTTTAAGGGGGAAAACCACCCCTCAACGAAAAGCGTGTCGAGGGGTGTTTTTGTGGTTTCACCCACAAGCAATCCACCGATTTGAACGAAACAAAAACAAAAATTATTCTAATCTAGAATGACGAAAAGTCTACTAAAGTATTGAAAAAAATAATTAAGGGATGACACGCCTTTGTTTGGGGGATCGTTTCCCCCTTAAAACCGTTTTTCCGCCGATAAAAAATAAGGTTTCTGATAGTTTTCAATGCTTTATCACATATTTATGTTTCAACAAAATCGAAGGCGGACACTTAAGGCGTTACCCCCACTTGTAGCGCAAAAAAGGCCTTTTTCATGAATTTTTTTAAAGAAAACTACAAAACTTTTTTAATCGATCAATATACCATCTTAAAGAACACATTTTGAAGAACTTTCAGTAATTTTTTTTATTGAAAAATATTACATTGTTTAGTGGCAAATGGCCGTCAATGAAATAATGTTTTTATATACACGGTTTGCGGTGACCAACATTGCGGCGAAGTGGATCATCTGAAAAAAAATGCGGATGAATTTAGTCAAATATAAGTATAAACTAGTCTTTAATCGAAGGATTTTAAAAAATATTCATTTTTCACAAAATGGCGGACAGTCAAAGTTAATGGTTCGATTTTAACGAAAAAAAACGGCCATTTTTTGGCTATAAAACGGCCATTTTTTTCGAAAAAAAAAATCGAACGATTAAAGACTACATTTTTATGTATTAAATAAGCCTGCAAAATTTCAAGAAGATCGGTTCATTAGTGTTCGAGTAATCTTGGTCACCGACTTCAGAAATGCCATTTTGAGAAAAACGCGTTTAAAGTTTCAATTTCAGTTTACACGAAGAAAATATTTTTTTTTGTAAACTTACATAGAGTCATCTATTCCGGGCATAAAAAAAACTGCACTTCAAATTGCACTTCAAAAAAATGCAATAAAAAAAATCGATTTTTTCAAAATCGCAAGTGGGCGTAACCTCTTAAGTGATGTTCCTTGTAAGAGTCCCGGCGGCAATCTCAGGTACTTTTTTTTATGGAGGCGGTGATGTTAAGCAGTTTTTTAGAATTTTTCGCCGTGGTCATATTGGATACCTTTTTTGAATTTATACCGTCCTATGAGCGCAAAAATAATAATATTGATTACACGTGCGGACGGCATAGTGTTGAAAAATGCTGGAAAAAGGTAAGTCTAATCTGTCAAAAAGATCTAATAAAACCCGAGCTATAAAGGTAACAAGAACGCAAGAGATGTCACCTCAAGCAGTGCTTAGAACGATTGAACAAGCCAGGCGCCAATCGGTTCGCAAAGCTGCAAAAAACGCCGGAGAGGAGCATGCTGAGCGGCAAGCCAGCTTGAGGAGTAAGCAGCACGCTAATCATCTAGCATCATAGCGCGCTGCTGAGACTGTCGAGGAAGCCGAGGCTCGTAGACGTTTTGTCGCTGAAAGGGTAGCACAGCGACGGCAAGCGTTCACTATGCACACGCGGGTCGTTTATGAACGCGCTCCTTTGGAATACGATCCGGCTTTAGACTGCGGTCACAGGCTTATAAAAATGGAAAGGATGAGTCAAGAGTGTAGGTTCTGCGGAGTGATGAAATGGAAAGAGGAAACAGCTGGGATGTGTTAATCTGGAGGTGATGTAGCCATTCCTAAATTAGAAGAGCCAGTTCAATCCTTAGAACAGCTTTTCAATATGGAACAGAAAGGTTTCTGAATTGTATCAGAAAGTATAATAGCTGTTTCTACATGACGGCATTTGGTGCTGATAGAGTTGTTTCAATTCGAAAGGCTAAAATTCTCATTGAAGTTGGCATTTTGCATGAAAATTCATAAGTCACAAAGCCAAGTCACAAAGCCACCCTGAAAGTGGTGAAGATGCATTTTGGCACTCCGTGCTCTTCGCATGGTCAACTATATGTGAGCTGTTCTAGAGTATCGAGGGCCAAAAACTTACATGTGCTTGCCGAAGAATATCAATTATACAAAGTTGTCTACAGAACTATATTGCAAAGCCATCTAGTTCTGTAGACAACCAACTCTAGTACCCCTCGACTAGGGTAACAGGCTTATAGAAATCGAAAGGATAAGCAAAGAGTGTAGATTATGCGAAGCGATGAAATGGAAAGAGGAACCAGCTGGGATGTGTTGTTCTGAAGGTGTAGTAGCCATTCCTAAATTAGAGGAGCCAGTTCAATCCTCAAAACAGCTTTTCACATATGGAACAGAAGAATCCCGTAGGTTTCTGAATTGTATCAGAAAGTATAATAGCTGTTCAGCTATATAATAGTTTTTCCCATATAGAACAGAAGAATCCCGTAGGATTCTGAATTGTATCAGAAAGTATAATAGCTGTTTCCACATGGTGTCATTTGGTGCTGATAGAGTTGTTTCAATTCGATAGGCTGAAATTCTCATTGAAGTTGGCATTTTGCATGACAATTGATAAGTCACAGAGCCTAACTCTGAAAGTGTTGGGAATACATTTTGGTATTCCATGCTTCCTGCATGGTCAACTACATGTGGGCTGTTCGAGAGTATCGAGGGCCACAAACTTCCATGTGCTTGCGAAGACCATAAATTATACAAAGTTGTCTACAGAGCTATGTTGCAAAGCCATATAGTTCCGTAGACAACCAACTCAACATTTACCTCTGTCCCTCAGCCTACAAACGTGCTTGAGAAATATAGCACTCTACCTTCTTTCTTACTTTTTTTTCTGTATTTGTTCATTGCCTTTCTTTGTAAAATGCTAAGATCCACGTTGACGAAATCGCAGGCAAATGCTAGTATCGCTCGTAGTAGTATTGGTCGCTATCTTTTCGCTATATATATGTGTATATATATATATATATATCCATAGCGAAAAGTTAGCGACCAATGAGTCAGCTGAACGATAACTTCGTTATACCTGCGGAAGATGACTTCGCTATGTACACTTTGCCCCCATATATGTACGCGTAATGGTGGTCATGTTTATACTCCCCCATGGCCAAGATAAACTTCCTATCTTGTATGATAATGTAGCACGCACGCTGGGGAAAAAGAGGTTGGGAAAGGACAGGCCGGGAGATTATTCTCGAGCTTATTCGCTAGTATCATCCCCTGTATGCGAGCTGTGGCTTTCTGGTATCATCTTTCGGGAGGATGATGATCCGAGGGTGGCGTTAGACTTAGGCGAAAACATTCACAGCAGATGGCACGAAACCCTTCTGATAGTGTGAGAATATATGTGCGCACGTATTTGTAAGAGAAGGGCGGGGGGGGGGGGGGCATTTCGAACCCATTACGTCTATGTAATGTTGTTTATCAGAAAATGTGACTCCTTTGAGAAGGGCCCTCGACATCGGGTGTCTTCAAACTCAACTATCTTTTTTATTTTGACAAGTAAAAAATCTCGCCCTTTCAAAAAGAACAACACGTTACCTTCGGTCATCCAACAGTATAAAAGAACGGAACGACCGCAGTTTTTTCGAATTGAAGTGTGCATCGTTAAGGAATGCACGAACAATGAATCTCATTAGAATTGCCGATTTTTTGCAGCCTGAGCCTGCAAAAAAACCTTCCGGACCATAATAAAAATGAAAAAAGAATTCTCATGGCGTTTCAGCATTGCCTAAACTCTAGTACCAATCAAATTTTCATATTTTTTTAAAACGCCAATCTATGTTTGAGGTTCGAGTTTCGATTCGAAAACGATTGTTCTTCCTCAAAATTCCATTACAAATCGCAACGATATCACTTACGGAGAAACGCTTTTCCTTAGCCACCCTTCAGCTTACAGAAGAATAAAAAACGAGGTCAAGCTTCAAATTCGTTGCGTATCCCGAGAAGGAGCGTGCCGGAAATCAGAAGAGAAACGAGAGAGAGAGAGAGAGAGAGAGAGAGAGAGAGAGAGAGAGAGAGAGAGAAAATAATAATGCTACCAATCTCTTATATAAATAAGAATTTATAGTCCCGTACTTCCGTGCGTTTTCGGATAAGACTCTGCGAAACGTTCGAAGTACGACACGGAGGAGGCTCATACATAGATGGATATGTTGTGCGGGAGGGTATGCGTGGGCAAATAGGAAAGTCCGAGGGTAGCGGCTATGCGCATCCGGAGGGTCGAGTTGGCTACTTGGACAACAGTAGGCAGCGATTGCCTTCGATACTTCTTTTTTTTTGTGCGATGAGAGTATGTACTATATTACGAGATAATGTCCTCACAATATATATACAGGGAAAGATGATTATGAAGACCACGGACGTAGCTATAGCTTTTACAAGGGAGGGGTCCAACACTATACTTTACAAAGGTAAACTAGCTTTGGTTCGCGACTTCGTTCACGTCATAAAAAGACAAAGCTGTTAACCCTAACAAAATCAATGGATTAGACATTGAAAATCCCATAAATACGTTAGAATCCATATCACGAGCAAGTAAAGCTTCAGGCAAACGCTAGTTTATCTAAGTACGTTTAAATAAAACATGTAATGTAAGTATTGAGGTATTTTTTTATGACGAAAGTAACAAAGCTTCAACTGTAGGTAATTATAAACCTTTAAATTATATATAACACAATATTACGAAATTATTCTTTGCTTATATTTTAATGAAGGATTATTAAGTTTGCGACGCTTTGGTATTTAGCTGTAACTTAAGTTAACGTAATTTGAGTTCCATTAATCATAATAATGACTTTGATTTAATACTTTAATTTAAAGTATTAAATTTAACCTTTTACGTCTTACTGCCAACTTATTTATAATTTCTTCGGCATCTAGTTGCACTGCGAGATCACGATGAACATTCATTAGCGCAAGACCAGTCAGTCTTTCATCTCCCATTTTGTTTCGCATGTAAGTTTTCAACCTCTTTAGAGTGGAGAAACATCTTTCAGGTGTAGCAGTGGACACTGGGAGTGTGGCTAAAATGATTAAAAGCTTTTTTATTAAAGGGAAAAACTCTTTATCGCACTGGTCAATAGCTTCTATTGCAGTGGCAGGTTTTTCCGCTACAGATTTCCAGTGATTGTGCCATATCTCATATTCACTCAGAAAAAACGTGTCTTCATTTTCACCCAGAAACATTTGTGCTATCTTTTTAAGACTTTCTTTTGTCCTGGAGTCATTACTGATCTTCTCCGGTAGAAGCATTTGAATCGTTTCGATCGTTTCTTCGTGTGGTTTAAAGCGAGCATCGAGTTCCGTAATCACATGTTCAATGAAAGGGTAAAATACATTTCGACGGTAATATATTTGGGCAGTTTCTCCTGGTACATTATAATATTATATTATATTTTTACATTTATTTGCGTAATTAAAATACATTTTCAAATAGTTTACTCAGTATTGAGCATTTATTATCATGTCAACATTTTTACACAACGACTTTTCTTGGTCAATAACATTCCTGACTGTTGTATATCGTGTTCCCCAAATACAGGCTACTACACACAATTTTTGGTGAATTAATATTATTTTGATTTTCGGATAAGTATGGATTTTTTTTGCGATATATGAATATGTATATTGATACATTGGAGTATTTATAAATCATAAAGATACATTGTATGTACGTAATCGATTTGATTCGACATCCAAAGAGTTTTATTATCGTCAAACTCGTCTTCGGATATTAATATCGTGTTCGTTTCGTGATGGACAGCGTGTCCGCGTTTACGAGTTACCGCCAAAAGCGACGGCGGACGACCAACGCTCCTGCGAGGCGGTCCCGCCACCTGCATACTTTTTAGCACCCGCCGCTGTTTTTCGTCCTTCGTCGCCCGCTGCTATGGGAGTGTCACTAAGGCGTTTGCCAGGTTATAACTACGCAAAAATGTCATCTAAATTCGCCCAGTAACGTTTCCGTGATAGCAAAAAACAGACATATCTACATACAAATACGAAACAAACGATTTATTACGATTCTACAAAATATTCCGAAAATTAGTCTTTGCAACTGGCACAATCCGTAAACTCCAGATCAGATGGGAGGTAATGAGGAAATAAGCATTTTTTTTAAATTACTGTTCAATGTCAAATAACCTTTTTCACAATGGCAAATAACGGACTCACCCTTCTTCGCTTCATCGTCAGACTTTGTGGATGGGCCCGCTCCCACTACTTCTTCACGATGGGATTCCGCATCACGGGGAGATGTGCTATTATCTTTTGATGAAGGTTCATGAGGTTCCGATCTCTCTTTTTTAGAAAAAAATCCCAAAAGAGATTGCTGACTTGTCTGTTTCATGGAGTTTTTAAAAACGCGACACTTTTGATCTATTCAATAATTACGCACATACATGCACGAACTCGCTAAACTCGATTGACAAACGACGGCCAAAACATTCGCTGTGTTGACTGCGCAAAGCGAAGCGACCAATCAGACTGGCGTGGCTCTGACAGCTATCCTGCGTTGCTATGGTAATCACGCGCGGCACGTGACTACTATTTTGTGGCGCGAAGTTTCGAAATGGTAGGTATTCAGCGAATATTCGCGTTTTTGCGTAGACTAAGGGGGGGGTCTGGACCCCCTAAACCCCCCCCTTATATACGTCCGTGATGAAGACATACGACTTCGTGGATCGTCCTCCCAGCAGCCTTTTGTCCCCATACTCAACGTCATGTAAGCACCAATGTCTTCAGAATAAGCCTTAGATTTATATGACCCTTACGTAATCCTCAATTTTGAGTATATCAATACAACGGTCATTCCAAGGAGCGTTCGGTCCCCAAACTCGACGATGCGCTTTTGAAAAAGATTAAGGGGGGACATCCCTTTATAACGTAAAGAAGAGCTTATGGCCGAAAATAAACTCCACGAGGAAGCGGAGGGATCTATCGCTCCGGAATCGTAATTTAATGAGCAGGTCATTGACTCACAATATTCGAGTCTTGAATTTTCAAACGGGTTTCCTTGAAAACGACTTTTTTGTAAACCTCGTACAAGATAAATCAAAAACTATCTAATCGATCGTTTTGAAATTTTGCACACTTCTAGACAATATAATTGCTGTCTATGTAAACCTAAAGTTCCTTAAAAATTATTTTAAAAAACTACTTTTTCATTAATAAATATTAAAGTAAACATTTAACGAAAAATGGAACACTTTTTTCAAACACGTACCATTTCCCGAATTGTCACGTTCTTTTGGATTTCTGAGGTTCACATGGTAGTCCAGTAAAAGAGACGAAAATCCAGCACTTTTTAGCGTAGAACATGAATTTTTGACTGATGGTAGATGGTTGCATACTGAGAGTAACCCCAATAAAAATTTGCCCCTCAACTCGCCCCACCCCTAAGAAATAAGGGTTGACCATTTAAAAACCGCCGTATCTCGATAATTAATAGCCCGATCAAAAAAGGTTTCAAACAAAAGTTGTTTGGAATAATAAAATACGTATAAAGATAGGTGACGTCCAATCCCCTATCTTTGAAAATAGCGGCACGAGAGCACCACTGACCCAGACAGACAAGGACGCAGCGATTTAAGTTGATTTTCGAATCGTTTTTGTGTCGCTATTTTCAAAGATAGAGGGTTGGACGTCAGATAACTTTATACAAATTTTATTATTCCAAACAACTTTTGTTTGAAACCTTTTTTGATCGGGCTATTAGCTATCGAGATACAGTGATTTTTAAGCTCTCAACTCCTATTTCTGAAGGGGCAAGTTCACTTCGGAGTCACGAAAAAAGGCTATTTTCGCAATTTTTTTCGAGGATTTTATAAAAGATAAGAATATAAAAGTTGTTGGGCGTGATAAATAAAGTCTTGAAATACATTTTTAAAAAATGTAATTCATTTTTGTTCATTTTTAAGTACAAAAAGTATAGTTTAACGTAACGCTTCAAAAATAGGTGGGCAGGTAGCTCCATCACAACTCGACAACGGCTTGTCTGAAACAAAAAAAATCAAAGTCCATTAGCTTCAGTATGACATCAGCTACAAAATTACCCTTGGATATAAAGTTTTATCAAAAAATAAAAAAATTACAGATGAAAAACGAAAAAAGTTTAAAAAAACGCGTTTTTTTCGCAGTTTTTCGCAAAAAAAGAGTAAAAATCAACATTTTAAAACAATCGAGGGTCATCTTGTTGTGAATCACGATTACAATATGTGGTTCAAATTTCAAGAGAATCGGTTCATTAGTTTTAGAAATACGATGGAGCTAGATTTTGAAAACGTTGTTTCGAGAAAAACCCGTTT